>CM068718.1:26778315-27128876 GCA_035079005.1 Fraxinus americana | reverse complement strand
TCCATTACTTCTTTTCATTATAATCTCCTTATAATGAAAACCCAAACAAGCAAGTACTAAACATAAAAGTTGGTTCTAATTTGTAAGAGTACAAAAAGAAGAGTGCAAAAATTTTCTCTTCCATTTTCGTGCTTCTTGTGTAAGTTTTCGTGGAGTTGAATTCTACTTGGTCTGCTTGAACAAATGGGCCCTAAAAATGTTGTCTTATGACAAGGTGGTCCCTCCACACCTGGACTGTTTAAATGGACCTGAAAATTTAAATCATATGGGCCTATGGTCTTTGCATATCTCAAGCATATACTTCGAAGAAAAAACCCATTTAAAAATTATTATGTAAAATTATAAGTGGAAATTACAGCTAACCCTACTTTTCAAGATACAAATTCAAAATTCAGATTTCAACTTTTAATATTCAAAAATCAGATATTTAATATATACATACAGAATTTTTAAGTTTAATTAAATATTAATAATATTATTATAAAAATTAATTTATATCACCTCACTCCACATAAAATCCCTAATTTGTAAATCCCTCACCTCCCCTCCTCCCGTATATCTCTCTCTCTGTCTGCTGTGCCGGCGAGTCTCTCCACCGTGTTGTTGCCGCCAGTGAGTTCTCCTCTCCTCCCTCTCTCTCCCTCCCCTTCTCCATTTGCCAGCCCGTCGTCGCCCTTCTCTACGCAACCCGTCGTCTTGGAAGCATAAATCTCTTCGGGGCAGCGTCGCGACACTGCTGCGACGCACGACGCTACTGCCGGCGTCGCAGCAGCGTCTTGACGCTACTGCGAATTAGGTCAATCGAAGGGGAGGAGGTTCCAATTAGGGCGCGACGCTGCTGCCACATCGCGAATTAGGTCAGCACATTTAAAAAATCGCCGGAGGAGGAGGAGGAGAAGAAGGGGAGGGAGGAGAAGGAGGGGAGGGGGAGGAGAAGGCAGATGGGAATGAGATGAGGCGTGAGTGAGAAGCAGCCGGCATGTAGCGGAGGTGGAGGTGGCTGATTTGTTTTATTTGTGTGTGATGATTTGTGTAATTTGTGTGGTGGTGTGCAGACTGCAGTGGTGGTATGTTGTCGTGGATCTAATAATTTCTGTGGTGGTGGCCGCGATATTATTGGTGCTGGAGGTTGTCGTGGTTTTTGGTTTGCCGTCGATTGGTGTGGATGTGTTGGTGATGTTAGTGATGGTGATTGTGGTGAGTTGTCGGTTGTGGTGGTAGCGGCGGAGTAGGGTTAGGGCATGTAAGACGGTGGTGGAGGTGAGATGGTGCTGTATAGTCTCTGTGACCAATGTTGTGACCTGAACCATATGCTGTGACCAATGCTGTGACCTGAGCCATATCTTTGTGATCGATACTTTGACTACCAATAAAACCCCGAGCCATGTCCAAAAATTCTGTGGTCTTTGTGGCCAGTTGAAATAAACTTGTGACTATCATCAACCAGAATTTGAGTCATTTGAAAATAAAATGGGGCTATGAACAAAATCGTGAGTCATGTGCAATATATTTTGTGACTTGTGCTGTGACCATTTGAAAATAATATGTGACTATTAATAAAAATGTGAGACGTGAGCTTTATTGTGTTATCAATTATTATAAACAAAAAATCATGTGTTGTGACCTGTGACCTGGACTGTGACTGTAAAAAAAATTCATGTCATCGGAATAGTCGTCGGAATCGGAGCAGTCGCCGGAACAGTCACCGGAATCGGAGTGGTCGCCGGAGAAGTCGTCGGAATCGGAGACGTCGCCGGAGCAATCGCCGACGTGGTGGGGTGGTGGGGGTGGGTTAATTTTATATATATATTATATATTTATTTATTTATTTATATCTTTTTATATATTTAAATAAATAAATAAATATTTATAAATATGTGTATATATAGGTTAAAAAATCTGATTTTTGAAATGTAAAAGTTGTTTTGTTATTTTTGAAATAGGGTAAAGATAAAGTAGGGAAAGTGAATTTTTCCCAAATTATAAGAGCTAATAAGATATTGTTAATTTTTTCAATACATGTAAGAATTATTATGTTATTGTTAATTTTAAACTTTTAACAATACAATTTCAAAATTTAGTTAATAAAATTCTAAAATTATAACTTGATTTAAGAATATATTAAAATTTAAATATTAACGATTTAAGAAAAATTACTATTGTAAAAATAAGTTCTAAAATAATAAATGTAAAACAATGTCATTATTTAATTAATGACATGAAGTGAAATATAAAACAAATATATTAGTATGGTAACGTTTATGTTTATATTAATTTTCAATCTAAGTGTTATAGTGAAAATTTAGACCAATATATATTTTTCACTTGTTTGAACGATGTTCCATGTTTTTGTAATCGTAGTCTTGAAGTGAAATCAAATCCAAAAAATAGTTTGATTTGGAAAATGAAAATATTTTCTTATGTTTGAAATTTTTCCAAACCATTTAAAGCGGTTTGTTTGGAAATAGTTTAAAAATCACTCAAAATCAAATCGTGTTCACCTCAAGACGAGATGGTTGTAATGGTGGTCGGTTCGATTACAAATAAGTAATTTTCGAAATGATGCGGTGATTTTTAATTTTGCTTGCCGGTTTGTGGTGATTTTTGTTAACGGTGCGAGAGGTGCAGATAAATTATTTGGGAAGATGGTGATGACGATGGTTATGAAGGTGATGGTTTGTGGTGATGCATAAGTTAATATGTATAATTTAAAAAAATTACAAACTCAACAGTAATACGTATTATAAATTACAAATTCAAAGAAATTAAATATACTATTACACGATTTAAATGTAAAATAAAATAGAGTGCAAGTAACAAGGATTGTAACTTTTCAGATATAGGATTTCTGTGAAAAAAAAAAAATGTTACATATAAGTCAAAAAATTATAAAAAGTTAGTAAGATACATAAAATTACATAAAACGTCCATAAGGTTTATGCCAATTGTAGATATATTCCCTCTATTTAAAAAACTTCAGAAACTTCCCCTAAAATTTACTTTTGGTAACAGATTCATCCTTTTAGCAAAAGGTAAATCTTTATCTCCCATCTTACCTCTATATACTATTTTGAAACATGTTAAATGCACTGTTGGTCACCCAACTTTGAGCAAAGGTGTATCCATGTCACTCATCTTCAATTTGGTGCAATTATATCACTCAAATTCGATTTGCTTACATATCTAGTCACTCATATTCAATTTGATACAGTCAAGTCACCCAACTTTGATTTGCTTCCATTACCATTGATGAGAAAAAACTTGGCCACATTCTGTGACTACTAATTCACAGTGTTCTAAAGGCGCGCCTAGACGTGAGGCGGGACCAAAACGCCAAACCTAATGGGTTAGCGTGTTATTTGGCGGTCAACAACAGTTGTTGACCGTGTTTTTTTTTTTTTCACAATTCTTTTGAAGTTAAAAATTATTAAATGCTAATTTCTTCAGAATCTTATTTGAACCCAAAAGTCAAATGACCAACGAATCTTATTTACGAAAGATAATTTCTTAAAACACCCGAATTATTAAAAGAAAAATTGTTGTTTAAATTTAAAACTTATATTTTCTTAAAACAACGAATCTTATACTTAAATGTTTAGTAAGTATTATTTTAATTGATTAAAAATTAAAATAATATTAAAATAAGAAAATGTCTTTTTACGCATATGCCTCGCCTAAGCTCGCCTAACCTTGAGCTTGGCCTCCACGCATCGCCACACATTACGCCTTTTAGAATACTGCTAATTCATGAAATTTGTACAAATTTTTTTAAAATTTTTTTTCTTAGGTATTAAACGAGTCTGGAAATTCTAACTTTCATTATTTTACTATTTGAGCCTACTCCTATTCTTGTAACAAAAGATATAATCCGTCTGCAGGTGATGCAAATTGATCTGGATACATGGGTGACGTACCTTATGAGCATATTGATTAAATGCTTTAAACATGTAGATATGCAGATGATCACCCAACTTTCATTAAAATGTCATTGAGATTACTTAATTTTTGATTTGGTGTAATTAATTATTAAACACTCGATTTTAATTTTATTTCAAATTTTACGACTTCATGTGTGATTGTTAAGTAAACTAGACTACTTGGCGTCAAAGTTTTTAATGGATTCGTGATGTCTTCAACAACAAGGCAATCCTCGTAATCAAATATATATCGTCAAAAAAAAAAAAAAAAAAAATAGCATTTCCAACTTTCAAACAATATGTAGGTGCTTACCTTCTAATTGAACTCAAAGTTTGGTCCCAGTTCCACCATTTATCCGATCGATTTCCAAACTAGGACTTCCCATAAAATATGTTTACAAAGCAAATGGTGCATATGAAATGTAAAGAAAGGATCTAATCTGATTTTTCTAACTTCTATTTGATGAAAACAAATAAAGAATTATAAGTTGTTGTGATTTTTTGGTTTAAACAATTGACATTAATCAAAATGCACACGAAGATCGATTTAGAATTCAAATAATGAACGGATATTATGGCAAAACTGTAACGCCCCGAAACCTAGGTCTCGAAGGTTACTCAATTAATTCCTTTAACCATTATAAAAGTTGATTGATGCATTGTCAAAAAAAAAAAAAAAATTGTAGAATAACATAAGCTATTTTGTTGTCTCATAAAATATCCAAGAAATTCAATCGACTAATGAAATATAAATTTACTGATCTTGAAATAAAATTTTGATTGCAAAATAATTTTAAACTAAATGTTAAATATTGAAAGAAAATAAAATTCTTGATCCAGCGACACGGACTCTGTCAGCAGTTTCAACCTCCAACCCCGATCAATCAAGTGTCTGAAAAATATTTTGAATATGGAATGAGCATACGAATACACTCAATATAGATTTCATGTCAGTATTTTCACAATCTATTATAAAAAGCAAGTAAATTACTTTCATAACATAACTTTTCTAGTGGGATAAAAACCCGACCATCTCGTTCTCACTTAGATAATGATTTTTACCTAAATAATTTTTATTAGATAATTCGATAATAATTTAATAGATATCCAAAATAATATTAAAATTTAATTTCATGTAAAACTCATATATATCGAACTATAAGGAATATTAAAACAAGGTCCCTAGAAAAGGGTAAAATTGTTAGGTTACCCTAAAATCTCAAAACTTGCATTTATGCCTCATAAAAAAATTGTGTGTGTGTTTGTATATCTATTATTTATTTATTTATTATTATTAATTTTTTTTTGGGCATTATATCCCCCCTTCTAAAGCTGTGGATATTTAGCTTTAGTATCTGCCTCATGTTCCTAAGTGGACTCTTAAACCACGTGATTCCACCAATGAACTTTTACTAATGCAATTCTCTATTTCGAAGCATTCGAATCTTTCTATCCAAAATGACTACTGGAGCTTCCTTGTAAGTTAGATCTGGATGAATGTCTAACGAATGAGGATTAATCACATGGTTATGATCTGATATATATTTCTGAAGCTTGGAGACATGGAAGACATTGTGTACTGCTGAAAGTTCAGGAGGCAATGCCAGCTCATAAGCCACAGTTTCCACACGTTTCAAAATCTCAAAAGGTCCTATATATCTTGTTTGGAGCTTTCCCCTTTTGCCAAATCGAATAACTCCCTTCATAGGAGCTATTTTTAGGAAAACTTTGTCACCAACCTCGAATTCGAGATCCTTTCTCCTGTTATCAGTATAAATTTTCTGTCGATCTTGGATAGTCTTTATTCTAGCCCGAATCTTCTCAATAGCGTGAACTATTCATTCAATAATCTCAGGTCCTAGAATTCTTCGCTCACTAACTTCATCTCAATGAGCTGGAGATCTGCACCTTCTACCATATAAAGACTCATAAGGGGCCATTCCTATGGTAGTCTGATAGCTATTATTGTAGGCAAATTCTACCAATGATAGATATTTTTCCCAACCTCCTCCAAGATCTAGGACACATCTCAAAGCATGTCCTCAAGAATTTAAATTGTCCTATCTGACTGACCATTTGATTGTGGGTGGAAAGTCGTACTGAAGTTTAGCTTTGTCCTCGTTGCCTTGTGCATACTATTCCAAAATTTTGAAGTAAATCTCGGATCTCTGTCTGATACAATAGAGACTGGGGTCCCATGTAATCTGATCACTTCTCTAATATATGGTTGAGCTAATTGATCTATATTAAAAGCCATCTTTACTAGTAAGAAGTGAGTTGACTTTGTCAATCTGTCGACAATAACCCAGATTGCATCATTTCCTCCATTTGATTTTGGAAAACCTACTACAAAATCCATGGCAATGTGCTCCCATTTTCATTCAGGAATCTCTAGTGAATTTAAAAATCTTGATGGCCTCTAACGTTCTACTTTTACTTGCTAGCAAACCATGCACTTCTCTACGAATAGACCTATTCTTCTTTTCATATTTCGCCACCAGAATATGCTTTGAAGGTCTTTATACATTTTTGTCCCCCCAGGGTGTGCTGCATATGGGATGAGGTGAGTTTTTTCTAATATTTCATTTCGTATATTCTCATCTTTCGTATACACAATGTTTCTTTAAACATGAAGGTATTATCCTCAACTAACTCAAAATCCTTTTCATTTGCCTATGCCAACTTCATCTTTAATTTTTTGCAAAAATGGATCACTATCCTGGGCTTTCTTAATTTATTCTCGAATAGTAGGTTGAACTGTGAGGGTAGCAATTCGTGCTACAATATTTACTGAAGACGAGATCACCTCAAGTTGCAATTAATTTATATTTCTGATCAAAGATTTCTGTATCGTGGGTAAAGCTGCCAGATGTCGTGTTATCTTCCTACTTGATGCATCAACAACTACATTAGCCTTTCCTGGATGGTAATGAATGACACAATCATAATCTTTCACCAATTCTAGCCATCTACGCTGTCTCAAGTTCAATTCCTTTTGGGTGAAGAAGTACTTTAGGCTCTTGTGGTCCGTATAAATATCACACTTAGTTCCATAGAGATAGTGTCGCCATATCTTTAGTGCATGAACTACTGCTGCTAACTCCAGGTCATGCATTGGTTAGTTTTTGGTAGTTTTTTTTTCATACAATTTTAGTTGCCTGGAAGCATATACGATAAATTTACCATGCTGCATAAGTAGGCATCCCAGACCCTGATTAGATGCATCATTGTAGATAACGAAGCCTTATGACCCTTTGGGTATGGTCAAAACTGGAGCTGAGGTCAATTTCTGTTTTAGTTCCTGAAAGCTCTGTTCGCACTTATATATTTATTGGAATTTCATGTACTTTCTCGTTGTTGAGTCATTGGAATGGCAATCTTTGAAAACCCTTCAATGAATCTCATATAATAACCAGCTAATCCTAATAAGCTGCGCACTTCTCTAACATCAGTTGCCGAGGCCAATTCGTGATTGCTTCCACTTTACCTGGGTCAACCTTAGTTCCTCGGGTTGTGATTACGTGGCCTAGAAATCCCACTCCATTGAGCCAAAATTCCCACTTTTTGAATTTGGCATAAAGTTTCTCCTTTCTTAGTATTTCGAGAATAATCCTTAGGTGTTTCGTATGTTCATACTCACTCTTTGAATAGATTAGTATATCGTCAATGAAGACAATAGCAAGCTGATCCAAATAGTTGTGGAAACCTCAATTCATGAGATCTATGAAGACTGTTGGTGCATTTGTCAAACCAAAAGGTATCACCAAGAACTCGTAGTGCCTATATCAAGTTCTAAATGTTGTCTTAGGAACATTAGTTGCTTTAATTTTCAACTGATGATAACCTGATCTTAAATCAAATTTCAAGAAGACCTTAGCACATTGTAGCTGGTCAAATAAATCTTCAATTCTAGGAAGGGGATATTCATTTTTAATTGTAATACGATTCAACTCTCAATAATCGATGCACATTCTCATTGATCCATCCTTCTTGTTTACGAACAATATTGGGGCTCTCCATGGTGAGACACTAGGTCTAATAAAACCCTTGTCTAGCAACTCCTGCAATTGTACTTTTAATTATTGAAGTTCTATTGGTGCCATACGATAAGGGGCCTTTGAAATTGGTGTGGCACTCGGTACGAGATCAATAGTAAACCCGACCTCTCGATTTGGAGGCATTCATGGTAATTCTTTTGGAAATACATCTGAAAAATCCATAACCACTTGAACTTCATCAATGGATAACTTATTCTGTTCAATGCTAGTCAAAGACACTAAGAATCCTTGAGTAGACTTCTTTTTCAGCAAGTGTTCAACCTGCACTGCTGATATAAGTCGGGGTAGAGGTTTCACCCTTGTTCCAAAGAAATAAAATTCCTCTTCACCGAGTTGTTGAAAAATTACATCCTTCTTGAAACAACGAATGGTTGCATGATTTTTCGATAACCAATCCATTCTAAGTATAACGTCAAAATCTTTCATGTTTAGAACCATCAAGTCCCTTTCTATAATCTTCCCATCCATTTCTAAATTTAGGTTCCTCGTGATATAATTTACGTTAAGCACCTTCCTAGACGGTAGTGATACTTCTAATATGTTATCAAGGGGTACACATTCTATATTCGACTTTGTAATGAATATCAAAGAAACAAACTAGTATATAGCTCTTGAATAAATTAATATAAAAGCAGGCATGTCAGAGATTGATATGATACATGCCATCACATTGCAGTCATGCTCTAACTAAAATTCTGACCTTACCTACCTTCTGATCTTCAGTCTTCTTATGTTCTCCCTCAGTGCAGTCTTTGACAACATGTCCTGGCTTGCCACATCTATAACAGACACCTTTTCCTGCTAGGCATTCTCCCTGATGGGTTTTTTAACATTTAGGACAAAGTGATCGTTGATCAATGCTAATGTTGGCACATGTTGTTGTCCTTCCCTCCTTGTTAGGACCTTTGTTGTTCCTCTTGATATTATCATACCATTTTCTCTTATCTAAGGAACATGTATGTTATTTACAATTTTCACCAGTCTAGTCATCATCAAAGGCGTATACTTGAGCCTTCTCCAGAACTCCCTGATAAATATCCAATTGGAATATTGTCATTGCTTTCCTAATGTTAGTTCTCAGTCCAAGCTTAAATTGTCAAGCTCGTCTCTCCTCTGTGTCTACCAGATGTGGGACAAATCTGGATAACGCTTCGAACTTTAGCTCATAATCAATGAGCATCATGTTCCCCTGCTTTAGCTCAAGAAACTCTACTTCGTTCTTATCTTTTAAAGTAGCTGGAAAGTACTTTTGAAGCACTGCCTCTTTGAACTGCGCCCATGTAAGGTTACATTGTTGATCCTCGGTGCGTGATCTAGTAGTCATCTCCCACCAATGACTTTCTCCCTTCTCCATTATAAATACGGTGTAAATGATTTTCTGTGCATCAGTGCATTCCATAAACCTAAAAATACGCTCAAGATGGATAAGCCATTCCTCAGTAGTTAGTGGATCAGGGCCACCTTCAAACATGGGTGGGTGAATCTTGCGAAACTGTTCTATAATTGAAGATGATCCAGGCTTGCCTCGTGGCTGTTGAGGTGGTTGCTGCCGCGACATCTCTCGTATAGCAGTTAGTAATTCTCATGTTAAGTTAGCTACCATCTAAACCTTAAATATGGAGATTGTATATTAGAGGTCATTCAAGTCAATTTAACTAACCTGATTTAGTTGACAACGATAGAATACTTGAGTGTAAATAGTGTTGTTTAATATATTCTTATTGTTTCTAATAAGATTTGAATAAATGTGCTTTACTTAATTTTATTTATTTGTTAATTTATTTATTATTGTTATTATTATTTTTTAGTGTGTGTGCAATATTGCTTTTCGTCTTGTTGATTTGAATAATAAGCAACTAAAAATGCTTCCAGGTGAGGATGGAGGGTCACAAGTGGACCACTTAAATCCCAAAATCGCCTTAGACAGTTTAGGTCTTATTTACAAAGTCTTTCAATCTTGTGAATATATAAATCAAGAAGACTCAAGCAATAAATTTTTTTATTTTTTTATTTACATAATCACTGCCTTACTCAATTAATTTTCTAATTCTCGTCATGGCTCTACAGAAATAAACATCGCGATAACTTTTTTGTAAAATATAACAATTTAACTTTCTATCAAATTCAAGCAATCACCTGTTAACTTAAAACTAAAGTAATTTCATACCTTAGATCGTCGGTTAGAAGTTGATCATGCCAGTCCCAACGTCGTATGGATCAAACTTTAACATATAAAGAAATCTAAAATTTTAATCTCACAAAGTTTGCAGAAAAGATTAATCAAGCTCTGATACCATGCTGTAACACCCCGAAACCTATGTTCCGAAGGTTACTCAATTAATTCCTTTAACCATTATAAAAGTTGATTGACGCATTGTAAAAAAATAAATTTGTAGAATAACATAAGCTATTTTGTTGTCTCATAAAATATCCAAGAAATTCAATCCACTAATGAAATAAAAATTCATCGATTCTGAAAATAAAATACTAGTTGCAAAATAATTTTAAACTAAATGCTAAATATTGAAAGAAAATAAAATTCTTGACAACACGAACTCTGTCAGCAGTTTCAACCTCCAACCTGGATCAATCAAACATTTGAAAAATATTTTAAATGTGGAATGAGCATACTAATACACTGAATATAGATTTCATATCAGTATTTTCACAATCTAATATAAAAAGCAAGTAAATTATGCACATAACATAACTTTTCTAGTGTGATAGAAACCTGAACGTCTCATTCTCACTTAGGTCATACCCATTCTCAATCTCCACTTAAGGTATTTAGCCCTTTGGCTGGTTTCTATGTAAATCTACATAATAATGCCCTATAGTATTATCCACAAGACCCTTCTTTAATTTGGATCACATAATAGCACATAATATTCTTAAAACATTAAAAAGTAAAAACACAAAATCACTTGACATTTAGAAATCCATACCTAATCCGTCAAATTGCTTATATACTTGGTTAGTATTGAAAATTCTTGCGAACGGATCTCGAACGCGTTAGAAAACTTTTTCTTTTTTTTTTTTCTTTTCCTTTCTTTTCTCTTTCTTTCTCCCTTTCTCACGTTTTCTTTTATCTCTTTCTCTGTTTTGTCTCTCTTAATTTGTGTGAATTGAAATGCAACAACAAGAGGGTATTTATACGTGTGATTTGATAAGGATAATTACATAACGAAAATTCGAATATGACTCTTAATTCAAATTTAGATTTATCTTTCATCAAACAAACTTATCGTGAAATTCAAAATTAAAAAAAATATATAACTTACATGATGATAAGATTCTAGTGTGGACATGTGCAAATTTCAAGTTTTTTTTAATCTAAATAATTTTTATTAGATAATTAGATAATAATTTAATAGATATCCAAAATAATATTAAATTTTAATTTCATGTAAAACTCATATATATCGAACTATTAGAAATATTAACACAAGGTCCCTAGAAAATGGTAAAATTTTTAACTAAAATCTCAAAACTTTCATTTATGCCTCATAAAAAAATTGTACGTGTTTTTTTTTTTTTTTTGGGTATTACAAAAACAATTTCACCTATTGATCATTTTTAAGTCTTAGTTCGAGATTCAAGAGCCTAATGTAGTGTTCCATTGAATTATTCTATTGCATTCAATTGACCCCTTTCGAGTTCTTATTAAGTTTATTTGACTATTTCAATCACATATCTTTATTAAACTTATTCAAACTCACACGTCAACTTTATGGTTCTCATCATTGTACATTTAGTTATAATTTGCAGTCTCTTTGTAGGTGTCTATCTACCCTTTTATTCAACCCAAAAGAAATTGCATCATTCTTTAATATAAAATTCGGATCAAAATTCTTACTTGAAAAGAAGAATTTCAAGATCTTTTTGTTTGGTTAAATCACCTTGCTTGTCAACTCAAAAATCTACATTTTCTTGTTTTTCAATGGACTCAATCCCGATCACAATGGAATGAGATTATTATCCACAACTTAAGTGTATAATTTGTGAGTTTTCATGCCAAATATGAGCTTCAAGACACTTTTCAATTTATGTGTAATTTTCCATACGAATTTTACACTTTTTCTTGGCATCTTTCTTCTGTTCTAAAGGTCCATCTTACTAAAATTCACGCGACGGATCGTGTGACCAATTAGTACATATTAGAGCTCACGGTACTATAAACATGTTAGAAGTATATAATAGTTATACTAGAGGAACATCATATCTCGCTATACCTCAAAATCATTTTTCAACATTAATTCTAATATTTTCAATCCATTAAATATTTATGACACATACTTGAACTTCATATTGTATCATTGTATTAAAATTGTGTTTTAAACCTTAAATGATTTACACAGTTGCACTGCCACTAAACAGGGCCAACCCTTATATTTTGGGAGCCTTATGCAAATTTCAAATATGACGCCTTTATGAATATTAAATTCTTATTTGATAGAGATTAAAATTAGATTTTTAGAAGATTTTGATAAAAATTGATGGAATGTATGGTTAAAAAGTGTGGTTCCTATGGAATGTGTAGTTAAACTTAATTGTTAATTTTGACTTAAAAAACAATTAAATGCAATTAAAAATAATTAAACATAATAAGGAAAATTGGAAGACAAAATATAAGATTTAAACTCCAGTACAAACATAAAAAAAAAAAAAAATGTTGATCAAGAAAATCCCAAAGCGGATTACAAAACACATAGAGAAGTATTATTTTAATTAAAATATTAATTAATACAATGACGTCGTTAAACTGGAAAAAAATGAATAAATAAAACGAAATGCAAGAAGCTAGAGAGAAATGAATATCAGTGTATTCAGTAGTAACTCTTCGTATAACTGTAAAATTCACCATGAGAGCATTAGAAAAAGCAATGGCCATAAATTTTGAAGAGAAAAAAGCGACTTTTTCTTGTTAAGAAAAAAAGAAAAATGATGGTTATGAAGATAATGGTTAAATTAATTATATATATAGAAAAAGTAGTAGATGTGATATATAAATGTATGCAATAAATTTTATGTCATTTATATGATGGATTTCACTAGTTGTACATCAAAATTGTAAATAAGGAATTACATAATATGATGTGGATGAAAAAAATTAGATGTGACTAATGGTAAGTGTCATATGATATTATGTAACCCATTATATAACATTTGATGTACATGTAGCCAGATCTTATATGATATTTTTAGACACGTTTGTATTTTTATAACCCATTAATTTGGGCCATTAATATGATAAAATCCATTAATTTGGGTCTTCATCAAAGCAGGGCTTTAGACGATCGCCTACGTTGCATATAGTCAAGGCCAGCCCTACCAGTGAATACAAGCATAATTGTTGGTCAAATTAGTTTTTCTTTCCTACTCGAATCTTTCAACTTCAAATTAGCTGCTTTTCTAGACATGTCCTATCAAACCGAATCAAACATAGTTACTTATGACAACATGCTAAAGTAGAAATATTGAAATAAAATCTCAAGAAACAGCAAAAAGTTATAAGGGTACATATGCGGTTATATAAACATCGATGTCTCACATAATAAAGAAGTAGGAATCCATTCATACACAGTATTGGTCATTAAAGCATATATGATATGAAACACGTGCCACATTATTTTCTCTCCCTCTTAGGGCGTGTTTTATATTCTTTAAAAGTAAAAAACACTGTACAAATCCTAATTCAGGTATCCCCCAATACCTAACTTAAGTTCATATATAAATTCCTCTAGGCTATCCAAATTGAAAACTCCATATATCAAAAATTCATTTCGATTACTTACAATAATCTTGATATTTCATTGAGACGATCAGATCATGTTTACAATATGAACACCTTGTCTCATCTCAATACGTCTCGAAATTATTTGAGGTGATTACTCGTGTGAGTGAGCCAATCTTATATTGTTCGACGTATTTTATATGTGCATATAAATCATTATCTAGTAATCACAATAACAAATTACACTTGAACTCAAAATTGTTCATTAATACATAAAGTATTATATTGTATGCAATTCTAGAGATTCAACATCACCAACAAGTGTATCTTTAAACATCATCAGAGTATGATAATTACATATTATCATTTGCGTAGATATATCGCGAAACACTTTTTTTTCTAATGTCTCTCACAAAAATATCATTGAGTGTTTGTTTATATCATGACACTTGAGATCATCAACACATGAGATAGTTGTATAACTATCATGAATCCCATATTCTCAACCATTATCATTATATGCTCAATATATCTATATTAAAAAAATTCTTCACATGTCATAATATATACCACAAGATATACTTCTTAGTACTCTATATAGTAAGAGTGCACAAGTCTAATAATAAGTTATTCCTTCGACAACAAATAGAATAATTGACAACAGCACCCTTCAGATATCTCAATACCCTTTCCAAGGATAATATTGATACCTACTGATTAGATCCACGACATGAGAAATGTTAGAACAACTATACATCATAGCAAACTCCTAACCGTACTAGATATTGTTCTTTGAATATTTCTTTGTGCACTTATGGAGTCCTAGAATATATATGAAAACTTATATGATCGCCTTTCGATATAGGAGTATCAATAGGGTAGCAATTCTATAGTTAAAAATATTTTAGAATTTTTATACTATACAACTCTAGTGATAGAGTAAAAAGACTAGAATAATTTTTTTAACACAAAATATATAATTTGTTAATTCCATATCCTTCCTCTCAAAGATTGAGGACACGCATTTTAAAATGTTCTCAATATAACGTCATCAACATCAAAATTAGAATTATTATCTACTATCATATATTTAGATAAATACAATGATGTTCATTCGCATGAAATTTTTTTGTACAAGATTTAAACCTTGTTGAAACTCAAGTATCTTGTCGAGATAATTGTATTAGACCACGAATGTAACTATAAAATTACCACAATACTAAAAAAGCTTTTAACATGACATCTGCAAGTCAATTCATGTAGATTTCTTCAATCAATTCTCAATTGAGAGTAAAAATACAGTTTCTAAGTCTATTTGGTGTAATTCTAAATTTAAATACACTACCACGATTAGTATCGACGTACAAAAGTGAATCTCACTGTCATAAAATGAAAAAGTTTATCTAATTCAATACACTCAAATTGAGTATAAATTTTTCCAAAAAATGAACTTTATCTATCATAAGCTCATTGATTTTTCACTTAGTTTTCAAGAATCTGAATGTTGTCAATAAATTTAATGTCTAATTAGAACTTCCATGACATCTTAGATTTGATTGGATTTCTATACTCTACATGTACTTCCATCAATTTCCTCAATTTTTCTTCTTTGTACTCATAAATAAAGGATTTTCTGAACCAATAATCATTGAAATTAAATTGCTTCCACTTGAAAATAGATCTAAATTCTTATACTCCACATATACTTCCATCGATTGACTAAAGCTTTGTCTTAAACCCTATATAAACAAATCAAGCTATTATATCTTCATTCAAGATTTCCATGAAAGCAATGTATATCACAAATAAAATTCAAACATTCAAAGAAGGCACAAAAATCACATATTCTACTCACCTTTAATTTGAGGTAGTTCATAGATTGTAGGGATTCCTGTCAAACATATATACATGTATTTAATGATGGGCAACTTGAAAAGATCTTCTGTCGTTATTGTTACTATTTCAATTTAACTATCGGCAGATTTTCATTATGGCCAAACAGAATAAATGCCTAGTCAATTTCTATAGTTCATCACATTTCAAATTTTAAATCATTAGGTAACTAAGAATGAACACCTCATTCCATTCTCAGTTTTCCTTTTAACGGGTGGCACCCTTGTTTGCTACATGGGGCAAACTTGGGGCCTGAGGGTGCTGACAGAAGAATAGAGAGCACAAACGAGCGAGATGCAGGCTTCATGCACTTCATCATCTGTGCTCTCTATCTTCTGTCAACAACATCACACTGCTTCCTCCTTAAATGAAAAAATTACACTTACACTTGTAGCATGTTCGATTGTATTGCTGTAGACAGACTTCGTCGTACGGCATATATCAAGCATGTCGTTCCCAGAGATCTGGAAGGAGGCTACAGCTTATTTATACGGGCTAAGATGATGGAGATGCAGATATTTATGGATTTTTTTTTTTTAATACAACGAAATACAAGAAAGTGAGGGGCAGAAGGAGATGACAGAAGAATAGAGAGCACAAAGAGTGAGATATAGACTAACTATATACTCATCATATGTGCTCTCTATCTTCTGTCAGCTGCATCATCAACACCACCCCACTCTTATAGTCGTGAAAATAGAAGTTAAGGAAAAGTAACATTCAAGAAACGAAGATCAAAAGAGAGGAAGAGGAAGCTAAATTTTGATGATTTTAGTGTTTCACAATAACTGTATTTATAGGGCAAAAAAGTTGCGAATTTTCTTTATTTGTAGTTGGAATCTTTTAGTGTGTAGATGTGGATGAATCAACGAAGGCTAAATAAAGACAAAATCTTTCCATTATATTTTATTGAAATTTATAAAGATTTTGATTTATTTCCTTTTTAATCATTAATATGAAACTAAAAAAATTGGTGGTTATTGAAGTGATTGAAAAAAAGTAAGAGAGGGTTTGGTATGAAAGCGATAAAGTTCTCTAAATTGATCTCGACACTCCTCACTTGGAGGCTAAAATTAACTGAAAGATGTGATTCGTAGAACTTTTATAATTAGATGCCGACAAGACTTGAATTTCGAGTCTTCTCCGCAATTATTTTATGTCGAACCAATTCACGGATAAATTTTTTGAGAATGGAATTTATTTCTAATTTATATTTTTAGTGCTTAAAATAGAATTCATAACTTAGAAAAAAAAAACTATGGAAAACTAAGTAGATCAATATATTTAACTTTTTACACTGCTCATGTATAGTTTTGGATCTTGTAGTTGTTGGGTTGTAAATTAATGAATGTTAATATTTGACCACCCTTTCTAAAATCTTTAAGTTTTTAGAGGGAAAACATATTTATTTATTTAAGTTTCTTCGTCAACACGTCACTTCACGTGTAGGTGAAAATCTACGGCATGTGCACTATTTTAAAATAAGTGGTGAGTGACAAGATGGGAATTCAAGACTTTTGCATGCTCATAAACCTACAATAAACCATAATAAAACAAGAAAAATAGAGTAAAGATGAATAAACTACAACAAAGTACAATTTTAAGCCAAAATCAAGAAGGAAAGACGACATCAATTTACCATTCAAGAAATTATAAGAATTTCTTCTATATTAATTTGCTTACAGTAAACTATAAGAATATAAAGACATATAGAGCTCATTTGACATACTTCATTTTTTAATCATATAAAATTTACTTATTTTGTTTGTAAATGATATTAATTTTCTCAATATATAAACACACACATATAGATAAGTACAATTTAGCCCTTTTTTGGTCTTCATTATTTTCAAAATATATTTTTCTATCTCTTATTTTCAATTACACATTATTCAATAAAATAATATTATATGTAAACTCAAAACTTTTTCTTATTTTTTAACCACACATTGTCTATCAAAATACTATACCAAAGTGTATTTTAGGCAAAAGATGGGGCTCAAACAGGCTTTTAATATCAAATGAGCAAAAATAATATTATGATATTATTTGTAATAATTAATACAAGACTAACGATCATTATTTAATAATAAATTTTTAAAATGTATAATATTTTAATGAACTAATGTATGCTATTTTTTTAGCTAACTTGAATGGTAAAAAGTACATTTTTATATTTACATCTCATTTTAAATTATTATAAAAGGTATCAAATTAAAAATTAAATAATTGTAGAAGATTTCATCACTTATTCACTACAATATTTTATGTATATTGATCTCATTTTAGATTATATATAATTCAAAAAGTAATTATGGAGTGTATGTGATATTCAAAACTAGATATACGGGTATAAGCGGTTTAATTTGACGGTTTTTGACATATTTCCCAACCAAAATTAGTTTAAAATGGTTCGAAAACTAAATGGTTTGGTTTGGCTATAAATTGCAGTAACGTCACTTGTTATTGATTATAAAAAATGTTTATACTTTGTTGACGATGAAAAAAAACAATATATCAAACCATAATCTCAAACAAACATATTGACAAGTCGCTATAAAAACAATGACAAAGTATTCTCTTTACTTTTTATGGCTATATTCCGAACAAAATAATGTTAATATAAAGTTACAATAACACTCCACCAGACAACTTTATGCTCCCAACAAGATTTCCACGATTCTCACAATAAGAAAGTGAGAATTGACGGGTTTTGTAGTGTGTCTTTGACGTGTGCGGCCATAAAGAGGAAGGATTAGATCGATTTGATTGGTTTCAACAGATTAGGGCTATTACTGCTAAGTCAATGACGAAAGTGCCCATATTTAAAGTGTGTTTGGTAGGAATTTTTGGAGGAAAAATTGATTTTTGAATAGTGATATGATGGAAAATGTGTGGTTGAAAAAGAAGAAAAAAGTATTGATGTGATGGAAAATATTATTTTATTGAAAAATGTGTGATTGAAAATGAGAATCTGTACCAAACAGGCTCTTAGATTAAAACTTTAAATGGAGGTTGAGATTGCAATTGAGATCATCTTAAAAATATTGCAATTTAGTAGTGTAACCCTTATCCAATTTACATTTTCATTTTTTTTCAGCAGTCTAATTTAGTTTTAAAACAGGTCTATGTGACACTAAATCAACGATTTCGACAAAAGCAATTTTGATTTGATTTTTCAATTTGACGATTTTTGCTTATAACCCTACTTCCATTAACCTAAAGTCAAATTGTGCCATTCGTCTTTGCATGATTCTAGTTGTGATATTCAATACCTAAAGCCTCCTTTTGGGAAGGATTTATAAATGAATTAATTTATAAATAGATAGATAGAAATGATTAGTGCATATATAAGTGAATAATATTGTTGGATTCATTGAAATTTGTGATTGTAATCAATTTTTACCATTTATTTGGATCGCTCCCAACTACATGTCCTTTGGACCTTTCACGTGCTTAGAAATGGATTCGAATCACTGACACAATGATCCGCAGAGTGAGAAGTCCTTTCTTTTCTAGCGTTCATCGCAAACCTCCATCATTCATTCGAGAGTCAGACCCTGATCAATCAGTTGCTCGAGTGGTGATTATTTTCTAACGTTTTTAATAACTTTAAGCTATTGATCTAATGGACTCTTCCCCTTGGCCATGCGAGCCAACAGCGTTAAATTAAAGACTGAGCTTGTGAGTTGTGAGTATACAGTGTATTAAAACTGTCATATCTTGTATCTATTTCTGATCCCACCCTCAGCATGCCTGTAATCACCGTTCTTTCTTGTCAGTATAAAATTTTGCCACTTCAAAGTTTATTTGGTCAAGAGCTAAAGTGTAATTGGAGGGTTGATAAACTTAAAACATAATACTAGACAATATTCAAAAAGAAATTTCAAATGACTACTAGTATACTATATTGTTGAGTCGTATGAAACATGAATAACTAGGAGCAGTACCAGCCTCATTCGACTCTGCATACATTAATTTGCAAGCTTGAAAATGTGGTTGCACGGTCAATCACTCTTCCTTTCAGAAGGCCGAGCAGACTCATCGGTTTTTATTTACAGAATGTTTGATGTGTTAACGTTCATGTCTCGCCATCTTCCGACATTAACAATTGGTTTGATTGATAATTTAAGCAAAAGACAGAGAGATTAGGCCCGCGTGGTTTCAAGTGGCCCAAGAAACATGGAAAAGAAAGGAGAAAACTAGAGAATCTCTCATCACCAATAGAATAATCCCTTATCACTGATATTCATATATCCTTATCTCATCTATTTCTTTGCTGCTTTATCCCCAAAGCAGTGGGGCGGCGAGACGCACTCATCCCACTTGTCATCACCCCATAACTTCGCTCTTATTGCTTGCTCTTGTCGTCTTTGGGCCAATTTCAACAGTACTTAAAACTACAGTCTGATTTTCCAACTCTTGAGTAGAAATTTTGATTTTTTTTTTCTTAATAGAATTTTACACTTATATTTATTTTTACTAGAGAATTATTAAACTGCATTCAAATATTTATATTTGAGTTTCTTGGACATTCAAAAACTGAGCAGCTTAATATATCGTGCAAAAAAGAAATTTTTAATTTCTTGCTAAGGTAGGGTATTCAGAGATGGAGCTAATTACTTGACAATGAAGCCAAGAACTGAGTGAACTAACTATGAAGTGATTGAGCTCGGTAAATCGGTTCCACCGATCAGGTGATCCCCATTTTGGAGTGTCAGCTCGAGCCATTTTCAGCCCGTGATGAGTCGAGCCAACTTTTTCTAAAAAAAAGTTAAAAAAAACAATAAATAATTGCAGGCAGCTGTCATACCTGCGTTTTGCAGGCAACAGTTAATATTTTTTAAGAAAAAAAAAGTTCGAGTCGGATCAGCTCGGGACCAACTCGGCTCGGGTAAAAAAAACGTCCGAACCATTTTTACTAGAAACGAGCCCGAACTTTGAGTTTCGGCTCATGGCTCGACTCTTTGACACCCCTATGAAGAGATAGCCTAGCTCACCATATAACGAGCTAATGATACTCTGATTTATAGATGCTAGCCCTGAGATGTCCGCTCAATATAATTTTAATTTTACCATTAACATAAATTATTCCGATCGAATCAATTCATGTGATCGATTATAAAGTACTCAAGTCGGATTAATCCACGTGGACGATCGAATTCTTTCGGCATAAAGGACAAGAGACATTATATATAGATATTTTGACACTCCAATAGTGGCAAATTCCAAACAAGTCGTTGTACCTTTAAAAATGTCAGCCATATCCAGAATTGGTAAAGAGCAAAAAGACAGTGAAAGAAATAATAAACAATGAGAAATGATAACGAGAATTATTGGGAAGGGTCAAAGGTGGTGTGGTCAGGATGCCTCCAGAAATGGAATATCAGCAAATGGACATAAAGGGAAAGTGCCCACAATTTTGCAGCCACACTAAATTCTTAGACACGTCCTTGGGAAGACAGCCGCGCTATATTTTCCTTTTCACACCATAACTATCGTATCCGACTCGAGCATCGATTCGATCAAGATATTTAATCATTTGATCACTGATTCACTGATTGAACAAACAAATCATTAGTTGGATCAGATTCGATTCAAACATCGATTTGACTCAAGTATTGGATTATTGAGTCACTAATTAAACAAATAAATTAGTTATCGAACAATCAATC
This sequence comes from Fraxinus americana, assembly GCA_035079005.1. NCBI lineage: Eukaryota > Viridiplantae > Streptophyta > Magnoliopsida > Lamiales > Oleaceae > Fraxinus > Fraxinus americana. The sequence continues at coordinate 27,107,599 of CM068718.1, read as the reverse complement.
TTTACAGAGAAGAGTATATGTAAGGCCCTATTTGATTTGACATTATTTTCCATGGAAAAATGGAAATTCAATTCAATTTTCACTTTTTTGCATGTTTGATTGACTAAATTTTTCACGGAATTGGTTTTTCACATTTTTTTGATTTTCGAGGCTAAGTTTTTCCCATAGGTTTGGTGGGAAAAACTTTTCTAGGCAATTTTTTTTTTTTTTTTTTTTGTTTTTGTAATGGAAACAAATTCTATCATCAATTGTAACAAATTATATCATTTTAATGGACAATTTTCATGAAAAACAAAGTCAAATGAACATCAAAAGATCTAAAATTTCAATATTTTTCATGTGAAAAATTATACCAATTAAACACAATTAATTAACAAGTTTTAGGTAATTCAATTCCCTGAAATTCATTTTCTTTCTACAATTCCATTCTTGCAATCAATCGGACCCTAATTGTTATAAACCTTAGGACATGTTTCTATAATTTACCCTATAAGTACACTTTTTTTAAAGCTTAGCCAAACACGTTCAAACCTGTTAATGACAATTTTGTTACATTTTTTTTTTTTGTAGTATCCTATGAATAATTTGAATGTATAGACATGATGTAAATGGTTACAACGTTGATCACCCAACTTTAATTCAAATCATATTGAGATTACTAATATTCAATTGAGTGTAATTAATATTTAACACTCAATTTTATTTTTGTTTCAAATTTCATGACAATGGCAAGAAAATGGTGCATATGAAATGCAAAGAAAGGTGTCCCTTTTCCGTTGTGAGTGACTTTTCTTTGAATGAGGGGAATGTTTTTGCCTATGTGGCTCTGTACGTTTAGCTTTTTCCATCAAAATTTAGCATCAGAAGAGAAAAATAAAAGGCAAAATAATTCGTAGTATCTTAAAAGAAGATTGTAAATGAATTAAATAGATAGTTTAAATATCCTTTAGTAATGATTCTAAATATATTAGATAGACAAAATGATAAAACGAGAAATATTTATTTATATTTAACTTTAAAAAATCTATTATCGAAAGAAACCCAAAGAAGAATTTTGTAATTTTTAGAAGAAAATGAGTATGTCTATATTGTTATTCGTAGGTGACAACTTGATGTTTCTATAATATACCTTTTTACATTCAATTTTAACATGCTACTTGCAAGAGAGACTATTAAGAATTTCGTTTGTCATTTTAAAACTACAATATTTCATCCAAAAATGTCGATAATCCAAAATTAAGCAATTTCATGTTACTCATGCGGACCTGAAGCAAGAAATTGACATCAATCATCAATTTCTTAATCAAATACAGTGTAAAATAAAATTAATTTCAATTCACATCAAGGACATGCTTTGTGCTTAAATAGAAAATATGATAGAAATTATACCTTTATTAAATTCTGCAAACTCCTTTGCTTACCTTGAATACGAACAATCACGATTTACAATCCACAATTGTCAAACCTCATGAAAATCCACATAGGGAGCAATAATGAGAAAATTATGATTTCTCCTTTCTTGTGCTAGCAAGATAATATTTGTATGTTGTTATTTCTCAAACCCTAACTGCTTAATAATAGAAGTTTTAAGTGGATTTGATTCATCTCTTAAATTTATATCAGTCTAATATTTAATTAATCTAATTAATTAAACTTGGTCCATAAATTAATTAATCAAATTAATTAACTTAGCCCATTAATAAGATATATATTAATTAATTAATTGTCTAACACTTGTCAATTAATTGATTAGTATATTTCATCTTTCTAGTTTTCTTTTTGTGTGCGACCAATTAGATTCTCAATCACGATACCTAACGATATAAATTATTATTTTGATATAATCAAAATCGATAAATTAAAATATTTATTTTTAACTTATCATTAATTCACATTCAAATTAACATCTGGCAATGAGTCGAATAATAAATGTGATGAAAAATATCACGTGGTATAACAAACCAAATTTGTTTGTTTACTATAATCCATTTTTCAATATGATCTAATCAATTATGAAATTTGGATGCGTGTCAATCTCAATTATCGGTAACATCTTTCATCACATTCTTAAGTCAATATCAGTCAAAGTACACATCGGCCAACGATTTTGTTATCAATTTAATTTAATAAAATATAAATCATAATATCTTACTATATAAGAGTGACGAACCTCTATTGATCATTCACAACATTCACATGATTCTTGATATGTCTGTACGATGTCGTATTAGTGACTCTTGATAGAGCAATATCCAAGATCACCAAAATATGACTGTCCACATATAAGCTACTATGGTGGCTTCAAGTCGAAACATTAACCACTGACACTCAAATAGTTATCCATGTGGAATCTCTACAATGGGTCTCCAATATTTTGTTATATAATAAATTATTAACGTGTTCATTTAAATGTCATTACACTTTAACTTGTGAGATCAGCTACTTATTTTATAAGTAAGAAATGCCACATATGATAGTCTATTCATAATAACGATATCCGTATTTCGTTATTGCTTACGACCATGAATGATTTAAAATTTAGTCATATATAATTTGTATCTCACAATCACAACTATTTGTAATTAATAAATTACTAAGAGTTGAATTTATTGACTCTATTATTTAATTTATTAAAATATTAATTTAATTAAATAATAGATCTACCATAAATAAAATACATTAATTATATATTAAATGTATTTATGTCCAAAATCGATTGGATTTAGGACATAACACTTACATTATCCTATATAGATCTAGTGGTACCAAGGCGGCTACGCAGTGTCGATACTACTCGCAGCTACGATGAGCACCATAGTCATTACTACACTGTGCGGTCATGCCTGCGTCAAATTGATATGATGGTTCTCTAGCGCCGACGACATCGATAAAGGGGCTTGTGGTGTTGTAGTCGGAGGGAGGGAGTGTGTAATTTAGAGATAGAGTGAGATATTAGGTTGTGGGAGGAATTTGTATATTTAATATTTAAATATAAAATATCTTATTTGTGAATAATGAAACTTCCTTTTTTGGAATATTGCTCTTTAAAAATTGAATATGGTGTAATTTCCACTTTGTGTAAATACCCCTTTGGGATTTTGGATTGGGTTTCGAGTTGGGCTTGCTTCTGGGTTTTGGCAAGGTTTGAGCTTTAATTTTAAAAGACACGTACAACAACTATCTCAAGTTAAAATTCGGCCCGCCAACTATTGACATGCATCAAATTGGTCACCTACTATTGAAAGACAACAATGTGGCCCTCCAACTACCCTCAAGTGCAGTTTCGTCCTAAAACTATTCACAATATACAATTTGGTTATCAAACTATCCTCAAGCTGCAATCCGATCTTCTATCTATTCTTAGGCATCAATTCACGGCACCAACTATACATAGACTGCAATTAGATCCTAAAACTATTTGATGAAGACGATTGGTACTATTTAAGGCAACAATCCTATCCTACAACTATTTTAGAACCAACAATTGGGTTCATAACTTATTCACAGGAGAACATTTGGTCCTACAACTTTTTAGAAGCAAAATGTTTGATTGTAAACAATTTGGTCCTACAACTATGAATAACAAGAAATTTGAACCTTGAACAATTCATAAGAGTTCGGTTCACAAAATATCTACAGACAACAACTTGGTCATACTACTCTTCAGAGGTGACAAGTTGGACGCACAACTACTCATGTGCGACTATTCGGTTCTCCAACATCGTCAAGCAACAATCCCCCATCCATACACAGATGACAACTTGGTATTCTATCTATCCTCCAACACAAAGATCATCCTTAATCTATTGACTGCAATAATATGTTCCTTCTACAAAGGCTAATAGGAAATCAATCCTCGGGTTATTCAAAGGCAACAATTTGATTCACTAACTATTTATAGTTGGCAATTTGGTCTTACATTATTTTAGATGCAAAAATTTGGATCTAAAACTTTTCTCAAGCGACATTATGGTCCTACAACTATTGACAAACACCATTTTTGTCCAATAACTATGGTTAATCGAAAAATGGGTCCTATTGTTATTCGTAGGTGACAACTTGATCCTCAAATTATTCTTTAGTAGAAATTTGGTCCTCCAACTTTTCCTAGACGATAACTTGGTCCACCAACTACTTGAAGGGGACAATTTGGTCCTCCAACTAATCACATGTGATAATTTGGAATTCCAACAATGCCCTCACCTATGCTCAAGCAGTAATATTTTCATGTAACTATTTACACAAAACATTTGGTCCTCCATCTATAGACAAGTGCAAATAGGTCATAAAACTATTCAAATATAAAATTTGGTCATCCACCTTTGCTCAAGCAGCAATTGGGTCCTCATTTTTTCATATGTGATCATTCTATCCACCTCCAACATATTTCAAGCGCATTTTGGTCCGCTAACTATTCCATCGCAACAATTTGATCCTTAAACTATTTAGAGGTTACTATTTGGTCCTTCATTTATATGATATCTCCAATTTGGTCCTCAATCTATCTCAATTCCATCCTCTAAATATTCCAAAGATGCAATATGGTTCTCCATCTATCTAGAAGCAACAATTTCATCCTCTAACTATTGAATTGTTGCAAATTACTCCCTTTACTCTATAGATAGCACAATCCTCCATCTAAACAGAACAAGCATCAAGCCCCCAACTATTCAATACCAAAAAACGTTGATGCTCAAACTATTATGGAAGTGCTAATATGGTCCCTTTTCTTTCTCTTTCAAACACGCAATTTGTATCCACATCAAATAGATAGAAGTTAAGCATAAAATGTTTGAAATGTTTGAATTTTTTTTTTTAAATTATCAACCGGAATAATTGTGAAACCGATCTTGGGTCAAGCAGTTCGCAATTCGATTGCAAAGTTGATGGTTTGTCACCGGTTTTTCACTATGTCGAATCGCCGATAATATTCCTCGTCACTGCTATTCATATGTCCTCATCTCATCGGTTTCATTATTAATTTATCCTTAGGCAGTGAGTCGCACTCATTTCACTTGTCATCCCATAGCTTCACTCTTATTCCTCTTGTAGTCTTTTGGCCAACTTCTATAGTATTTAAAAGATTGATTTGGACCTTTATTTAGTCATCTTAATTCTTCACGGAATGTATATTTTGTAAGCTTAATTAAGAAATTAACTTAAAATAAATTAAAATGAAATGAAACTAACTCATAATTTATTTCCAAAATAAGTAAGTATTTTAGAAGTACTTTTGAACTTAGCCAAACACGCTAGTCTTATTTTCCAACTTTTAGTATCAAAGTCAACAATTAATTTTAGTTATTTTAATTTTAATTTAAATCAAAGTCAACAATTAATTTTAACCACACATTTTATGGTATCCACAACTTTTCAACCACACGTTTCATCAAACTTTTCTTAAAATCGATTAAAAATCTGATTTTAATCCCCGCTAAATAATGGTTTTGTGTTGCCCCCCGGGGCACATCCAAATTGGCAAAGGATGGGCACTGCTGGACTTGCAACCTCATGGTGGGAAGTTCGATTCCTGGATGAATCAGCTGAGTGTTGTAATACTCAATTTGGGTGGAGCAGCTTTGTGATGTAATATCCATGGAGGAATGCTCCCTTTGGGCCAGGAGTATAAAATGTGCACACACCTTGGTCAATTTGGGCATATCTCACGGTTAACCTCCACCCATCACTAAGGGGTCAGGGATGGGTGGTCCAGGACATAGTCTGGTGTAAGTTAGGATACCTGGATATAAAAAAAAAAAAAAATAATAATAATAATGGTTTTGTGTTGGGACAGATTCAATTTTGGTTGTTAATATCTCACCACATTAAATATTACTATAAAAAAAAATTTATTGAATTAAAACGGAAATAATATGAAAAATTATCATTTGCACTCAATTTTTCTTTCAGATGCTAAAAATGCAAAGATGATATTATCGAAGACTAGACACCTAGAACAACATGTTTATTGTGTCACAATCTGCAATCATTCTAGTACTTTGTGTCAATTTTTCTAGACCTTATTCAAATCTATATATGACAGGGAAAAACGTTAATATTTTATTCGTAATTGTATTTTAGCAAACCAAAATGAAAATCTAACATATATGTGCTTACTCTCTTAATCACCCTAGAACTAAATTACCCAAACGAATCGTGGCCATCCATTTCAAAAAGGCCTATAAATGGAGGCAGCCTCATTTGAATACGTAGTAACATACAATCTTAAGTTGAAAGTTTCAAGTTAATGTTTATTCAGACCCACGTGCGGAATTAATCAATTAAAGTAACAAGTCTTTTATTAATTGTTTCTAAATGATAAAGTCAATTAATTCAATTTAAATCTATGTTGAATTACCGCAATTGATATATTGTAGAAAGTAAACAACACCCAAAAAATTGATTAAAGAGAAAAACCATTCGCAAAGGATAAAAGACTCCGAGCCCAAGTCGCTAAAATTCACTATAAACAAATTGACTTATAGTACGGTCCAAACTCGACTAATCATTAGTACTCTTTGACCTACTTATAATCACCAAGTCCCTCCTGGATTGTATGCTCCTGCACCAACTCCCGACCTTCATGGAATTGTCTATTTCTTGTGGATCATTAAGAACTCTTCGTTCTTGTCCTACCGAAATCTCGATTTCCTTCCTTGATCTTCAACAACTCTGACAGATACTTTGGAAGTATGTGGTTTGGTGTTTAATCGTTAGATCTTTCTGTGTTTTAATCTTGGTTTGAATGTGGAGATTTATGACTCAATCAATTTATGGAACAATATATTATGAATCAATGAACTTGTGATTAAATAAAGAAATCAATGATTATGTCTGTGATCTCTATGGAATAATTATGATTCAACACCCTTTGGAACGTTTATGGAATTACATATATATAGGAGATGGTGTTTGGGATGAAAGGGGGTTCAAAATCAAGTGTTTGAAGAGAAATAGGAAATCTGGTTCGTGACTCACCGCCCAAGCACTAGTCTAGCGCTAGACGAGCGGCGAGCCTATCGCTCGAGCATTGTCTAGCGCTCGGCAGATGGTGAAGTCACTATTTTTCTCGCTTGAGCGCTGGCTAGGTGATAGGCTAGCACCTGGAGTCTTTTTCTTCATTAACTTCTTGAAGTTTGATTCTTCATCTCCTTCTTGTACATCTTGGCCCTCTTTTAGAACTCTATCAATCCCAAATTATTTTTGCTATAACTTGGACTAAATAAATCATATTTTGACTTTGATTACAACTCAATTAATTCCTAATACAAATCAACTAAAAACATGATTTTGACTGAGAAAATTGTCAATTACAAATATAGATTTTAACATAAGTAATTATCCCAAATTCTCGTGTTGGTTTAATTATTTGTCCTAGATTTTCAGTTGTGTTGAAATGCTTTTCAAAGGATGACTTCTCCACGAGGGACAGGAAATTGCAGATGTTAAAACGATATGAAATGTAGGATAAAAATTAGTTGCAAATATCTTTTTTAAACAATAAAATGCAGAAAGTAAGAAGACTTATTGATTGAGACTCGTGACACTATGATATTTTCAATGGTGTTATTCGGAGTAATTTGGATAATTAATCAACATTAACATGCCATTTGTTTAAATTCAATTCCATACACAGAGAAGTTATAAAAGATCATCAAATTTTATTTCTTCTGTTCTTAGATAAACATGATGACTAATCAAGATTCAAACAGTCTGTTCTTCAAGAACTCAGCGATCATTTCTTCCTCTGAAGATATCTTGTACACATCACTTCTCAGGCTATCAGGAAACCACGGCATAGCATAGGCCGGACTGCAACTGTTTGCACGCGAAAACTCCTCCAACAAATCACGAAACATCTGAGTTCCATAGTCATTGCCAAAGTTAAACACAACAGGTTGATCAATTTTTGGGTAAGCATCGGCATCACGAGCATGACTTTTATAATTTGAGTTAAAGAATCTGTTGTTCACATTCTTCATTTCAGTCTCATTGGAACCTGATCCTTCAATGAGGTTCAAGTCGACATGATTCGAGGGTTTCCAAGAATGCATCACAGGTGATGATTGAGCTGGTTTAGCATTCTTGAAAAGCAACCAAACCGGGATGAATTGTTGGAGTTTCTGTCTATCAGTCATATTGTTTTGCCATGGAACACAAGGAATTGGTTCAGTGGGGGATGTTTATGAGTGTGAGTGTGAGTGTGAACAAGGATATTTAAGTAATAAAGAATGAGATTTCATTTAATGGATAAAAGTTTTAAAATGGCCTCTTAGGAGCTCAATAAATGAAGATTTCGGGTTTTGGGGGGTTTGGGAAAATTATACTTAATTCATTTTCTTCAAATTGGTGCTTGTGGTACATTCTTTTTTTTATTTTTTTCCTTTTTAATTTGACCATATATTTATCACAAAAATCAACATGTAGGAACAAAAGCTGGAAATATTATTGTGGCCGGAGAGGATAAAGGAAAAAAATAACGGCTAGTTTCTCGAGTATGGGATTAGGAAAGTAAATAATAATGTTAAACCCGTTGCACATTTCAACGGTCAAAAATTAAAATTAGAAGAAGGATTACGGAAATTATATCGAGTAGATTTTTTAGAATGACGTCGTTTTCGTAATATTAAATGCAGTTAAGTTTATCATTTATTTATTTCAACAAAAGTGATTACTTTATATACAAGGTTAACTAATTAAACTTTAAAAAATTCAAAAGAAGACAATAGTTAAGAAATAAAAGTCAAAAATAGTGAAGAGAGTGAACAAAAAAATAAGCAGAATTAATAAATAAAAAGAGAAACGAAATGAAATTTACTTCTAGTCTGTCAATAATCGGCAAAGGCAAAAAAAAATTGCATTATTCAGTTAGTTAAGAAATAAAGCAATATCATGTTAGTACTCCCTTTCATGATTTCTTAGTCTTGGAAATGCAAACCTGCCTGATAATTTGAAATTAGCACAAAAGTAAAACCATGTACCTTCGTTATAGCACTTCAAAGTCTAGGAACTCTTAGTAAAACCATGTACCTTCGTTATAGCACTTCAAAGTAAAACCATGTACCTTCGTCATTAGGGATAGTCAATGGTTGGGTGTTTGGCGGTCTAACTTCGGTATATGAGCAGCGTTAGGAGGTCTTTTGGTGACTTCGGGATTGTGGATTGGAACGACGAGAACCGTATACAAACGTCAAGCCTGAATTAGATTTATTGCAATTCACATTGCAGTATTATGAGTCTCGATGAGCAACAAGAGATACAAATATGATTTCTTGAGTCTCGATGTGCAATGATGGACCTAGTAATGCATGCATGTTATTGGTCAATATTGATATTTGAGCTTACATTGTACAATATAGTGGGATACAGACCCAAATAGTTAAAAAGATAAAGGTGTGTTTGAGCCACATTATTTTGGAAGAATGTATTTTGAAACAATAGATTGCTGGAGAATGTGTTGTTGAAAAAGAAGGAAAAATTATTGATGTGATGAAAAATATTATTTTATTGAAAAATGTGTGGTTGAAAATGAGTAGAAGAATGAGAATGAAAATTTTAATATTGCTCAAAGAGGTGCTAAATAAAGTTGAGAAAGTGAAAAGGAGAGAATTTCGAGAATGAGATGCAATGTAAAGGCGGATAGCAAATCATGCACATGATCATACATATTTTTACTTGCTGGACATTTATTCATGTACTTTGTATTGTAGGCATGACCATGCATGTATTGGAGGTTGATGCATACTCAATTAAGAAGACAATTGTGTACTGAATAATTGACTGTGAGAATGTTTTGGTATCCACCGTGAATCATTGGTGGTGAGGATGTTTCCATTAAATAGAAGAATTAGTTACAAGGATTACAATGAATGAAAATGAAGCTAATCTAAGAAACAAACCCTAACTAATTATATCTCCTAAAATATTGGTAGATCTCGTATCATGCATTTCCTCAACAGCTCCCCTCAAGGTCAGCGTTGGTGCAGGTCGAACGCGGAGCTTGGAACGAAAGTTAGAGAAGAGAAGACGAGACAGACTTTTTGTGAACACATTCGCAACCTGAAGATGGGAAGGAACATGCTGAATTTTAACAGCATTGGAGAGAACAAGTTCCCTGACAAAGTGATAGTCCAGGTCGATGTGTTTGGAACGTCTATGAGAAACGGGATTTTGACTCAAGAAGATTGCGCACTTATTATCACAAAGCAACAGAGGACAAGACTTCATGGAGACATGTAAATCTTGAAGGAGATGACAGAGCCATTTGACTTCGGCTGTAGCAAGTGCTAAGGCTTGATATTCTGACTCACAACTGGAATGAGACACTGTAGGTTGTTTCTTTACACTCCAAGAGACCAAATTATCACCAAGGTAAATGCAGAAACCCGAAGTAGAGCGTCGAGTATCCGGGCAGCCAGCCCAGTCGGCATCAGAGTAGGCAACAATGTCGGATGAAGAAGATGGAGTAAAAAATAACCCGTAGGGAAGGGTGCCCTTCACATAGCGAAGAATTCGCTTGAGTGCTTGAAAGTGAAGATCTGTAGGAGCTTGCATATACTGACTAACGGAGTTGACAACATGGGCAAGATCCGGCTTGGTGATGATCAAATATTACAGAGCACCCACTAATGAACGATAAAGAGTTGGGTCTTCAAAAGGAACACCATCTGATGACAAGCGTTGAGCAACAACCATGGGCGTGGATACAGGCTTGGCATCAAATAACGGGCCTTGGAGGGGATCTCAGTGGCATACTTAGTTTGACTTAAGAATAACCCCTGAGATGATCGAACAACTTCAAGGCCAAGGAAATAATTCAAAGGACCTAGGTCTTTGGTGGCAAAGGTTTTGTGAAGCTGAGCAACAAAGTCATTGATGAAAGCTGAGTTGTCGCCTGTAATAATAATGTCATCGACATAGAGAAGAAGGTAAATAATACCATGCGGTCGAGAGAGTACAAACAGTGAAGGATCTGCCCGACTACAAAGAAATCCAAACTGTTTCAGGAAGGAACTGAACCGATGGAACCAAGCTCGGGGAGCTTGCTTGAGACCATAGAGTGCCTTGTTGAGCTTGCAAACATGATTAGAGAAGGCATGACTAACATATCCTGGTGGGTGCTCCATAAAAACCTCTTCCTGAAGGTAACCGTTGAGGAATGCGTTCTTGACATCCAACTGATGTAAAGGCCAATTTCGAGATACGGCAAGAGAAAGGACAACACGAACTGTGGCAGCCATAACAACAGGACTAAAGGTGTCTGTAAAATCAAGGCCTGGTTGCTGAGTGTATCCTTCGGCAACTAAACGAGCATTGTAGCGATCAATAGAGCCATCGGAGAGATACTTGACACGAAAGACCCACTTGGAACCCACAATATTTTTATTAGTTGGCCGAGGGACAAGAGTCCAAGTGTTATTGGTGGCAAGGGCAAGCATTTCCTCATCCATGGCAGCTAACCATTGAGGATGCTTGGCAGCAGATTTATATCCCTTAGGTTCCTTGACAGTGAGCAAGGCATGAAGTAGAGGAGTATCCGGAATGTAACAGAGATGAGCTTGCTGTTTGGGATGAAAGACACCAGCTTTGGCTCGTGTGATCATTGAATGAGTATTTGGAAGAGATACAAGTGCTAGAGTAACAGCTGGGGCAAGAGAATAACTACTGTTAGAAGAATGCACTGCATGAACCTGCAAAGGAGAATGCACCTGTACAGGAAAGTCTACAAAATCAGTGGCACAAGGACCAGGTGTAGATGGATGAGTGGAGGATAATGGAGCCTGGTTAGACACAGGAGAGGGGGTAACACTGTGGTCAGACTCGGTGAAACTAAAAAAATGGAGGTTTTGGGTGGCCTGGGATGAAGATCCATGCATGGGAAAAATTAATTCATCAAACTTAGCATGACGAGTAATATAAACGCATTGGCTTTGAGGCTCTAAACAACGAAAACCTTTATGTGACATGCTATAACCTAAGAAAATACAAGGCAAGCTGCGAAAAGAAAATTTATTAGTAGCATAATCACGTAGATAAGGGTAAACAAGGCAACCAAATGGGTGAAAGTTTTCATAATTGGGAGGTTTACCGTACAAAACCTCATATGGAGATACACCACTTAGAACAGATGTAGGCAACCGATTGATAGTAAAGAACGCGGTGTGAAACGCATCAACCCAAAGTCGAAAAGAAACATGGGAAGCAAAAATCATAGATAGACCTGTTTCAGTGATATGGCGGTGTTTTCTTTCAGCCCTTCCATTTTGAAAGGGTGTATATGGACACGACATTTGGTGATGGATGCCATGAGAACGAAGGTTAGCTTGAAAACGCAAGCTATTGTATTCAGCCCCCCCATTAGTTTGTAAAAGTTCAATTTTTTTGGAGAATTGATTTTCAACAAAGGCTTGAAAGATAAGAAAAACTTCAAAAAAATCGGATTTTAAGCGCATAGGATAAAACCATGTAAAGCGAGAATGATCGTCAATGAAAGTAACATAATAACGAAAACCCATATTGGATGTAACAGGGGCAGGGCCCCAAATATCACTATGGATCAAGCCCAATATTTCAGTGGAGCGGCCAGTGTTTTCAGTAAATGGGAGGCGATGACTTTTGGCATGTGGGCACGGAGAACATATAGTTGGATTAGGAAGCAAGGAAGTAACAGATAAAAGACCATTTTTATTTAATAATGAAATCGTTACATGAGATACATGACCCAAACGGGCATCCCATAAGTCATAAGAGGCACGCAAACGATTATTCCTAATAACAGAAAAAAAAAAAGCTTGGTTGCTACGTTCCAACACATAAAGTCCTCTACTACGCTTGCCGGTTGCCACCACCTGACCTGTGGCTTGGTTCTGCACAGTAAGATTATCGTGAGTAAATGTAACAGAGAAAGGAAAATCAGAGGTCAACTTACTAATAGATAAGAGATTTTTAGTTAACTGGGGAACGACCAGAACATCAAGGAGTTTCAGGTTTGGAGTTGGTGAAAAAGTACCAGTATGAGAGATGGGAATAGAGGCTCCATTACCAACCAATACACAATCCTTACCTGAATAAGTGTCAGTCGTGTCTAACTGAGTGGAATCCGGTGTCATGTGTGCCGAAGCTCCAGTGTCAATGTACCAATCAGAGGCCGAGCCATCAGTGATAGAGAATTTTGTGAAAGCTTCAGCAAGCTGAGCTGAAGGATCATGCCGAGAATAACGATCTCTACAGCGATCAGCAGTGTGCTCTCCTTTGCAAATCTGGCAGCGATGGACAAATCGCTTCTTTCCACCAGATTGTGGACCACCTTTGCTACGGCTTTTACCCTTGCCGCCATTGCCTTTATGCTGGAAACCAGAAGAGAAACCACGAGAGGCAGTAAAGGCAGAAACAGAACCGGCAGGTGGATCCCCTAATGAACGATGAAAAATCTCATATCCTTCAGCTTTAGGAACAATGTCTCGAAAAGTAGGCAACGGAGAAAGAGATATTTGCATGGTGGAGAAAGTGGAGTATTCTGGACCAAGACCCCGGAGATACCAATGAATCTGATCAGTTTCATCCACGGGGCAACCCATAGCAGCAAGCTGATCACAAATGGTCTTGAAGGTACGAGAATACTCGGGAATAGAACGAGAACCACGCTTGATGAGCTGGAGATCATCCTTCAGGCGAAGCTCACGTGTTTTAGACTTATTGCTGAAGGAATTTTCAAGTGCCAACCAGATGGCACTCGAGGAAGTAAGGCCAACAACAACCGAGAGAGCCTCCTCCGACAGAGATGAGAGTAGTAGACTAACGATGCGCTGATCTATTTTTCGCCTGTATATTATACAGTGGATTCGGCTCAGTATTGGAGCCCGAAGAGATGGTCTTGGCAGGTGCCGGAAGAGAGCCATCAATGAAACCAAAAAGATCTTGACAGAGAAGGAGGGGATGAACCTGACTACGCCGGAGAAGGAAATTTGTGGAGGAAAGCTTGATGGTGATCATGTGCACCATTGTGTTGAAGGAAAGGACTGAAGAATCAGATGCCATTTGGATCGGAGGAGTGTTAATCCAAATTTTGCTCTGATAACATGAGAATGTTTTGGTATCCACCGTGAATCATTGGTGGTGAGGATGTTTCCATTAAATAGAAGAATTAGTTACAAGGATTACAATGAATGAAAATGAAGCTAATCTAGGAAACAAACCCTAACTAATTATATCCCCTAAAATATTGGTAGATCCCGTATCATGCATATCCTCAACAGACTGGACTTATCAATAAGGAAACCTGAAACAACAGGTTTTTAAAGGTATTTAGTTTTTGAAAATCGTCAACTATACTTTATAAGGTTATGTCGATTATCTTTCGGTCTCTATTTCAAGTAAAGATATATTCTATTCTAAACTATATTATTTTCAATAAAACCATTTGTACAGAAATGGTTTTGCCAGAAATCCACCAAAATACTCACAATGCGGGGGCCCACCTTGTATTTTAAAAAAATACACGGGCCCCACTGTGTGTGTGTGTTCTGTTGGTCTTCTGTGGCATCTGCTTCTGTACACAAAGCAAGATTGTATTATTTTTATCAATTAGATTTATTAAATAACTATATGATTATATCAAAAGTATATTATAAGAGTGCCTATTAAGGTTTGATAAATGGTTTCAAAGTCAGACTCATACATTCTGCATAATTATACAATATTGTTAATGATTGAAAGTCATTTAAGAAAGAAATTCGAGTGATTTGATATATTATTTTTTCTTGTCCCCAATATTTTGGTTGTAAAATTTATTAAAAAATAAAAATCAATTTAAAATTTGAAAATTTACAAATACATGTTGGTTGTGAATGTTCATTTTGCCATGGACTTTTGTTACTTAAGATTCAAGAATGAGGCTATCATTCTTGAGATTTTTGACTTTTCAATTATGGGGAAGTGCAAAGGGAAAGATATGTAATGTGGAGCAAATGGTGGAAGGAGTTATAGTCTTTGTGTTAATTGGCACCGCGAATCTGCCCCGTTGCTCCAATTCTGCGCAATTCTCAGTTTTTTCATCGTGAGGTTAGACACAACTTTTGAGTATTTACACTTTAATCCCCAAACTTTGAATGTTGTCCTTTTTCACTAATTTTCCTTTCTTTTTTTCAATTCTACTTCCCTTCATCGAGTTCCACCTAATAAATGGAATATACATTAAATTAGGCTATAATTGTTCAAAAGAACCATTAAATGTTTATATTTTTATGTCTAATTATCATTAATTGCAGGTGGGAATAGAGGCGAGGGAGGTCGTTGTTTTTGTTTGGTGTTTAGTCTTGATATAAAAAGAATTAACAGAGTATAAGTTACCATTCTTAAAAACTACATACATTGTAATAGGATTAACACATAATGTAAGATACAATTATTTCATCTTATAAATGTAGGGTTTGTCAAACTTCACCACAAAAGAATTATTAACATTGTATTTGTCGTATTTTTTTTAAATGTCCATCTAGTTTTAATTGTACAACATTTAATATGTTATGAAACGGGTCGCAAGATAATGACAAGAATAAAATAATAGAGAAGAAAACAAGAATACAAGAATTTACGTGGAAACCCAATTGTGGAAAAAAACCACGGGCAGAGGAGAACAATCCACTAAAATCAATAGTTTTGCATTTATAATATCAAGATTTCAATAATCTCAATTGAAATCCAAACTCTCAATCTCTCAATATGTTGTTGAATATGTAAAGAATAATATGAGAATGTTATAATATGGAAATACAATGTTGCTATATATATAAACTCTCTTATTGGAGTCTAAGATGGAGAAGAAGTCCCAAAATCATAAATAAAACAACAAAATCGTGTAAAATTACGCTAACGGGGTGCCGCAGCGCCCGCATATTTTCCCTAGCAGGGGACCGGCGCCGCAATGCCAGGGCTACTGCCCTATTTTCTCTCTTGGCGTTGTGGCACTCGTCTCTCAGATTTGATGTTTCAAAACATGCCTTTAGTCATCCAAGAGTTCTCCTTCAAGCTAAACTCCTAATTATCATTGAAATTTGATATTCACAACTTAGGACTCTACAAACTTAAGTATCTTAGACTTCCTCCAATCAACCAAATACCAAATCACATAGAATTTGGATCACACCATAACAATTCTCCACCTTGAGCCAAATTCCATCACAATGAATTAAAACACATCTTCAAGTAAAACATCATTTCTCCTCTTCCAAATAAGCCCCAATTGACTAAATCAAAGACAAATACCAAGTAAGTTCAAACAATACACAAACTTAGCAATAGGAAGTGGTTTTGTCATCATATCAGTAGAATTATCCTTGGTATCAACCTTGCTCACTACAATATCACCAGAATACTGTAGATATCTGCAAGTCTTCACTGATTTCATCAATTAATCCTCCTAGCCACATAGCCTATGCAATGGTCATGTATTCTTCTATTGTAGACAAAGCCACTGTATTTTGCAAAGTAGCATTCCATCTAATAGCACAGCCTCCAAGAGTAAATACATATCATGTAAGCGATCTCCTCTTATTAAGATCCCCTACATAATCTGAATCCACATAACCGATGACTCCATCTGAATTTCTACCAAAATGCAAACAAACATTTGAAGAGCCCCTCAAGTATCTGAAGATCTACTGCGCTGCTTTCCAATGTTCATTGCCAGGATTAGCCATGTATCTGCTAACTGCACTAACTGCTTGTGCCAAATCAGGTCTTGTACAAACTATAGTTTACATGAGTGAACCAACTGTACCGGAGTAAGGAACTCAAGACATATGATCATTGTCTTCATCAAACTATGGACACAAGTTAGATGATAATTTTAAGTGGGCAGCCAATGGAGTACTAACAGCCTTAACTTTCACCGTATTGAATCTTTCAAGCACCTTTTCAATGTACCCCTTCTTACTTAAATACAATCTGCCAGTCTTTTTATCCCTCAAGATCTCCATTCCAAGAGTCTTCTTCGCTGCACCCAAATCCTTCATGTCAAACTTCTTGCTGAGTTATAATTTTATTTTTCTGTCCTTTGTTTTATCTTTGGCTACTATGAGCATATCATCAACATATAATAACAAATATGTAGTTGATCCACCACTTTCCTTTCTGAAGTACACACAACTATTATAATTACATCTATCAAAATCATAAGTAGTCATGAATGAATCAAACATCTTATATCACTGCCTCGGTGACTGCTTTAATCCATACAAGGATTTCTTCAACAAGCACACATAGTCTTCCTTTTCTGAAGTTATGAACCCCTCTGGTTGTTGCATATAAGAATGTTGTCTTGAAATCCATGTACTCAAACTCCAAATCATTCTTAGCCACCACTCCAAGTAAAGCCCAAATAGAACTATGATTCACGACTGGTGATAACACATCTGTAAAATCAACTTGGAATCGACTGTAGCATTTTGCCACCAATCTACCCATGTATCTAGCATTTTCAATTCCTGATGTGCCTTCATTTCTTTTGAATACCCATTTACAACTAACCACACTTTTACCTTTAGGTAATTTTACCAAATCCCAAGTGTTATTTTTGCTCAATAACTCCATCTCCTCCTGCATTGCAATCATCCATTTGCTAGAATCACTGCAACTAACTGCCTCTGAATATATTGCAGGCTCCTCGGTGGAATCAATGTCTTCAGCCACACTCAATGCATAAGCTATCAAATCTGCTTTTCCATACTTCTGTGGAGATCTAATCTGTCTGCGAGGTATATCCTTAGCTATAGAATACCGTGGAACTGGTGGTGTAGGCAAAGTAAGCAGGATATTACTGTCTGTCAACCCCGAACTGGATTGATCTGTAGTAAACTGTTCTGCAACCTCTAATTGTTTCTCTGAACCAATTTCCAATTCCACCTGAGTTGAATGATTCTGCTCATCAACTTTATCAGAATCCCCAAGAGGTGAAACACGAACCATAGCAAGTTCATCAAATACTACGTTCCTACTAACAACCACATTTTTAGTCTCAGGACACCACAACTTATACCTCTTCACACCTGATTTATACTTAAGAAAAATGCACTTTCTAGACCTAGGCTCCAACTTCCCATTATCCACATGAGCATAAGTCGGACACCCAAAAATTTTCAAATTAGAATAGCAAGAAGGTTTACCAGACCATACCTCTTCTGGTGTCTTTTTATCAATGGCAATTGAGGGTAAACGATTAATCAGAAAATAAGCTGCAACTTCAGCCCAAAAAGACTTAGGCAACCCAGAATTTGAAAGCATACAATGAACATTTTTCATCAAAATTCTGTTCATCCGTTCAGCCACACCATTTTGTTAAAGAGTTCTAGGCACTATCAAGTGTCTCAAGATGCCTTCAGCCCTGTAGAAGCTATTGAATTCATCTGAACAAAACTCCAACCCATTATCATTGCATTGACATTTTACTTGTTTTTCGATCTGCTTCTCTACCAATGTTTTCCACTCATTGAAGGTCTCATCAAACACATCACTCTTCTGCTTCAAGAAAAATACCCAAACTTTCTTGGAGAAGTCATCAATTACGTCAACAAGTAATAATTGCCACCTTTAGATGGTACCCTAACTAGTCCCCAAAGATCTGAATGGGTATATTCAAGTGTTCTCTTCGTGCTATGTCTTCCTTTCGTAAATCTGACTTTCTTCTGTTTCCCAAAGACACAATGCTCACAAAACTATATTTTGCTGGTCTTCTGCCCATTAAGAAGTCCCCTTCTACTTAGCTTCGCCATCTATTCTCACTCATA
This sequence comes from Fraxinus americana, assembly GCA_035079005.1. NCBI lineage: Eukaryota > Viridiplantae > Streptophyta > Magnoliopsida > Lamiales > Oleaceae > Fraxinus > Fraxinus americana. Next base: position 27,088,817 of record CM068718.1, on the reverse strand, counting down.
TGCCCGAGCCTCATATGTCAAAATTTTGTAACTTCATCATTTGTCAAATAAGAAGTAGAAACTGTTGTATCCATAATCGCTGTAGAATCGTGCAAAATGTACAGCTTTGTAGAGTTTTTATACCGCTTTATGACAGCAAAAGCACCCTTACTCACCTTCAAAACTCCACCTTCACTGATGTATCTGTAGCCCTTTGAATCAAGTGTACTCAAAGATATGAGATTCCGCTTCATTTTTGGAACATGTCTTATATTTGTAAGTGTTCTGAGATTCCCATCGAACATTCTAATTCTAACTGTACCAACTCCGACAATTTTGTAATGGTCGTTGTTTCCCATAATCACAGCACCTCTCGAAACTCCTTCATATATAGAAAACCAGTCATTGTTAGGACACATATAAAAAGTACAAGTCGAGTCAAGAACCTATTCATCACAAAGTTTAGAATCCCGGTCAGAAATCACAAAAAGCTTTACACCACTTTGCTCATTGATATGAATGTAAAATGCATAGTTTTTCCTTTTTATTTTATGTGCTCGTATGATTAATTAGTGTCAAAATGTACTCATTACGTTTATATTTTGATTTAGGCGGCAATTCTATGGATATGGCGTAATTTAGAAGAAATAAGCGAACAATGGCCAAAAGGAAAGAAAACGAAACTTCGGGGGATCAAAATATAACTATTCAGAAGATGACCTGAATGGTGAATCAAGCATGAAATTGAGCTAAGTAACACATTGTGATGTCATGGAATGTTAGAAGAAGAACGAGAAGGAAGCAAGGTCAAATGGTAAATGAAATAAAGTTTGGAGACCAAAGTGAACCAAATGGAAAATAATTTCTACCATGCAGTCGCATGGCAGAAAGTTCATGCAGTCGCACAAGCACCAACAGGAGATGAACAGTGCAAAATTTTTATAACTATGCTGTCGCGTGGTTCATTCTGGGCGCGAGTTTTCTGGTTTCCTTATTCGAACCAATCTCTTATGGTAGGGTATTTGGATGACCTATTTAACCCTAAACTCGTCCAAAAACACAGGAGAACGCCTCCCAACTCTCTTCTTCTCTATTTTTCTCTTAGATTCATGAATTGTAACTAATCTTTTACACTTGGTCGAATGAAACGGAAGCCTCGGAATCACATATTGTGAGATCTAAATAATTTTTCTTATTGTTTGATTTATATTTTGTGTATTGAATGCTCTTCTGCATTTATTTCTATGATTTGTTGCGTTTAATTGCTAGAGGGCCCGCTAGTTCATTAATTGTAACAATCTACCGCTAAGTTAAATATCAAATCCGTAATTGTTTGATCCCTTTAACTTGTGAAGTACTGGGATTTGATGATTTTCTGCGATACAGGTTATTGAATCTTAAAAAAAATGTTTAAATAGATTGAATGCAATCGCTGGTGTTTGTGTTATCTAGTTCATCGTTTTCTCTATTGTGTAAAGCTGTTATTAAATTGAATCTTGAGCGCTGGTCTGAGGTTATTTAATAATTAGGGTTAATTAAAATGCTAATTTCTAACTAACTAAAATTAAGGAGAAATAGGAATTTATTCCAACGGTAAATATTCAAAATATGAATTGAATTATCCTTGATTTATGATCAATTGTGGATTTCCGATGGTAGATGTGGATTTAGACCAAGGTTAGTCTTTAGATTGTTTTCATTAATTTAATTTTTATTGTTATTGATTGCGTTATTTACAATTGTTTGCATACAAAACCCCCCCAATCATTGTACGAAGTATAAAATATTGAATTACACACTCTTCGTGGGATCGACCTTACTTCTATTACTACATTAGTTTTAGAGGTTTGAGAACTATTTTTGGGTGTTTACGACATTACACCACTCATCTTCCACAACATCAGCCTCCACTATATTAACATGTTGCTTCCCTTTCTCTGTAACACTAGTAGCTTTATTTTTATATTTCAAGGCGTAGCAATAAGCTCTAATATGCTCATTCATCTTACAGTAATGACATATCTTCTCAGGAAGTCCAGACTTCGATCTGCCCCTCATTTTTTTGCTAGATTTCTATCTTGATTCCTCCCACACACAACCAATCCTTTATCATGATTTCTAGATCCTCCAGCAAAATGCATCATCTTCTCCCTAGATAGTAAAGCATCATAGACCTCTTTCACGATGAGAGTATCCCGACTATAGATAATAGTATCTCTAAAAGTCACATATGATGGCAGCATGGAACACAACAGCATCAAAGCCAAGTCCTTCTCGTCATACTTAACCTCCAGTGTCTCCAAATTAGCCACGATTTCTTTGAACATAGTTAAGTGATTATCCAATGACGCATCTTCAAACATCCGGTGAGAATACAATCGATGTTTCAAATGTAGCTTGCTGGTCAAACTCTTTGTCATGCGAAGTTGCTTCAACTTCAACCGTAATGCAGGTGCACTATTCACTTTAAAAACATCCTGAAGAATTTGATTCGAAAGATGTAGGTGAATTGAGATTGGGCCCCATTTTTCGGTTTAATAGATTTAAAATAGTGATTTTTCGAAAAATTCGTGGTTAAAAAGTATGAATTTTTTTTGAATTTACGTGTAAAATTATTCTATTAAAAGAATGTGAGGTTGAAAATAGGTTTGAAAAAAATAATTTTTTTTTAAAATGAGGGTCAAATGCGGGCACACTATTTTTGTTGTCAAAATTTGAGAAGTTGGTGTGGTTCAAACTTCAAAAGTGAAAAAGGATAAAACTGCTTGAACAAGCTTAAACACAAATAGTGGTGTGGGATCAAATTTGTTCACGGTATCAAACCTTTCAATTTTAAGCAATCTTTGCCTAAATCTTCATTTTGTTGCACCTATAATATCAAATCTTTTAAAAACTTGTACCGGAGTTCAAATTGATGATTTATGTTAGCTAGACCGTTAGTTGATCCAATAAATTGACTTTGATCAATTTTAGAAGGGGTAAAATTGTAACTTTGAATTAAAATTAGAAAAACAAAAAAAAAAAAAAAAGAAAAAGAAATAAAAAGGTCTTCTTCTTTACCTTCCCCACCCCGAGCTTGCCCATGAAAATCAACCACCGGTGTCACCACTCAACACCGACCATCCAAGATTTATGATTTTCCTAAATCCCAAAGTTAAGATTTTTCGCAGCAGATTTTTCGAAGATTTACAAAAACACTTTTCGCTGCTGATTTTTTGAAGTAGCAGATTTAGTGGATTAAAATGATGTATTTTCGCCATCTGGAAGTGAAATAAGTTTAGATTTTTTGTTTGTGGTTTGGTAGTTTAAGAAAAAATGAGTAAATCAATGCACGTAACAAAAAAGTTGTCCAGGAAAAAGAAAATCAAACTCTAAATACAAAATAAAAAAATGGGTTTCCGAATATTTACCTTTTTAGCTTAGAAAATCGAATACAGAATACGATAGGCTCCCTATTGAACAAAACCCTAGTTAGGTGTGAAGAGTCTATCTTCTCTTCAATTTCCGTACGTTCTCTTTAATTTCTTTATGTTCTTAACATTAAAGTATATCTTCTCTTTAATTTCCCTAAATGGTGTCGTCCGATGTGCCAGAGTTGATTGGCGGCATCGGCGGTTAATTTTAAGGGATGGGTGGGGTGGGGTGGGGTGGGGTGGGGATGGGAAGAAGAAGAAGAAGAAGAAGACCCTTTTATTTATTTTTCTTTTGTTTTGTTTTTTTTTTTTTTGTTTTAATTCAAAATTATCATTTTATCCCTTTTAAAATTGATCAAAGTCAATTTATTAGATCAACTAATGGTCAAACTAACAGAAATCATCCATTTGGACTCTAGGTACAAGTTTTTAAAAGGTTTGATACTGTATGTGCAACAAAATGAAGGTTTAGGCAAAGTCTGGTTATAATTGAAAGGTTTAGCATCGTAGTTGCAATATTCCCTTATTTTTATTTAAAAACATATTATACGCCCCTACAACCACCCACCTACTTTTCTAAAATTTTGCACGTGGTCACAACACCCCACCCCTACCCAAAGTAAATATCTTCATTTTCTTTAACCAATACCGTCTTCTTCAATTCTTTCCATTCAAAAAAACCTCTCTTTCCATACAACACTTTGGGGGTGTTTGAGTCCCATTATTTTTTTTAAATGTATTTGGAAATAGTAAATTGATGGAGAATATATGATTAAAAAAGAAGTAATTTTTTTTATTTGTGTGTAATATTATTTTAATGAAAAATGTGTCGTTGAAAAGAAGAGAGAGAAAATTGTATTTTGGAAAAAATGGGAATCAAACACCCCATTTATCTCTCTATAGATTTTATCACCATCTTCCATTTTCCCTTGACCGTCGTCTTCTTTCAACCGTCATCTTCTTTCGACGATCATCTTCCTCGATTGCAGTCTTCTCCCCGTCGCCAAATCTCTCTACTCTCACTATTTCCCTATAGTAATCGGTGCTGCTAATGGCATCGTCGTCTCCTGTGTTAAAATTTTTGGAGGTAATGGTGGATTTGATGAGGTGATGATGGGGGTTGTTGATACAGATGATGATGGTGGTGGTGCAGGTGCAGTCAACTGGAGATGGAGGGCGAATCTGCAATGCTGGTGCAGGTGCGGTAGTGGCGATGTACAGTTGATGGGTGGAGGCTACAATAGTGGCCATTTTTTCTATCAGTCTCTCTATGGGGCCAAAGATAGGGGGTGGGAGTGGAATGTTGTGAAAACAAGTGGTTGTGGTTGTGGCGATAGTGTGTTGTGGTTGGTGACTGTGATGGTGTATCACAGGTTATGGTAGCAGTGGCGGCGATGATGCATTGTAGGTGGTTGGGTGGTAGTGGGTTATGGATCTAGGCGGTGGAGGTAGCGATTTAAATAGTGCCGACATTGGTCGAGTGGAGTAGAGTGGGGTGGGATGGGATGGGATGGGTTGAGGTGGGGTGAGGTGGGTGGAAAGATGAAGAGTAATTCATAATCAGTTAATTGGGTAATTATGATTAACTAATTTATAATCTGAGATTGATAAATAAGTTATGATTAATTAATTTGATAATTTGTGACTGGGAAAATAATTTATAACCAATTAATATGATAATTTGTAACAAATCAAATGATCAATAAGTTATTACCTATAAAAAAAATTAATAGTTATCAACCAATAAGTCATGATTAATTAATTCGATAATTTGTGAAAAAATAAATTGTGACCTATAAAATTTGTAGTTTGTAATTTGTGATTGTGATTAGAACGTTAATGTGATTATAAATTGTATGTAATCTTGACATTAATATATTTAATTATTTATTTATGCAATAAAACCTATTTAATTAATATCATCTGATTTTTGAAAAAAATATATATAAGTGTTAAATTTGAAAACGTCTCTTTAAAGATTGGTGATAATATATTATTGGGAAAATTTCATAATTAAGAGGTTAAGTATCATCTATTTCAAAATTAAGAACAAATGTTTCAAATCTCAAAAATCAGATACTAATTAAAATTTATTTATGATTTAATTAATTAACGATTTAATTAGTCACATATTATTTTTCAGTCACAAATCAGAAATTTTATATCACATAATTATCTTACGATCCCAATTCAAAAATTGTATAGGTGACAATTTATTCATTAGTCACAAATCAAAAATTTATACGTCACGAATTATTTATCGATCACAAATCACAAATATTATAAGTCACAACTTATCAGACAGTCACAAATTTTCAAATTATCGGTCACAAATTAATAATTTTTTAGGTTATACATTATTTCTTGGTCACAATTTATCTTTTTAATTGGTCACATATTATTTATTGATCACAGATTAACCAATTTAATGGCCACAATCAATCAAATAATTTGTGACCCCAACCAACAGTTGTGACCACCACCTTACCACTCCCTCCAACAGTTCCATCGTCGTTGAACCACTACCACCTCTCGACCATCATTTTCAACTACAAAACTATAACTGTCACCAATAGATCTACCACCACTAAATCCAACAAAAATCATCGTAACCGCCAGATCCACCACCAATATCGTCATCAACGTTAGATCCACTATCGCCACAACAAAAACACCCGGATGCGCAAACACACCCAAAAAAAACACCACGATGGATCTACCAGCATTAACACTACCTACACGATATTATCTTAATAGTGCATCGTACGGAAGTGGCGGCTAGTAGAAAAACCATAGCGGCGACGCTCATCATCGGAAACCACAAACTACAAACATCACTGGCGCTCACCACAAACTAAAAGTCACAATCCACAATATTGGTTTGACATTACCGATCATCATAGCCTCAGGGTTGCGCGGATTGAGATGTGGTGCTACGGAGTGATGTTTTGCATCAGGGTCTTTGTAGCGGCATTGCTGCTTCAGAACGACGCCGCTTGATGGTAACGTCTTGAGCGCAGTGGTAGTGTCTTCGGAACTATCGTGACAATGACGTCAGTGGCGTTTTCTTGAGAGGAGATAAGCTGCGCTACGACGGGTAGAGAGAGAGTGATGCCTAAGAAAGAGAAAGAGAAATGACGAGTTGAGAGAAAGAGAGGAGGATGTAGAGAGAGAGAGAGAGAGAGAGAGAGAGAGAGAGAGAGAGAGAGAGAGAGAGATGAAAGGGGAGAGTAGTTAGGGATTGAGAATTTGAGATGAATTTTTGTGGTACTAATAATATTAAATATTTGAATCAATATCTGATTTTTGTATAAATAAATTTTATATCTAATTTTTGAAATTGGATCTTAAAAATTCTGGTTTGATGTAATTACCACAATATTTTTCTATGTATTAATGTGGTATAGTTGGTGAAGTGGACAGTCCATCAGGCTATGGCTTAGAATGGCTTGCTGGGTCCTATACAATGCAAGGCAGATGGGCTTCGTGAAGTGGACAGCCCATCTGAATGTTTCGGTGGTAATATATTTTTCCATGTATTAATGTCGTACAGTTGGTGAAGTGGACAGCCCATCCGGCTATGGCTTAGAATGGTTTGCTGGGTCCTCTACAATGCAAGGCAGATAGGCTTAGTGTTAGTCATCGAATATCTTGGGTTGAAAAGACGGTACTCATGATTAGGATAGGAGCTCGATAACTATGGGTAGCCAACTTCGACGGGCCGGCTTTCCTACATCGTTGGATTAATTACGAAACTAGTGGACGCATATATGTATAATGTTTTATCAAGTATTTAATTTTTGGGCAATGCTACATGTACATAATTTATTTTTACCTAATCTTTTACCCACACTCACAATAGGATGTGGGGACCACATTTTTTGGAGTTTTTATTAACGCGGACCCCGTGCACATGTGAGCGAGTGTAACATTTTCGATAAGTAAAATTATGTACAAATAGTTTTATTCTTAATTTTTTTGGATTTTATCAATTTTCTATAATTTTTGTATGTGTAATTTTTTTACAAAATTTACATTCCGGCCCGCCCCCCCCCCCCCCCCCGACATCAAAAAATGTCTTAATAATTTATGCTCAATATTATTTACGTTAAGTCATGTTACAATATATGTAAAAAAAAAATTTTAATTGTAACCAGCGCTATTCCTTATTCTGTTACAGAATGTAATTTTTAAATTGGAGTTATGCTATGGGTACATAAAGGTACCCATAATGTTTGACATAATGGACACATGTTTGGCCCCTATTGGAGGGTTGCCGGGCCCACCCGGCAACCCTCCAATAGGGGCCAAACATGTGTCCATTATGTCAAACATTATGTAAAACATTATGTTCATCTAGCATTTTCCTTTAAATTGTAACTTATTACTCATGCATCATCACGATCCACCACCATCATAGCAGTCGCTATCACCTTCTCTTCCACCTTTTAATTCCCATTTTTGTCCCCATAATACATTTTCACATGAAATTAAGTGGAACCGCCTACATGTGACCTCATTTCATTTCATTTTTCAATTTCCATCAATTTACATTTGTCCTTTTGTCTTCATTTGTTGATTGTCCATTTATGGTGACAGGAATTACAGACTTTGAAATGTTAAAGGACAAATGTGAGAAAGGGAAATTAGTCTAATATGTGGTACATCAAAGGGAATGGGCTGTCGAAAACGTAATGGACCGACAGTCGTATTTTTAATATTAATGCAAAAAAAAAAAAAAAAAGGTGGCCCGGGCATAATCATATCTTCGCCATTGTCACCATCGCCTTCTATTTAAAAATAAAAAATAAAAAAAATACCCCAAATCGACAAGCAAAACCAAAAACCACAAATATTTACCATTTCAAAAATTGAAGACCTTTTATTGAAAAGATATGAAATCGAACCAGCAACCATCTCTCCACCATTACCATCACCCTATCTCTACCATACCCAGCCTCAATAATCACCACAACCTAAAATTCCAACCACCGCTGAGTTATATGTTACTATTCACCTCATAAAACCACTTGGTCCTTTCAACGATGCCCAGACCCCTTCGTGACTCACAAAACTCGTGCAACCCTCTAATCTAATTTCGATGAGGCTCTTTATATTTCATGACTACTTCAATGACATCAAGCTATTTCACATCCACAACATTGATGACCCTCTATTCAATGGACTCAAGTAGAGGTGTCATCCAGGTGGTCCGGGTCGGGTCGGCCCATCAACATATGAGCCCGGTAACGGTCCGTGTGAAAAAAGTCCATCCGCTACGGGTTTCGGGTGGCCCACAAATTTTGGACTACAACTCAGACCCGCCCGCTGACCCATCCGGATCGAGCCCATGCGGGTTACGGGTCACGGTTTATTTCTATTTGACCCGTATTATTGTATAAATAAATTTATAAAAATATAGAATTTTTCATATTTATAGCAAAAAATATTTTTTTTATTAAATGTAAACTAAGAATTGAACAAAATGATAAATTCATATTTATACAAAGAAATGTTTACATAGAATTCAAATTTAATATTATATGAATTATTTATAACTTTACAAAGTTAAATAACAATTAAATGCATTTTTAATTACTATTATCAAATATTTATAGTATAAGTACATCCCAATTAGGTTGATACCTAGTTTTATTATAATTTATGTACATCCAAACTAGGTTGACACCTACTTAAGTTTTAAATATAATTTAATTGCTCATTATATATTTTAATATTTGTATATCCCAATTTCAATTATTTATTTTTATATATTTGTTCAAAAATTATATATTTCAAATTAAAAAAAAAAATTTCACGGGCCAATGGGTTAACCGCGGCCCGTGAAGGTGTAACCTGCGAAGCCCACGGGTCACACACCTCCTTGACCCATGAACTGCCCTCTCGGGTCAAGGGTCGGCCCATGGTTCCGGGTCGATCCGGGCCGATTTTCACGGGTCTGACCAACCCATCTGTATTGACACCTTTAGACTCAAGCTTCGACGACACTTCTCTTGTGAGGATGAGACTCTTGCAACTCTTCTCCTGTGAGTCGCTACCTTGGTTAGAGATTGATGGAGGTCATGGCGGCAGAGGTGGTGAAGATGAGGAGGGGAAACAACTTTTGCATATCTAGGCTCGAGGTGCGCGGGTTTGTTTGTGGTGGTTCAAAACTCTTAAGGATTGTGATGTTTTGGTTGGTGGTGAGTGGGAAGATAGTGGGGGAGGAAGGTGGTGGGCAAAGTGTTATAGTGGAGAGAGAGAGTGTGGGAGAATGATGGGTTACTTTATCCGTTTAATTTGACATAAAAATGACATGAAACTGTATCATTAATGAGTTTAATTTCACTTAATTAATTTTGTCATTTCCTCCAAAACAAACATGCACACATCCAGTCAAAAGTGGGGGTATAATTGAAAATCAAACATAACTATTAATAATCAAATACATATGTCATTTAATGGTGGGCCTTACTGGTGTGATTGGAAAATGAATTCTTTGGACAAAAATGGCACCCAAACAAATGCTATACCTTTTCAAGTTAGGTGAGTAGACTCTATCACGGTCCTCGAACGAAAATCACAAATACTGGAAATATCAATTTCATTAAGAAAGAAGTTGAGATCAAATTTCATGCTTCTATTGTTGTAGCCATGTTATTCTTATTTTTCTTTGATGCCCATTACAAATATCTTTTGATAAAAATAGAATTCAAGGCTTGTTCGAGTCCTATTTTTTGGAAAAAAAATTTAAGAATGTGTAATTAAAAGTAGGAATTTTTTTTAATTTACGTGTAAAATTATTTTATTGAAAGAATGTATAATTTAAAATGAGTATTGATGAAAAATGATTTAAAAAAAAAAAAAAAAAATGGACCCAAGCATAAGCAATCTCTTTTGTTGCCACGTACTTGTCATCCAGTAAACAAGGATTGGAATTATTTGTATGTAAAATTTGAATAAAATTGACGAATTCACATTTAATAAATAAATAAGTTACTTGTTTATAATATTATTTTTATTTTTATTATCAAAATACTTTTAACTTATAAATAAGAAAAAAGTCAGTTATCTAACATGTTGAAAACCCAAAATTACATGAAAGTATATTCGAATAAATTTTAAGCTTAGCCATGTAATATGAGAAAGATTCATATCACTGTAATTTGTAAAAATCAGAGATAGAAGTCCCGTTTGGTTCCACTAAAAATTAGATTTTTTTTTGTTTTTGTAAAAGTCGATAATGTATGAGATTGAATTATTGATAAAAGGTAAAAGGTTTCATGAAATTTATTGTTAACTTTGACTTAAATTTATAGGAAGGATCAGATTGTTGTTTTATGAGGTAAATAGGAATATATGAGTTAGTGGTGGTCGAATTTTTAGGTTGGGGTGATTATTGAGGCTGGGTATGGTAGAGACATAGTCACAATGGTGATGGTGACGGTGTAGAGATGGTTGCTAGTTCGATTACATATCTTTTCAATAAAAGATCTTCAATTTTCGAAATGGTAATCTTGTCGATTCGTGGTATTTTATTTTTTTTTAAATAGAAGGTGATGGTGACAATGGCGTAAATATGATTATGCCTCTGTTGGGCGACCTTTTTTTTTTGCATTAGTATTAAAAATATGACCGTTGGTCCACTACGTTTCTGACAATCCATTGACTTCAATAGTGAGCCTTACTGATGTGATTGGAAAATGAATTATTTGGACAAAAATGGCACCCAAACATGCGCTATACATTTTCAAGTTAGGTGAGTAGACTCTATCACGGTCATATCAATTTCATTAAGAAAGAAGTTGAGATCAAATTTCATGCTTCTATTGTTGTAGCCATGTAATTATTATTTTTCTTTGATGCCCATTACAAATATCTTTTGATAAAAATAGAATTCAAGGTTTGTTCGAGTCCTATTTTTCGGAATTTTCTTTTAAAAAATGTGTAATTAAAAAGTAGGAAAAAAATTTATTTACATGTAAAATTATTTTATTGAAAGAGCGTATAATTTAAAATGAGTATTGATAAAAAAAAAAAAAGTGAATTTTTAAAAAATGGGACCCAAGCATAAGCAATCTCTTTTGTTCCCACATACTTGATATAATGACCCACTAAACAAGGATTGGAATTATTTGTATGTAAAGTTTGAATAAAATTGACGAATTCACATTTAAGAAATAAAGAAGTTGCTTATTTATAATATAATTTTTATTTTTATTACCAAAATACTTTCAAATTAAAAATAAGATAAAAGTCACTTATGTAGCATGTTGAAAACCAAAAATTACATGAAAGTATATTTGAATAAATTTTAAGCTTAACCTTGTAATATGAGAAAGGTTCATATCACTGTAATTTGTAAAAATCAGAGATAGAAGTCCCCGTACTAAAAATTAGATAAAAGTCGATAAAATATGTGATTGAATTATTGATAAAAAATTATATTTCCATGAAATTTATTGTAAACTTTGACTTAAATTTTTATCGACTTTTTTAATTAAACCAAAAATGGGCTAAACATATGTTTGGCAGTTAGGTTTATAAATAATAAAATACGTGATCGATAAGTAAATAATAATTATGAATATCACAAAATACATGAATTAAAAATTGATACACTTTTTGCCAACGTACACTCAAAGTGAGACATCAAAGAACTAGAGAATAAGGGCTTGTAAATTAAATAGTAAACTTATAAACCATTTCATATTAGTTTTGTCGATACACACAAAACTATTCTTATTATATGTGACTCGAACACGTTATTTCACTTATAAACTAGTGAATTTTGAGTAAATTTCAGCAATTGGGAATCGCCACACCGCAGCTGCTAGCAGTCTTTTTTGCATTAGGGGAATTCACATACTGCTTGAGATTTGGATCCTTGAGATATCCACAGAGGCAAGGCTTCTGCTCCCGAAGTTTATTGCAGCAGGCTGCGGACGGTGGCTGCCCTGACGTGATCGCCCCCAGGCATGGACTTAGCTGCAAAGCATTGCAAGTCACTGCTTCAGTCACATGTAATTCACCCACCAGCAGCACCACTGCCATCGCCACCATGCAAAGGACAGCACAATTGGCCTTCTTCATCTTCAAAATGCAGTCTTGTTTATGGGATAACTAGAAAGAGAGAATATGGAGGAAAAGTAATGCAAATTTTGGGGTGTTTTGGGGTCACAATTTATAGAAGTGGGAACTCGCTTAAGGAACTTGCTTGGAAAATTATAGTGGGGACGTGTCCATGGAGTGATGGGAGAAAAGGTCTGCCAATTTGTTGATGAAACTTCTGGTGTCTAAGAAAATTTTGTCCTACTCAGACTTTTAGTTGCTTAATCCTAATTTTGCAGTCCCGTAAGACACGGGATGAGTTGAAATTTGGATCTTATTATTCAATTATTTCTTCGCAAAGAATAGACATGGAGAAGAGAATCCACCATGTCTATCCAAGTTCGGAATGATTGTTTGGCCAACTTTAGACCCACTAGGTCGATATGAGAGGTGGGTCGTGCTAATTTGGTTCTCTAATCTCATGGCATGAGAATCTTTTAGATTTAGTGCTTATAAGTTGTGAATATGACGAAATTTATAGATAATAAGTGAATAAGTCATTGTTCCTACAAAATTATGGATAAAAAACATATTTGATTATTTTTAAAATATAATTTAAATTTTGTCAAACTATCCTTTCGATTGTGTTTTCTTCAGAAAAATATTTTAGAAAATAAAAGAATTGGTAGGTCAACAACCCGTCAACCCGCCCTCATATTTTCTTGGCCAAGTTGGTTCAAAAGCGGTCGCGTGGGTCTACCAAAAGGTCACTCAATTCATTTTACATGTCTATGAGTAGCAGTTATTTGGCACAAGAACCTTAATGCAAGATAATGCTAACGTATTTTGCGTCAATAAAATTCTTTTTATTTCTTAATCCAAGTGCAAATTCTTTTTATTTCTTAATTAAAATAAAATATAAAAAGACTTTTTTTTCTGAAATTAGAATAATTTATAAATAAGGATAATTTGTTATAACTTTATTAAAACTTAAACTTTATGATCTTGTCAAGATCTTCATGTCAAACCATCAGGAAACTGAATTAACGCGGAACATACCTTAATCAATTCATTTCTGACTTGAATAATGAATCTTGAATCTGGATCTGTAAATCTTCAGTTTGGTTGCTTCAAATATCCATCTTAATTCCTAATTGTGGGTTTTATGAATCTTCCTCTTCATATGCTTTCTCTTGTATTCTTGTGTTGATGGGATGTCACATAGAATGGGAAATCACGTATGAATTGGGGACCATAACCCTTTATATAGTTCCATATGTATTCGGCTCATCGTCAAATACGAACCCTAATGGATCCAGTCTCTACACATATAGTCTGGCCCACACTTTATTTAGATACTTAAAACTCAATTACTTAATTTCTTATTAGATCACTTTAATTTTGAGCTTAACTTTAAGATAGCATTTATACACAGTTAATTACACATGTCGGCCCATCATGACAAATTAAATAATTTCCCAACATAATTAGCACATAATATCTTTACCGTTCATTGTTATTATAAAAAGCGTTCATACCTTTCATTTTTTACAATTTCCACCTTTAATTACACATTTGATTGCACAAAATATCATTTTCATCATTTTTCATTTAATTTTTCAATAAAAAGCTGTGAAATGATAAATATACACTCATATTTAAATAAAATAAAAATAAAGAACTAACTACAATCATAATCCTAATTTTAAAAAAATAAAAAACACAAACAAGTCTCTAATAAATTATTAAAAAAATAAATAAATAAACGAAAAAAAAAATCTCTTTTTTCTCCTTCTCCTTCCTCCACCACTACCACTACGAAAGAATTAGAGCTAAAAATATAGATTTATCTTCCCAGTGTTCAATCCCCACTTCTCAGCCGTTCAAACTCTTTCTTTTTAATGACCAAATTGGCTAATGAAAACCTACCTCACTAATGAAAACCAAACTCAATACAACAGTCACAATAGGTAATCTGTTTCGGTTAAAACCAAACTCAATACAATAGTAACAATAGGTAATCTGTTACGGTGAAAACCAAAATAATCTCTCAGAAAAGCTGATACTGTTTTGGATTCTCCAAACACCATAATTTCCATTTTTATGTCTCCATATTGTGATGTGAACATAATGATATCTAGAGGTAACAACAATTGTCTATTATGGTCAATAAGGAAAATATTACTCAATCTACCCCCTACGAAGAGCACTAGGCCGTGTACCGCTACGAGGCCCCCTACACTCATGATGGGCCGTCTACAGCTACGAGGTCCCCTACACTCACGTTAAGCCGTCTACCGCTACAAGACCCTCTACATTCATGTTGGGTCTCTTCCGTTATGAGACCATCTACACAGGACAATAAAAAATTTAATTGAGATGGATGGGAACCGATCAATGGTTATCATGAATACGACCAACCGTTGGATAAGTGGATGTCCTCCACTCTAGACGTGGGGGTAGTGGGAAGCGCTACATAGGACGTGTCGCGATAACTGTCTGGCGGTTATATGGCTTCAGACACATATAACTACTCCTAAAGCAAAACAGGTATGAGACTAAAAATTCTATCTATCTGAATACGCATTTGATCAATTCCTATATTTTTTCATTCTTGAAACCCTTAGTAATTCTCATGCCGGAGGTAAAACGGGGAAAAAAACCCCAACCTCATTTTGCAAGTAGTTTTCGTTCATTAGAGTTGCAGGAACAATTTGCACCGCCAAAGGCCACGCAAGCTTGTTTCATAAACATTCCACGTACTAGTCAATGTCCAAGGTGTAGGAATCAAATAATAAAACCAAATCTACCAAAAAGAACAAGATTATCACTACCTTTTTACAACCAGTTTTCTGTAAAATGGCGCAATAAACAATAATTTAAGGCTATGGGCAATGAACATATCAGCAATGATAATGTCAAGACATTCTTTATTTAATTTGTTACTTGTACTCTATGACTGTAATTTGAGTTAGGTTTTCTTTAGTGAGGTGGGTTTTCATTAGCCAATTTTGGTCATTGAAAAGAAAGGGTTTGAGGGGCTGAGAAGTGGGGATTGAACAATAGGAAGATGAATTTATATTTTTAGCTCTAATTTTTTTGTTGTGGTGGTGGTGGTGGTGGTGGTGGTGGTGGTGGTGGTGGTGGTGGAGGAGGAGAAGGAGAAGAAAAAAGAGAATTTTTTTTTTTTAATTTTTAAATAATTTCTTTGGGACTTGTTTATACTTTTCTAAAGATTTTTAGGACTAACTGAAATTAGTTTTTTATTTTTTTTATTTAAATAGAAGGTTATATTCATCATTTCACAATTTTTTAATTAAAAAATTGGATGAAAAATGATGTTTTGACAATCAAATATATAATTAAGTGTGAAAATGTCGAAAGAATGAAATATAATAAAGTTTTCCACAATAATAATAATAATAATGAAATGTAGGGATGTTATGTGCTAATTACCCTTATAAATAAGGGTTATTGGCTCAAAACGTCCCTACCTTTGAAGGGTTGTGTGGAAAACATCCCTACGTTTGATTTTTTGGTACGCAACGTTCCTACCTATCAAGTTTATTGTAGAAAACATCTCCACCTTTCATTTTTTAGCACAAAACGTCCCTACCTTCTGCATTTCTTTGCACTGAACGTCATTTGCACATTTTTTTTTAATTCAAAATGACCAATATACCCTCCTATGTAAATTGAACAAGAAAAGAAAAATAAAAAAAGAAAGGATAATTGGCGCAAAACGTCCTTACCTTTGAAGGTGTTTGTGGAAAACACCCTACCTTTCATTTTTTGGTGTAGAACATCCCTACCTTTCACATTCTTTGCGCTGAAGGTCCTTTTCACCAATTTTTAATATAAAATGACTCTTATACCCTCCTATATAAATAAAACAAAAAATAGAAAAATAAAGAACTAATTACAATCAAAGTCCTAAACGTTTTTAAAAAATACAAGTGAGTCCAAAATTTATGAAAATATTAAAAATAAAAATAAAAAATAAAACCCCCTATCTTCTCCTCTGCCTCTCTTCGAGTGGGGTCCCTTTTATATTACTGGGTCAATAATCCCTTTTATTTTTTTTTATTTTTAATATTTTCATAAATTTTGGACTTACTTGTATTTTTTAAAAACGTTTAGGACTTTAATTGTAATTAGTTCTTTATTTTTCTATTTTTTGTTTTATTTATATAGGAGGGTATAAGGGTCATTTTATATTAAAAATTGGTGAAAAGGACCTTCAGCGCAAAGAATGTGAAAGATAGGGATGTTCTACACCAAAAAATGAAAGGTATGGTATTTTCCACAAACACCTTCAAAGGTAAGGACGTTTTGCGCCAATTACCCTTTTTTTTTTTTTCTTTTCTTGTTCAATTTACATAGGAGGGTATATTGGTCATTTTGAATTTAAAAAAATGTGCAAAGGATGTTCAGTGCAAAGAAATGCAGAAGGTAGGGACGTTTTGTGCCAAAAAATGAAAGGTATGGATGTTTTCTACAATAAACTTGATAGGTATGGACGTTGCGCACCAAAAAATCAAACGTAGGGATGTTTTCCACACAACCCTTCAAAGGTAGGGACGTTTTGCGCCAATAACCCTATAAATAAAGTTAAACTAAACATAAAAATATTCAAATAAATATTTTATTACTCTAGAAAAAATAGTTAAAGCTAAACGAAACGACCACAGGCCATGAAAAATTGCCATTCAAGAACGTAATAATAAAATAAATCTAGAATTGGCGTGAGATTTACGTCCCAAGTCTTGGTCTTATGCTACTCATTAACTAATGGCAGGGGCCCACGAAGGACTAAACAAATACGAAGATAAGAAGCAAATGCATTGAATGGTAAGCGTCAAGTCAACAACTAAGACTTGTCATAGATGGTTGATGTCGAAATTTGTGTTGAATGATTATAGTTATGATTTTTACATAATCATATCTTCGTCATTGTCACCATCACCTTCTATTTAAAAAAAAAAAAAAAACCCCCAAATCGACAAGTAAAACCGAAAACCACAAAAATTTACCATTTCGAAAATTGAAGACTTTTATTGAAAAGATATGCAATCGAACCAGCAACCATCTCTCCACCGTCACCATCACCACTATCTCTTCCATACCTAGCCTCAATAATCACCACAACCTAAAAATCCGACCACCGCTGACTCATATGTTCCTATTCACCTCATAAAACAACAACCTGGTCCTTTCAACGATGTCCAGATCCCTTCGTGACTCACAAAACTCGTGCAACCCTCTGATCTCATTTCGATGAGGCTCTTTATATTTCATGACTACTTCGATGACGTCAAGCTATTTCACAACTCCACAACATTGATGACGCTTTATTCAATGGACTCAAGCTTCGACGACACTTCTCTTGTGAGGATGAGACTCTTGCAACTCTTCTCCTGTGAGTCGCTACCTTGGTCAGAGATTGATGGAGGCCATGGCGGCAGAGGTGGTGAAGATGAGGAGGGGGAACAAATTTTGCATATCTGGGCTCGAGGTGCGCGGGTTTGGTTGTGGTGGTTCAAAACTCTTAAGGATTGTGGTGTTTTGGTTGGTAGTGATTGGGAAGATAGTGGGGGAGGGAGGTGGTGGGAAAAGTGTAACAGTGGAGGGAGAGAGGGAGTGGGAGAAGGATGGGTTGTTTTAGAGTTAATTTAAGCAGTACCTGAATTGTTAATTTTTTATTTTTTAGAATTTATCAAATTGAAATTCTATTATTCATTAATGTTATTATGACCTTGTTTGAAACCAATTTTTATTTTTTTATTTTTTTGCATTTTTAGAAGAAATTTTACCATTGGTATGTGAAGTTACATTTTCTTTATCCGTTTAGTTTGACATAAAAGTGACATGAAACTGTACCATTAATGAGTTTTAATTCCACTTTACCAATTTTGCCCTTTCCTCCACAACAAAACATGCACACATCTAGTCAAAAGTGGGGGTATAATTGAAAATCAAACATAACTGTCAATAATCAAATACATATGGTATTAAATGGTGGGTCTTATTGATGTGATTGGAAAATGAATTCTTTGGACAAAAATAGCACACAAACACACGCTATACCTTTTCAAGTTAGGTGAGTAGATTCTATCACGGTCCTCGAATGAATATCACAAATACTCAAAATATCAATTTCATTATGAAAGAAGTTAAGATCAAATTTTATGCTTATATTGTTGTAGCCGTGTTTTTTTTATTTTTCTTTGATGCCCATTACAAATATATTTTAATAAAAGTAGAATTCAAGGTTTGTTCGAGTCCTATTTTTGGGAAAAAAAAAATTTAAGAATGTGTAATTAAAAAGTAGGAAAAAAATTTATTTACATGTAAAATTTTTTTATTGAAAGAACGTATAAATTAAAATGAGTATTGATAAATGTTAGTGTAAATAAATCATACAGCCTGTAAAATTATATAGAGGCTTAATTATAGGGATTCATTCTTCATAATATAGATTTCTCAATCTGTATATATATGTATCTTCTCCTATGAATAAAAGATATCAAGAAATTATTTTCTCTATTTATTACATGGTATCAGAGCAAGGTCTCTAGGGTTGGGAGTTTTCGAGTGGTTGATTAACAACGGCAATCGAGTGGCTCTGTGGTGTTCGGTCGTGCCCTCTATGGTGTTTTGTCGTGGTCCGACTACTGGTTCCTCATTAGAGGCCGACGTCTACAATTTGGTTGAAATTCTTCAGCAGTAGCCGGCAAAACTTGTTTTTCGGCGCAGTCTGAGTTGGGTTTTGAGCTTACCGTCATGGGCTTGCAGCAATTTTTCGGCACCGTCGAGTTCGAAGGCTCATATATATATATATATATATATATATGTTATTGGACATGAGTCATTTGTGATTGGGCCTGGGTCATTTGTGATTTAATCTGCTTATTGGGCTTGGAGAGTTGGTTATTGGGCCTGAATTATTTGGTGGATTACCTTAGTTATTGGGTTTATTGGGCTTTTGTGTGGACTATTGTGTGAGGAATTAATGTACTTGGATACTCGTGGGGGTGTTGATTTAGATATTATGTTTTATTTCTATGCTAACGAGCAAAAGAATTTGATTGTGACTGATGTCATTCCGGTGATGTCCAAAATCACAAAACATAAGTCGGTTGATTCAAATTATTTAAATTGGGGTAAGACAGTTCAGATTTATCTGCGGAGTATTTCTATGGACAATCATCTTACTGAAGATCCGCCAACGAATAATACTAGGCAGACATGGCTAAGAAATGATGCTTGATTACTCTTACAAATTCGGAATTCCATTGATATTGAGATAGTCAGTCTGATTAATCACTGTGAGTATGTTAAGGAATTGATGGAATATTTAGAATTTATGTACTCTGGAAAAGTGAATGTGTCACGTATTTATGAAGTCTATATGGTTTTTTCGTGCTAAACAATAAGATCAGTATCTTCAGGCTTATTTTATAAATTTCAAAAAGACGTATGAAGAACTGAATGTCTTGTTACATTTTAGCCATGATGTGAAAGTTCAACAAGCTCAACGGGAGCAAATGGCTGTAATGAGTTTTCTAGCTGGTCTTAATTATCAGTTTGAAACTGCTAAGTCCCAGATTCTCTCCAGTGTTGAGATGTCATCTCTGCAAGAGACCTTTACTAGAGTACTTTGCACGGATACTAGTGCTTTTGTTGCTTTATCTGTTCAGTCTTCTAGTAATCTTATAAGTCGCAGTAGTAGAGGTAATACAAAAGGCGGGGTACAGGTAGACGGGACAATCGAAGCCAGGATGGAAGGGGAGTTGTATGCTACTACTGTCATGAGCCGGGTTATACCAAACGCACGTGCCTAAAATTGCACAATAAATCTCTGAAGTCACACTCAGCTCATGTTGTCGCTACTACTGCCACGCCCATCTCATCCTCTGAACAGACCATTACAGTTTCTGCAAATACATTTGCTAAATGCACTCAGTACCAAGAAGCATTGAAAAATTCATCCCAACCTATATTTGTCATTGTTGAGACAAATACACCCAATACATGTCTTTTATTCTCTTCCTCAAAATGGGTCATTGATTCTGGTGCCACAAATCATATGACGTGTAATCCTAGTCTCTTATCCACTTTTCAGTCGCATACTTCTCCTTCTAATGTTACTTTAGCTGATGGTTCTACTTCTTCTGTTCTTGGTTCCGACACTATTAATCTAGCTCCATTAATTTCTTTATCTTTGGTCTTAAATCTACCACAATTTTCTTTCAATTTAATGTCTGTGAGCAAACTTACTCGGACCCTAAACTGTTGTATTTCATTTTTTCCTGACTATTGTCTTTTTCAGGATCTTATGATGAAGAAAATTATTGGTGAAAGACATGAATCAGTCAGTCTCTATATTCTGGATAACAGCAAAGTTGTGGTGTGACAATTAAGTTGCTCTTCATATTGCTTCTAATCATGTGTTTCTTTAACGAACTAAGCATATTGAGATTGACTGTTGTTTCGTTCGTGAGAAGATACATCAGAATTTAATCTCTACAAGATATGTGAAAACTGGAGAATAACTATGAGATATTTTCACAAAGGCTCTAAATGAGACTCGAGTTGATTACATTTGTAACAAACTATGAATGATTAATATCTATGCTCTAACTTGAGGGGGAGTGTTAGTGTAAATAAATCATACAGCCTGTAGAATTATATTGAGGTTTAATTACAGGGATTCCTTCTTCCTAATATAGATTTCTCAATCTGTATATATATGTATCTTCTCCTGTGCATAAAAGATATCAAGAAATTATTTTCTCCCTTTATTACAATAAAAAATGATTTTTTTTCAAAAATGGGACCCAAACATAAGCAATCTCTTTTGTTCCCACAAACTTGTCATAATGACCCAGTGAACAAGGATTGGAATTATTTGTATGTAAAATTTGAATAAAATTGACGAATTCACATTTAAGAAATAAATAAGTTGCTTATTTATAATATAATTTTTATTTTTTTTATCAAAATACTTTTAACTTATATATAATATAAAGTCACTTATCTAACATGTTGAAAACAAAAAATTACATGATAGTGTATTTGAATAAATTTTAAGCTTAGCAATGTAATATGAGAAAGGTAATTTGTAAAAATCAGAGATAGGAGTCCCCGTTTGGTTCCACTAAAAATTAGATTTTTTTTAGTTTTTGATAAAAGTCAAAAAATATGTGATTGAATTATTGATAAAAAGTTATAGATTCCATAAAATTTATTGTTAACTTTAACTTAATTTTTTATCTATTTTTTTAATTAAACTAAACAGGGGCTAAACATATGTTTGGCAATTGTGTTTATAAATCTATAAAATACGTGATCAATGAGTAAATAATAATTATGAATCTCACGTAATATGTTTATAAAAAATTAATACACTTTTAGCCAACGTACTCTCAAAGTGAGACATCAAAGAACAAGAGAATAAGGGCTTGTAAATTAAATAGTAAACTTATAAACCTTTCAAATTAGTTTTGTCGATACACACGAAACTATTCTTATTATACGTGACTTAAGAGAATAAGGGCTTGTAAATTAAATAGTAAACTTATAAACCATTTCATATTAGTTTTGTCTACACACAAAACTATTCTTATTATACGTTACTCGAACACATTATTTCACTTATAAAATGGTGAATTTTGAGTTAATTTCAGCAACTGGGAGTTGCCACACCACAGCTGCTAGCAGTCTTTTTTGCATTAGGGGAATTCACATACTGCTTGAGATTTGGATCCTTGAGATATCCACAGAGGCAAGGCTTCTGCTCCCGGAGTTTATTGCAGCAGGCTGCGGACGGTGGCTGTCCTGACGTGATCGCCCCCAGGCATGGACTTAGCTGCAAAGCATTGCAAGTAACTGCTTCAGTCACATGTAATTCACCCACCAGCAGCATCACTGCCATCGCCACCATGCAAAGGACAGCACAATTGGCCTTCTTCATCTTCAAAATGCAGTCTTGTTTATGGAATAACTAGAGAGAGAGGGAGAATATGGAGGAAAAGTAATGCAAATTTTGGGGTGTTTTGGGGTCACAATTTATAGAAGTGGGAACTCGTTTAAGGAACTTGCTTGGAAAATTATAGTGGGGACGTGTCAATGGACTGATGGGACAAAAGGTCTGCCAATTTATTGATGAAACTTCTGGTGTCTAAGAAAATTTTGTCCTACTTTAGACTTTTAGTTGCTTAATCCTAATTTTGCAGTCCCGTACGACACGGGATGAGTTGAAATTTGGATCGTATTAATCAATTATTTCTTCACAAAGAATAGATGTGGAGGAGAAAATCCACCATGTCTATCCAAGTTCGGAATGATCAGACTCTGGACCTTGTTTGGCCAACTTTAGACCCACTAGGTCGATATGAGAGGTGGGTCGTGCTAATTTGGTTCTCTAATCTCACGGCATGAGAACATTTTAGATTTAGTGCTTATAAGTTGTGAATATGATAAAATTTATAGATAATAAGTGAATAAGTCATTGTTCCTACAAAAATGTATGGATAAAAAACATATTTGATCAGTTTAAAATATAATTTAAATTTTGTCAACTATCCTTTCGATTGTGTTTTCTTCAGAAAAATATTTTAGAAAATAAAAGAATTGGTAGGTCAACAACCTGCCCTCATATTTTGGTTTCCACCGTAACAGATTACCTATTGTGACTATTGTATTGAGTTAGGTTTTCTTTAGTGAAGTGGGTTTTCATTAGCCAATTTTGTTCATTGAAAAGAAAGGGTTTGAGGGGCTGAGAAGTGGGGATTGAACAGTAGGAAGATGAATTAATATTTGTAGCTCTAATTTTTTGGTGGTGGTGGTGGTGGTGGTGGAGGAGAAGAAGAAAAAAGAGAATTTTTTTTTTTAAAATAATTTATTTGGGACTTGTTTGTACTTTTTTAAAGATTTTTAGGACTAATTGACATTAGTTTTTTTTTTTTTTTTTTGTATTTAAATAGAATGATATATTCATCATTTCACAATTTTTTAAAAAAATTGGATGAAAAATGATGTTTTGCACAGTCAAATATATAATTAAGAGTAAAAATGCCAAAAAATGAAATGTAAGAAAAGTTTTCCACAATAATAATAAAATGTAGGAATGTTATGTGTTAATTACCCTTATATGTGTTGAATGCCACCCCCCCCCCCCCCCAACTAATTTTTTTTTAATTAGGAAAAAAATTTGTGTAAAAAAAAAAAAATCATGTGTAATTTTTTTTTTGTACGTATTAGCCCGACTTGTAATCCAGTTTCGGATCCATCACTGGTCACCATCACCACTATCTCTGCCATACCCAGCCTCAATAATCACCCAAACCTAAAAATCCGACCACCGCTGACTCATATGTTCATATTCACCTCATAAAACAACAACCTGGTCCTTTCAACGATGCCTAGATCCCTTCGTAACTCACAAAACTCGTGCAAACCTCTGATCTCATTTCGATAACGCTCTTTATATTTCGTGACTACTTTAGTGGCATCAAGCTATTTCACATCCACAACATTGATGACCCTCTATTCAACGGACTCAAGCTTCGACGACACTTCTCTCGTGAGGATGAAACTCTTGCAACTCTTCTCTTGTGAGTCACTACCTTGGTCAGAGATTGATGGAGGTCATGGCGGCAGAGGTGGTGAAGATGAGGTGGGGGAACACACTACGCCAAAAAAAGGATACAGCAACGTTCAAAAAACGTTGCCAAAAACCTTTTGCAGCGTTTGGGCAAATGTTGTAAATCTCAGTGTTGCCGTAGAGTGACAGGATACGGCAACGTTTAAAAAACGTTGCCAAAAAGGTTTTTGCAGCGTTTTTTAAACGTTGCCAAAAACACTTTTTGCAACGTTTTTTAAACGTTGCGGTAATTTTTTTTTTTTTTTTTAACGATATATGGCAATTGACCCACAAAATTAAAAATAACACTTTGCTAACCCATTTTGAAATTGCATAAAAATTAATAATTTCATTATAAATTTTTGAATCCATACACTTCAACGTCACAATGTGATACAACACCACCTAAATAAAAAGAAATTTCAAAATGAAATAAAATGTTTAAATTATCTAAGCTCATTGGGACGAATGAAATACAATGGGAAAGTTCAGTATTCATAAGCTCATTGGGATGACAAAGGAAACTTCAATTCACCAAATAATACCAGCCCACTTGCAAAATGTCATTGACAAAGGAAGCATTGATCACCGGGCCGCTTACATTCAGAGTTCAACTGTCCTGGTGAAGCAAACGATTCCTCAGAAGCAGAAGCAAATGAAGATTCAGAATCAACATCCACATCTTCATTAGTGCTACTTTCCTGAGAAGAGCATTCAGATTTCAATTTTCATCTGAACTTTAATTTGTGCACGTGCAAATGTCGTTGGAAGTAGAAATTCAGATTAATCTTTGGAGGAAATTAAACTTCAAACTAGAAGGTAGTATTTAAGACAAGAAAAGCTAGAAATGCATGATTTTACCTCATCCACGGTGTCATTTGATTCTGCCTTTGCTAGTTCCTCCTCCTCCAACATGGTCGTTTCATCATCCTGAACATCAAAGTAATGCGTTGAAATAAGCTTTGAAATTTTCACCACGTGCTAAGGCAAGTCAACATATCAATATACTCCACCAAATTACATTCTATAACTTAAAAACAAAGACATTCCATCTTGCCCCTCAAAGCATTTGAGTAAACAAGATATCAGATTTTGGAAAACATTATAAAACCCATAGAACATTCTGCTCTCTGCAAAAGCTATTTAGAAGTTTCACTACAAAGGCTATTTAGAAAACATTATAAAACCCATCTGCCTCATCTTTCCAAATTTGATGAATATGTATATGTGTTATCATTATGATCCATACTATCTTTCAAACTCCCAACTGAACAATCACAATCTTCTTTACTTCTACTCAGATCCATGATAGCTGAAACAGAAAATTTCCCCTTCTTTTTACCAGGTCCTACTTCACCATCGATTTCTACACAAGCCAAAAAAAAACCCAAACGAATAACACACAAAAATTTCAGAAAAACTAAATCCTTAAAGGCAGCATATTATACTAGATGAAAAACCATTCTACTTTCCAAATTCAGTTACTGTAAATTCATAGTTTTGAAAAGATCCGACTTTTTCAATAACCACAGTAAACAAAATTTAATTAAACATATAGCACAGCCTCCGTTCAGACTGTAATAATAATGATAATAATAATAATAATAATAATAATAATAATAATAATAATAATAAGGGAAAGAAACATTCCATGGGATCAAATACTCCAATAAAAATCAAGACACGAATGCAAAAAGAGATTTTCACCAAGGGGCCAAGATTTTTAAAAAGGGAATAAGAAACAAAGCTAACTGAAAATTCTCCATATTATTATAGTCCATAAGAACAGCAATGAATATACAGGACATAATTACACTTGGATAAAAGGGTCTTATCATCCAGTTCATGGTGCTTCCATTGACCGTGAACACTGTCATACTTAAACATATATGTCTGCAACAATTGCACAAAATGTAACATCACCACAAACTCATTCCACAAATATTTGACAAATAATTAACCGGGGAAGATCAAACTCTTCAAATAAACTTGTTATGAGATTACACACTTCTATAAAAAGCACAATCATGTATCTAGTAATTATACCTAAATCATGCGAACAAAGCACTAATAGGATGATTTGTCAAAAAAAATCGCTTAAGCAACAGATCCAGATCCCAAACTAAAACTCCAAAAGTGTACAATAAGACTAAAAAAACGAGCGAAAATGCAAAAATACCATATAATCAACGGTGATGAACGGATCGTTGACTGCAACAAGCTCAACATCATCTCTCTGCAAAGCAACTCTAGCCACCAACCGGCCAATTCTTCCAAAACCTTCAAATAATCAAACATAATTTACCAAACTTCGTGAAATAAAACATATTTTGAAAACCAAAGCAATCATTTAGATCAAATCTATTACCGTTGATTCCAATCTTACTCTTGCCTGTAAAAACACAAACGAAAAACAATTAAACGATAACTAACAAAAATATCAATCAATTAACCAATAATCCAATATTACAATAAACAAAAATAAAAATTCTGAAAATTACCCATTTTAGTAGTTGAGTGAAGAGTGAGACACTAGAGAGAGTAAACATCTATATTTAGAACTAGACAAGAACATAAAAAGGAATAAGAATAAGAATAAAACAACCAGAACAATTAATAAATCGTCAGAAATCTCACTAAATCAACCGAAATATACACAACCACAGATTCACACAGTATTTACTAATCAATGAAAAAACCAACAAATGTGAAAAAATTAACAAATTTAGAAAGAAATCTAACCAAAATAATTAACTGAATATACAACCAACGAGTGTAGAAATTGAAGAAATAAGGATCCAAATTATTCAATAAGGTTTGGGTTTTACCTTTGGCCAGGCCGCAGGCAGTCAGGTTGACATCGCGGGTGCAACGGGGCGGGCCAGCGGCGGTGGAGAGGACTGACGGTTTGGCGGTGGCCGACTGGCTGTGGCGGTGAGCCAGGCGGAGTCATGCGTCGTAGAGAGGCGAGCGAGAGCTGATTCAGGCGCAGACGACAGATGCGCAGTGGTCCTTGGCTCCCTGGATGTGAGGGCTGAATAAGGCGAACCTGGCGGTGGCTGTGAGGATGAGAATCGGTGGAGGACGCGACGGTGAGGAGTCGGTTCTACGGCGATTGCACGGTGAAAAGGAGAGTTAGAGAGAGTGAGAGGGTCAGGGAGCGAAGACGAGAGAGAATAAAAAATGAGGGCTAATATATTGAATTGATTTGATTTTAGGGTCACTTGTTAAGAGGTTCGAGTTTTCGCAACGTTCATTGAACGTTGCGAAAAGTGACCTTTGGCAACGTTCAGCGAACGTTGCGAAAGGTCACCTTTAGCAACGTTTTTCGAACGTTGCGAAAAGTGGGACTTTCCGCAACGTTCGAAAAACGTTGCAAAAATTGATATTTTTCGCAACAGTCAGCGAACGTTGCGAAAGGTCACTTTTTGTAACCTTTTTTTGAAAAATGTTGCAAAATCTCACTTTTTGCAACATTCACTCACACGAACGTTGCAATTGACCCTTTTAGCAACATTTTTTCAATGAATGTTGCCATTTAAATGTTGTAAAAGCTCATTTTTGTTGTAGTGACAACTTTTGCATATCTGGGCTCAAGGTGCGCGGGTTTGGTTGTGGTGGTTCAAAACCCTTAACGATTGCAGTGTTTTGGTTGGTGGTGATTGGGAAGATAGTGGGGGAGGAAGGTGGTGGGAAAAGTGTGACAGTGGAGAGAGGGACTAGGAGAATGATGAGTTGTTTTAGAGTTAATTTAAGTAGTACATAAATTGTTAATTTTTTATTTTTTAGAATTTTTCAAATTTAAATTCTATTATTCATTAATGTTATTATGACCTTGTTAGAAACCAATTTTCTTTTTAATTTTTTTTTTTTGCATTTTTAGAAGAAATTTTACCATTGGTTTGTGAAGTTACATTTCTTTATCCGTTTAATTTGACATAAAAGTGACATGAAACTGCACCATTAATGAGTTTTAATTTAACTTTACCAAATTTACCATTTCCTTCACAACAAAACATGCACACGGGGTGGGGGTATAATTGAAAATCAAACATAACTGTCAATAATCAAATAAATATGGTATTAAATGATGGGCCTTACTGATGTGATTGGAAAATGAATTCTTTGGACAAAAATAGCACCCAAACACACGCTATACCTTTTCAAGTTATAAAGGTATGAAAATAAAATTTTGTGATGAATGTGGTGAAATTAAATATCACTTACTTGATTACATGCAATTTCGGCATATTTATCTTTAATTCGATAATTAGCGTCTTCTTAGTCCTTCGCGCACATTAGAGAGAACCATCTTCTTTTAGTCGACTCATGTCCTTAGAGAGAACCATCTTCCCTGCACTAAAATCAGACTAACCGGATGTGTTAATAGATATTTTGCAATTGCAGAAACTATTGGCCATCGGTGTTTGTTATTTCGCCAGAATTCAATGACATCTTCTAAACTTTTCCTAACTGCTTTGTTACTAGGCAAAGCATGACTAAAGTAATCAATTAATTCAGATGACAACGCATTTGGACTATTACTCGAAATTTAAGTACATGCAATGGAAGACAAACTACTATTAATACTACTACTACTTGAGGAACCACATGCATATGTAGTTGAATCATATCTATATGAGTTCATGCTTTTGAATAAATTTAAAACTTCGGCGTCGTCATCTGTTATATTAGTGGGAGGAGCAGTTGTAGGTACACAAGTAATATGTGTACCCATTCGTGAGGTATATAATTCATACATTGCACGTAACTTTTGTTCCAAATTCTTATAAGTAATAGGTACATTAAAAGTTAAAGCATTTGAAATTTGATCAATTACAAATTTTGTACCCGATAAATTATATCGGGGGTCCATGACGCATACTAAAGGAAATAACATAGGTAATTCTTCTCAATATTTTCTAAATTTTAATTCCATGGAATATATAATCGCGTGAAAATCAGGGTCATTTTGAATCTTTTAAAAGCCCTAGCAGTTATATAAAGACTTTAAAGAACCATACAACTAATGGGATAATAAATACCAGACAATATATTTGTAGACTCATAAAAACTTGCCAAAAAATTTTTAATTTTAAAAACTATATTCCAATCTGATTCATTCAAGATAGTATCGTTTTCGTCTCTAACATGCCTATTATTATAAAATTCAATAATAAACGCTTCAAAACCTTCACATAATTTTAATAATAAGTAAGTTGAGTTCCATATATAGCCTACGTCAGTAATAAAGGTTTTTGTATGCGTCTTTCCAGCTTCTTCACTAAATTCTTCAAATACTTGTTTTCTACTAGTGTAATCGTGATATATATAAGTACATTCCTAATTCGATTAAATTCATCCTTAACATGTTTTAAAGCGTCTTGTACTATTAAATTAAAATTATGGCACACACATCGAATATGAAATAAATAACCACCGTAATCAGCTTGAAGTACTCTATGTAATTTATAGATAACAATTTTATTTACAGTAGCGTTGTCGAACGTAAAAGAATGAATTTTACTCTCGCATTTATATTCTCTAATTATTAACATAATAGAATTAAATATAGTTTGAGCGTTGTGCGGGTACTCAACAATTTTAAAAGTAATAATTTTTTTATGCATGGCCCAAAGTGGGTCTATATAGTGTGCAGTTGCAATTATATAACATCTCTTATTAATCACTTCCCACATATCCGAAGTTAAAAATATCACACCCCAATATTTTTCTAAATCTGCAATCAATAGATTCTTTGAATTAAGAAAATATTCAATTGTATCAGACCAAAGAGTATTTCGACTTACCCCAACGTACCTCGGTTGAAGATATTGTTTGACATTGTTTACGAAATGTTGGTTGTCCGCTATTATTAGTGGCAATTCCGCCGCGACAATGAACTTCACCATTCCCGTTCGAGCTTCCTCCTCGGACTACATCCAAGCAGAAAGTGGCGTAATAGTAGCACCGACACCTGGAGTACCACACTGTAGTTGCATTTAACCAGCTGGAAGAGGACCATGTTTGTAGTGACGGTTGAGGTGGGTAGTTCCAATACTTTTTTGTCATGCCACTCGTTGTTGGCAGTATTTACATACTGCTTTGATTTCTGGAAGTCCATTGACCACACAACCAATGTGAACCAATTTGAAATTGTCCCAACATTTTACCTGTTTCTTCACCTTTCCTTTCCCTCTTGCATCGGGAATATTTCATGTAAATTCTTCATTTTGTTCCAAATTAATTGGAACACTAGGATCAACGTCATCGAAATCAATTGGATGACTACCTTCACGAACATCGAAATCTCGAATATTTTTTGGAATTGGTAATTCTTTGAGATCGGTGAATTCATTCCCAAATTAATTTTAGGTTGGTGTTTTTTCTTCCATACCAAACAAGTTTTCAACAAATGATCTTGAATCCATTTGTAAATAATAGAAATTGAATGTTGAAAACTTGAAGTAGAATGTAGAAATGTAGATGTTACGGGCCTGTGTCAGACCCACCACCTCACCTGTCACGAGTCAGTAGAGGTAGTCCACACCACGTCACGCGTCGACCGAGGTGATTGTAGATGGGACGAGCTGATTGTACATGCCGAAGTGATTACATGAGAAACGAACTGAACACGCGTCAGCGAAGGAACCAGACTCATCCTCAATTACACCGTAGATGCAAAGGCCCGCACTCCGCTTCTACAACGCTGCAACACCTCTCCTACCTCGCCTCGCCCATCAAAGATCTCTTATACAAAGATCTTTCCAAAATCAAATCTCTGACTGATGGGACATGTGGTAGGACCCAAATGGTCAATTCACCTATCTTTGTCAGAGACATTCAATGCCGACCAACCTATGGATGAACAGATTGACACCTATGATGGGATGAGCCCTGAGGATAACACGTGTCTCCTCATCCAAACGGCTCACTTCTTCCCATCCTTAGTATAAATATCATTTCCTTGTGCCAGAAGAAGGAGAAAAATCCTACACATTGAGAAAAATCCTACACATTCTCCTACAAAACATTCCCAACTTGAGTATTATCTTCTCCCTAAAGTATTGACACTCTATCATTATACATTTTATCAACCACTTTCCGACGAGTGTTCTACCGCCGGTGAACCTTTTCCGATTGAACTATAAACTGACTTGACCGTCGGAGTGCTCGCGGTAGCTCCCAACCTCTCCGAGAAAGGCCACGGGAGACTAACGGCGTGCTACGTGTGCAGGAAAGAGCTGACTCGAAGACTTATTCTATTGGCCACGTGTCGAAGCTATTTTTCGAAGTTAACAGTAGAATTGAGAAGTGAATGAAGATTATGGAGTAGTGTATAAAATGAATTATAAAAGTAAAATCAAGATAATAATGTAAAAAAAATGTAGAAGATGAATATGATTATAGAATGAATAAATGATATTGTTGATAATTTATAAATTGTAGAGAGTAGAGTACAGAATGAGAGATTGGTGGGAAAAAAATGTTGATTATGGTGGGTATTTATATAGAAAAAAATGAAAAAAAAATAAGGGACCAAACGGTCACTGATTGAATTCAGTGTCAGTGACCGTTCTATTCACTGAATTTGTAGGCTTGTCGTGGGTTGCTCGTCGAGCAGCTCGTGTCTATTTGGCTCGTCTAACGAGCCGGCCCGCAAGGCTCGGGCTCGAGCTGGGCTCGTCTTTTGACGAGCCTGAGCGGCTCGTGGGCTGTTACAGTACGAGCCGACGAGCCGCTCAGCTCGATTGTCACCACTAGTCAGGTGAGTGAATATCACAAATACTCGCAATATCAATTTCATTAAGAAAGAAGTTGAGATCAAATTTGATGCTTCTATTGTTGTAGCCATGTTATTTTTATTTTTCTTTGATGCCTATTACAAATATCTTTTGATAAAAGTAGAATTCAAGGTTTGTTCGAGTCCTATTTTTTGGAAAAAAAATTTAAGAATGTTTAATTAAAAAGTAGGAAAACAATTTTATTTATATGTAAAATTATTTTATTGAAATAACGCATAATTTAAAATGAGTATTGATAAATGTTAGTGTAAATAAATCCTACATCCTGTAGAATTATATAGAGGCTTAATCATAAGGATTATTTCTTCCTAACATAGATTTCTTAATCTGTATATATATATGTATCTTCTCCTATAAATAAAAGATATCAAAAAATTATTCTTTCTTTATTACATGGTATCAGAGCAAGGTCTCTAGGGTTTGGTATTTTCTACCGTTTCTTCTTCTTCTTCCGGCCTTCATAGTTGGGAGTTTTCGAGTGGTTGATTAACAACGGCAGTCGACTGGCTCCGTGTTGTCGATTGATTGGTTGATTAATGATGGTAGTCAAGTGGCTCTGTGGTGTTCGGTTGTGCCATCTGTGGTGTTTTGTCGTGGTCCGACTACTGGTTCCTCAGCAAAGGCCGATGTCCACAATTTGGTTGGAATTCCTCAACAGTGGCTGGCAAAACTTGTTTTTCGGCACCGGCTAAGTCGGGTTTTGAGTTTACCGTCATGGGCTTGCAGCAATTTTTCGGCACTGTCAATTCGAAGGCTCACGTCTCCGATTAACTGTGGTTTGGGGTTGGATTTATATATATATATATATACACACACACACACACACACACACACACACACACATACACACACACATACATATATTTGGACCTGAATTATTTGGTGGATTACTTTGGTTATTTGGCTTTTGTGTGGACTATTGTGTGAGGAATTAATTTACTTGGATACTTGTAGGGGTGTTGATTTAGATATTGTGTTTTATTTCTATGGCTGACGAGCAAAATAATTTGGTTGTGATTGATGTCATTTCAGTGATGTCCAAAATCATAGAACATAAGTTGGTTGGTTCAAATTATTTATATTGGTGTAAGACAGACAGACAGTTCGGATTTATCTGCGGAGTATTTCTATGGACAATCATCTTACTGAAGATCCGCCAATGAATAATACTAAGCAGACATGGCTAAGAGATGATGTTTGATTATTCTTACAAATTCGAAATTCGATTGACACTAAGATAGTCAGTCTGATTCACACTGTGAGTATGTTAATGAATTGATGGAATATTTAGAATTTATGTACTCTGGGAAAGGAAATATGTGACGTATTTATGAATTGTAAGGGTTTTTACCGTGCTGAACAACAAGATCAATATGTTCAAGCTTATTTTATGAATTTCAAAAGGACATATGAAGAATTGAATGTCTTGTTATCTTTTAGCCCTGATGTGAGCAAGCTCAGCGGGAGTAATGAGTTTTCTAGTTGGTCTTAATTCTTAGTTTGAAACTGCTAAGTCCCAGATTTTCTCCAGTACTGAGATTTCATCTCTCAAGAGACCTTTACTAGAGTACTTCGTACAGATACTAGTGCTTTTGTTGCTTTATCTGTTCAGTCTTCTACTGCTCTTATCAGTCGCAGTATAGAGGTAATACAAAAGGTGGGGGTACAGGTAGTCAGGACATTCGAAGTCAGGATGAAAGGAGAGTTGTATTCTACTACTGTCATGAGCCGGGTCATACCAAATGCACGTGCCGAAAATTGTACAATAAATCTCTGAAGTCACACTTAGCTCATGTTGTCGCTGCTACTGCTATACCTATCTCATCCTTTGAGCAGACCATTACAGTTTCCGCAGATACATTTTCTAAATTCACTGAGTACCAAGAAGCATTGAAGAATTCATCTCAACATATCTATGCCATTGCTGAGACAGGTATACCCAATACATGTCTTCTTTCCTCTTCCTCAAAATGGGTCATTGATTCTAGTGCCACATATCATATAACAGGTAATCTTAGTCTCTTCTCCACTTTTCAGTCGCATACTTCCCTTTCTAAAATTACTTTAGCTGATGGTTCTACTTCTTCCGTTCTTGGTTCTGGCACTATTAATCCAACTCCAGTAATTTTTTATCTTTTGTCTTAAGTTTACTACAATTTTCTTTCAATTTAATGTCTATAAGTAAACTTACTCGGACCTTAAACTGTTGTATTTTATTTTTTCCTGACTATTGTCTTTTTCAGGATCTTACTGGTGAAAGACATGAATCAAACGGTCTTTATATTCTAGATACCCAAGTGCCCAAACTCATTGCGTGTTCAGGTGTCTTAACTCATTTTGAAGCACATTGTCGGTTGGGACATCCATCTTTATCTTTGTTGAAAAAATTACGTCCGAATGTCTTGTCATTTTATTGCGAGTCGTATCAGTTTGCAAAACACTATCGTCTGTCCTCAGTTCATCAAGTCAATAAAAGAGTTAGTTTTCCCTTTGAGTTGTTCATTCAAATGTTTGGGGTCCTTGCCATTTTGTATCCAAAACTGGATTCTGGTATTTTGTTACCTTTGTTGATGATTTCTCTCGTGTTACTTGACTTTATTTAATGAAGAATCGTTCTAAATTATTTTCTCATTTTAGTGCCTTTTGTGCTAAAATTAAAACACACTTTAATGTTTATGTACATACATTGAGAAGTGATAATGCCAAAAAATATTTTTTCGATTATTTTCAGACTTACATACTTCAGAATTGTATTCTTCACCAGTCCTCGTATGTTGATACACCCTCTTTGGATGGTGTGACTGAAAGAAAAAATAGACATCTTCTTGAGACGGCAAGGGCACTCTTGTTCCACATGCATGTTCCTAAACAATTTTGGGTTAATGCGGTCTCCACAGCTTGTTTTTTGATTAATTGGATGCCTTCATCTGTTCTTCATGGTGAGACTCCTTATAGTGTCATTTTCCCTACTGAACCCTTGTTTTCTATTGAACCTAGAATATTTGGTAGTATTTATTATGCTCGTAATGTTCATCCCCAGGTAGCTAAATTAGATCTCAAATCCTTAAAATATATTTTTTTTTGTTACTCTCGTCTACAAAAAGAGTATTGATTTTACAGTCAAAGTTTTAACAAGTATGTTGTGTTGGCTGATGTTACATTCTTGGAATATATTCTTTTCTTTCCCACTTCTTATACTTCTTTCAATAAGAGGGATGATGATGATCGTTGGTTTATTATGTCACTTACCAGTCAACTAATATTGCTTCTGCTCATGTTGATCCCACACCACCACCACGTACTCGCCAAGTCTATTCCAAACGACATGATCCTCCTGATGCATGGTCGGCACCTATCTCTTCTTCGATATCGGATCCAGTGATCTTGATCTACCTATTGCTTTCTGCAAAGGTAAACGTCAGTGCACTTATCCTATTGGTAGAGGAGATGATTGCTTTAGATGCTAATGGTACTTGGGATTAGTGAACTTACCAGCAAGAAAAAAGGCTATTGGATGTAAGTGGGTGTTTGCAGTCAAAGTCAATTCTAATGGATCAGTGGCTAGGCTTAAAGCTCGTATTGTGATTAAAGGCTATGCTCAGACTTATGGTGTGGATTGTTTTGACACTTTCTCTCATGTTGCCAAATTAATGTCTCTTCGCTTATTTATTTCTATGGCAGCTACTCATAATTGGCATTTACATCAATTAAACATCAAAAATGCATTTTTACATGGTGATGTCCAGGAGGAAGTTTATATGGAGCAACCACTAGGGTTTGTTGCTCATGGAGAGTATGGGAAAGTTTGTCGTCTTCAAAAGTCCTTATATGGTTTGAAACAGAGTCCACGTGCTTGGTTTGGAAAATTTAGCCAAGCAGTGGAAAAGTTTGTAATACAAAAGAGCAAGTGTGACCACCCAGTCTGCTACAAACGGTCTGAATCCGACATTATTCTCCTTGTTGTGTATGTTGATGATATTGTTATTACCGACAGTAATACTATAGGGATTTCATCTCTGAAGTCCTTTCTTCACACCCAATTTCACACGAAAGATTTAGGGGTGTTGAAGTAATTCTTGAGAATTAAGGTGACAAGAAGCAAGAAATGCATATTCTTATCTCAGAGAAAATATTTGTTTGACTTATTAATTGAGACAGAAAAGTTGGGAGCTAAGTCAAGCAGTGCTCCAATGCTTCCTAATTTGCAACTTACCAAAGATGGTGACTTATTTGAAGATCCTGAGAAGTATAGAAGACTGGTTGAAAAATTGAACTACCTTACAGTAACTCATCCTGATATTTCGTATTTTGTCACTAGTGTAAGTCAATTCATGTCTTCCCCAACAGTTCACCATTGGGCAGCTTTAAAACAAATCCTGTATTATCTAAAGGGAGCTCCTGGACGTGGGATACTGTAAAGAAATCATGAACATACTCACATCGAATATTTCTCAGATGTAGATTGGGAAGGTTCCAAGATTGACCGAAGATCCACTATTGGCTAATGTGTTTTGGTTGGAGGAAATTTGAGTTCATGGAAAAGTAAGAAGCAAAATGTTGTGTCCCGATCCAATGCAGAATCAGAATGTAGAGCTATGACACAGTCTGTGTGTGAGATAATGTGGATATATCAGCTTTTAACTGAAATTGGTCTTAAGATTTCAATACCAGCAAAGTTGTGGTGTGACAATCAAACTGCTCTTCATATTGCTTCTAATCATGTGGTTAACAAACAAACTAAGCATATTGAGATTGACTATCATTTCATTCGTGAAAAGATACAGCAAAATTTAATCTCTACAAGATATGTGAAAACTGGATAACAACTAGGAGATATGTTCACAAAGGCTCTAAATGATATTCAGATTCATTATATTTATAACAAATTGGACATGATTAATATCTACGCTCCGAGGGGGAGTGTTAGTGTAAATAAATCCTACAGCCTGTAGAATTATATAGATGCTTAATTATAGAGATTCATTCTTCCTAATGTAGATTTCTCAATCTATATATACATATATATGTATATATCTTCTCCTATGCATAAAAGATATCAAGAAATTATTTTTTTCTCTTTATTACAATAAAAAATGATTTTTTTTTCAATAATGGGACCCAAGCATAAGCAATCTCTTTTGTTCCCACATACTTGTCATAATGACCTAGTAAACAAGGATTGGAATTATTTGTATGTAAAATTTGAATAAAATTGACGAATTCACATTTAAGAAATAAATAAGTTACTTATTTATAATATAATTTTTATTTTTATTATCAAAATACTTTTAACTTATATATAATATAAAGTCACTTATCTAACATGTTGAAACCCAAAAATTACATGAAAGTATATTTGAATTAATTTTAAGCTTAGCCATGTAATATGAGAAAGGTAATTTGTAAAAATCAGAGATAGGAGTCCCCGTTTGGTTCCTCTAAAAATTGGATTTTTTAAGTTTTTGATAAAAGTCAATAAAATATGTGATTGAATTATTGATAAAAAGTTATAGGTTCCATGAAATTTATTGTTAACTTTGACTTAAATTTTTATCGATTTTTTAATTAAACCAAACAAGGGCTAAACATATGTTTAGCAGTTGTGTTTATAAATCGATAAAATACGTGATCGATAAGTAAATAATAATTATGAATCTCACGAAATATGTGAATAAAAAATTAATACACTTTTAACCAACGTACTCTCAAAGTGAGACATCAAAGAACAAGAGAATAAGGGCTTGTAAATTAAATAGTAAACTTATAAACCATTTCATATAAGTTTTGTCGATACACACAAAACTATTCTTATTATACGTGACTCGAACACATTATTTCCCTTATAAACTGTTGAAATTTGAGTTAATTTCAGCAATTGGGAATCGCCACACCGCAGCTGCTAGCAGTCTTTTTTGCATTAGGATTATTCACATACTGCTTGAGATTTGGATCCTTGAGATATCCACAAAGGCAAGGCTTCTGCTCCCGGAGTTTATTGCAACAGGCTGCGGACGGTGGCTGCCCGGACGTGATCGCCCCCAGGCATGGACTTAGCTGCAAAGCATTGCAAGTAACTGCTTCAGTCACATGCAATTCACCCATCAGCAGCACCACTGCCATCGCCACCATGCAAAGGACAGCACAATTAGCCGCCTTCATCTTCAAAATGCAGTCTTGTTTATGGAATAACTACAGAGAGAGAATATGGAGGAAAATTAATGCAAATTTTGAGGTGTTTTGGGGTCACAATTTATAGAAGTGGGAACTCGTTTAAGAAACTTGGTGGAAAATTATGGTGGGGTCGTGTCAATGGAGTGATGGGACAAAAAGTCTGCCAATTTATTGATGAAACTTCTGGCGTGTAAGAAAGTTTTATCCTACTTAGACTTTTAGTTAGTTAATCCAAATTTTGCAGTCCCGTAAGACACGGGATGAGTTGAAATTTGGATCGTATTAATCAATTATTTCTTCACAAAGAATAGATGTAGAGGTGAAAATCCACCATCTCTACCCAAGTTCGGAATGGTCAGACTCGGACCTTCTCGTTTGGCCAACTTTAGACCCACTAGGTCAAAATAAGTTTTCTTGAATATGTTACCAATGTAGTATATTCATTGTATTATATGAGCATTTAGAGCATCTTCAGAATATTATTTAAATAAAAGATGTTCTTTATTTTAGAGAATCAATATTTAAAAATAAGTTTTAAAATACTTTCTATTTTAATTTAAAATAGAGAATGAATTTGACTCTTTCATTTTATACACACTAACAATTTTCTATTTTGTCTTTTCATTTTTCTTTTTTCAAGATTTATTGATTTATATAATTTTTTATATTTATATAATTTATATAATTTTTTATATGTCAATGACCAATTAACTGAAATATATAACTTATGAAATGTAATCAAGATACACTAAATTAGAAAGTGGGTTTGACTCTTCAAATTTAGAGAGTCAAAATCACACTATCTTAGAGCTTATTTTAAACACGAATTCTCTAAAATGGATAATATCTTATATTTAGAATCTTTTGAAGATATCATTAGCCTCTGTTTAACGCACATTCTTTAAAATTTATTTTCAATCACCCATTCTTCAATAAAAAATATTTTTCATCACATCAATAATTTTTCCTTACTTTTTAACCACATATTTCTCATCATATCATTATTTAAAATATATTATTTCCCCAATAATATCCATCAAACACACCCTTAGTAATTTATCAAATAAATTAGTAAGTTGGCCTACCAAGCAGCACCAATGGTTTCTTAATCACGATCAATTATAGCTGAAGTTCCGTTAAAGAGTATTTTGCTGAGTAGAACCTCCCCATAAATATATTTAGCACAAGCTATATTTGTCATACTTACACAGATTAATACCCAGGGACGGATCCAGGATCGAGGTAGGGGGGGCTAATACGTAAAAAAAAAAAAATTTTACACATGAATTTTTAAAAAAAAAAATTTTTACAAAAATTTTTTTTTTTTTTCTAACCAAAAAAAATTTTTTTTTTTGGGGGGGGGGGAGAGCCCCCCCCAAATCCGTCCCTGTAATAATACCTATTGCTAAACTAATGGCATGACAGTTTCTTGGGTCTTTTTGAAACCCATATATATATTTCAAGTCTCTAAACATCAAGGAGAACACCACATATATCATTATACAATAAGCTCTCGCATGAACTTGGTTTCTTGAGAAGTGATTTTGTATGAAGTGATTTTTTTTTTTTTGAAGAATGTGGTTAAAATGTATAGAAAAATTATGAAAAAATGTGAAAAATATTTTTTTAATGGAGAATGTGCAGTTGAAAATAAGTGTAGATAAAAAGCTGTAAAATGATAAATATACCATCATATTTAAATAAAATAAAATAAAAATAAAGAACTAATTACAATCATAATTCTAATTTTTTTTAAAAAAAGTATAAACGAGTCTTAAATAATTTTTTAAAAATAAAATTAAAAACGAAAAAATCTTTTTTTTTCTCCTCCTCCTCCTTCCTCCACCATCACCACCACCACCACCACGAAAAAAATAGAGCTAAAAATATAAATTCATCTTCCTACTGTTCAATCCTCACTTCTCAGTCGTTCAAACTCTTTCTTTTCAATGACCAAATTGGCTAATGAAAACCAAACTCAATACAACAGCCACAATAGGTAATTGTTATGGTGAAAACCAAAATAATCTCTCAGAAAAGCTGATACTGTTTTGGATTCTCCAAACACCATAATTTCCTTTTTATGTCTCCATATTGTGAGGTAGACATACCATTCAATGTCCAAGATGTAGGAATCAGATAATAAAACCAAACCTACCATTTGGGAATTTGCTGTGAGCCAAAAAGAAGAAGATTATCAGTACCTTTTTACAACCAGTTTTCTGTAAAAAATGGCACGATAAACAATAATTTAAGGCTATTGGCAATGAACATATCAGCAATGATAATGCCAAGAAAGAGGAGAAAAAAGAGAATTTGTTTTTTTTTTTTATTTTTTAATAATTTATTTGGGACTTGTTTGTACTTTTAAAAATTTTAGGACAAATTGAAATTAGTTCTTTATTTTTTTTATTTATTTAAATATGAGAGTATATTCGTCATTTCACAACTTTTTATTAAGAAATTGGATGAAAAATGATGTTTTGCACAATCAAATGTATAATTAACAGTGAAAATGTCAAAAGAATGAAAAGTATGAACGTTTTTCACAATAATAATAAAATGTAGGGATGTCATGTACTAATTATCCTCGTAAACATAAAAACATTAAATACATATTTTATTACTCTAGAGAAAATAGTTAAAGCTAAACGAAGCAACAAGGGACGGATTTAGGGGGGTGCTGGGGGGGTGTAGCCGCCCCTCCCCCCCAAAAAAAAATTTTTACTTAGGAAAAAAAAATTCATGTGTAATTTTTTTTTTACGTATTAGCTCCCCTGTTGTCCGGTCCTGAATCCGTCCCTGAAAGCGACCACATGCCATCATAAATTGCCATTTAGGAACGTAATTAAATAAATCTAGAATTGGCGTGAGATTTACGTTCCAAGTTTTGGTCCTATATTGGCAGGGGACCACGAAGATATTTTCTTAGTGATTAATTGACTAAACAAATACGAGGATAAGAAGCAAAAGAATTGAATGGTAAGCGACAAGTCGACAATTAAGACTTGTGATAGAAATTGTTGATGTCGAAATTTGTGTTGAAAATTTATTTCATAGGTAATAACAATATTTATAATTTTTCTCGTAATCATATTATTTAAATTAGTTAAGCACGTCAAATGTAACGGTCCAAAAATCTATAGCGCAATACTTTATGATAAAAAGTAACACATCATGATACTTGCTCATTTGAATAATTGTTTAGATAAAAATCTATAGGATATACTTAATTTGGTCGAAACAACACAAAATACAATTAAACAAAGGGAAAAATACATATATAAGATAGTATTAAGATACAATTTTAAAATTAAGAAACTTGTTTTAAAGTTTCAAAAATAAGATCATAAATAGGATATTTAATATATATTTTATGTATATAATATTTGTACATTTAGATAATGAAAGATATTTAAAAAGATTCTCCTTTAAATCTGTTAAACATCTTTCCAAAAATCATGGGGTATTAAGTAAATGGATAATTAAAAATATTTTATTAATTAAATATATAAATGTCACACTATCATACAGTTTATGGTCATAGTTACGTACTAACCACAATCACATAATATCACAATCACAAATTATAAATTTTATAGGTCACAGTTTATTTATCGGTCACAAACTACAAATTTTATAGGTAACAACTTATTTATCGATCATAAATTACAAATTTTATAGGCCGCAATTTATTTTACGGTTACAAATTATTAAATTAATTGTCATAAATTATTTCTCGATCACAAATTATCAAATTAATTTATTACAACTTATTTATCAATCACAAAGACACAAATTGTAGGTCATAATTACATATATAATTACAAATCGTACATTTTTAGGTCACATATTTATTGGTCACAATCATCCAAATAATTGTTACAACCACTCTTCATCCGACTGTTATGTCCCATCACCATCGCATCACAAAAAAAAAATGATGTCACATCACCATCACCACCACAGCACGACCACTCACGTCATCACCAAGAAACGCAACAGTCACTAATATTTCAAAATCTCTAATCCTAACTGATGTCTCATAAACCCGACCTCGAGTAATAGGCCCGACCTAGGCCCACCACCATTGGCCCAAAAAATGGTCTTGGTCCAGGTCGAGCTCGAGCTCGAGTCCACACCACCCAGCTGTCCTCACATCTCCCCGATCCACACGAATAACACCCATGAACGCCCGAATTCATTACACTCCCCTAATCCATTACAAACTCCACAATCCCAACTCAACTCAAACACCCAAAATAACTAAAACTACAGGAAGTACAATCCTTCTAGGATTCCTCCACACAGGAAGTTCAATCCTTCTGGGATTCCACCACCGGCATCTATAAATATGCAACCCAACTTCGCCATTGAGGTACGTTTTTAATTCATTCATCCAGCATAAATTTCTCTCAAGAAGTTTAACTGACTTAAGCATCGGAGGGGCAACGAGGACACACCTCGCTGCCTTTGTTTCAGGTATTGAAGAAGACCAGACCGCGTGGGGTTCTCTCGTGCAGCTTGAATTCATCCAGGTACGAATTTTGGTAGCATCATTGGCGCCGTCTGTG
This sequence comes from Fraxinus americana, assembly GCA_035079005.1. Classification (NCBI taxonomy): domain Eukaryota; kingdom Viridiplantae; phylum Streptophyta; class Magnoliopsida; order Lamiales; family Oleaceae; genus Fraxinus; species Fraxinus americana. Next base: position 27,046,177 of record CM068718.1, on the reverse strand, counting down.
GGAAACTCGCTACCAAAAGTCATGGTGAACACACGTTCAGGACACCTCCTAGCAAGTTCTTCCGCTCTTAACCAACCCCTCGCCGGAGACCATCCGGGTCCCCAAGACGTATCATCGGGAGAACAACATCCACCGGCGACCGCCCCTCCCGGAGAGTTGGAGGAGCTCCGCCAGCAGGTGGCCATGCTCACTCAGCTACTACATCAAAGATCCACACCCCCGATACCTTCACCTCAGAGTAATATCGTGGCCGATGAGCGACCCCATAGCCCAGGTCACGGCGAAGCAAGAGCCTCAGACGCACAGCATATCCCCACCGGTTCGCAATCAATTACTATGAACTCGGCTGATCTTGCACGGATCATCCAAGAGGGGATCGCGGCTGGAATGCTCCAGAAATCTCAGACAACAGCCGGATTCACCCCTAACACCCCTTTTACCCCCGAAGTATTGTCGTACCCCCTACCGGATCTGTTCAAATACCCCCGAGTGAAAGAATATGACGGGACAATAGACCCTATCAACCATCTCAACATATACACGGATATCATGAATTTGCAGGTAGCACCCGATGCCGTTATGTGCAAGGCATTCCCTCAAACACTCACCAACGCAGCCCGAGATTGGTTCTCCATGCTGGAACCCAACTCCGTATCTTCCTTTGCGGACCTGGCGGACAAGTTCTCCGCGTTCTTTGCTAGTAGCAAGCGCATCAGGAAGACGGCCGCATCACTCATGCAAATGCGTCAGGGGCCCAGCGAAACACTTCGGAATTTCATGTCGAAGTTCAATAAGGAGAGGCTTATGATCCCCGATCTCCACATCACGGCTGCTGTTTCTACCCTAACCTATGCTGTAAGATGTGAGGCGTTTAAAATATCACTATTGAAGACCCTTCCGAAGTCGATAACCGACCTGCTGACCCGAGCGGAGAAGTACATCAACATGGAGGAGACCATGTTTCCAAAGAGAGATGCCATGCCTGTGAAAAAGCCTGAGCTGAAAAGGCCTCACGAGTCCAACCATCGCCCGGATCCCGCGCGAAGCAAACCAAGGCAAGACCCTCCTCCGGCACCTTTCACCCGTCTGAACACAACAAGGTCTAACATATTGATGGAGATCAAGGACCTTAAAGAGTTGAAGTGGCCCCCTAGACTTCGGGATCCACCTGAAGCCCGTGACAAGAACAAGTATTGCGACTTTCATCGGGATCATGGACACACAACCGACGGATTTTTTGCTCTGAAACGTGAGATCGAGGCTCTCATCAAGAGGGGTTTCCTGGGCGCGTATGTTAGCGAAGAGAAACGCCGGCGGGACAACCAGAATAGGGGTAGGGCCCCTGAAGGTGGGAATAAACAACCCACTGCCGGGACCATTAATGTCATCATCGGGGGAACCGCCTCGGGAGGCGACTCCAACAGTGGGCGTAAGCAATACGCCAGGCAATACCATTCGGTCTCAACCGTGGAACTAGGTGACGCAGATGACATCACATTCGGGTCGAGGGACCTAGAGGGCGTGTCTTTTCCTCATGATGACGCCTTAGTCATAACAGCGATCATCGCTAACTTTGAAGTGAAGAGAATTTTGGTGGATAACGGAAGTGCGGCCAATGTGCTATTGTATGAAGCCTTTGTCCAGATGGGTATATCATCAGAATAGCTCAAGCCGGTCAAAACTCCCCTTCAGGGTTTCGGGGGAGGTATAGTTATTCCGGAAGGTGCTGTCGGACTACCCCTCACATTGGGGTCGGAAAAGAGGAGAGTCACGCATGTCACAACATTCCAAGTGGTTCGCGTCCCTATGGCTTACAACGCCATACTGGGAAGGCCATTGCTAAACCGAATCAGGGCGATTGTCTCAACTTTCCACCTGGCATTGAAATTCCCCACTAGCGGGGGGATCGGAGTAGTCCGAGGGAGCCAATCAGTGGCAAGACAGTGCTATGTCACCAGTGTTCGCGAAATCAAGACCGACGTCATGCAACTATATGAGGTCGAGCATGACCTCAAGCATCGAGGTAGGCTCGCCCCAGTTGAAGAGATGGATGAGGTCGAGCTTGAGTCTGGAAGAAAAGTCACCATTGGTCGAGACCTTGATCCTACAACCAAGACCCAACTTGTTGACTGCCTAGCCCGCAACCTTGATGTTTTCGCTTGGAGCGTTGAGGACATGCCCGGAATAGACCCGGAGGTTGCAGTACACAGGCTCAACGTAACCCCGGGTGCGAGACCAGTAAAGCAGAGGAGGAGACAGTTTGCACTCGAACGAAGAGAGGTCATACGGGAAGAAATTGCCAAACTCGTCAAGGCAAAATTCATTCGGGAAGTTCATTACCCCGATTGGCTTGCCAACGTCGTTCTTGTGAAAAAAGCCAATGGGAAGTGGAGAGTGTGCATTGACTTTACAGACCTAAACAAAGCATGTCCCAAAGACAGCTATCCCCTACCTCGAATCGATAGTCTTGTAGACAGCACCCTCAGGCCATAAGTTGTACAGCTTTCTGGATGCATTCTCTGGGTACCATCAAATTCTCATGTCGGAAGACGACCAGGAGAAGACCTCATTTATGGCAGATTCAGCCATTTACTGCTACAAAGTCATGCCTTTCGGTCTAAAGAATGCAGGAGCTACCTATCAAAGGCTAGTTAACAAGATCTTCGCCCACCTAATAGGGAAGAACATCGAGGCGTACGTAGACGACATGGTCGTCAAAAGCAAACAAGTGGGAGGTCACATTGCAGACCTTGAGGAAGTATTTGCCACACTGCGGAAGTACAGAATGAAGCTGAACCCCACGAAATGTATGTTTGGAGTAGCCTCCGGCAAGTTCTTAGGGTTCATGATCACACATAGAGGAATAGAGGCCAACCCGGACAAGATCCAAGCCTTGGTGTCAATGCAAGCCCCGACCTGCAAAAAGGACATTCAAAGATTGGCAGGACGAGTAGCGGCACTGAACAGGTTCGTCTCTCGAGCAGCTGACAAGCGTATCCCCTTCTTCAAAACCTTAAGGGGTAACCAGAACTTTGATTGGAGCGAGGAGTGCAGTGTTGCTTTTCAGAAGCTGAAGCAAACACTATCGACGCCCCCGGTCCTCACCAAGCCGGAACCAGGTGACACATTACTATTGTACTTGGCCGTTTCGGAGAATGCGGTAAGTGGAGTGCTGGTGAAGGAGGCGGGAAAGGTCCAGAGACCTATTTACTATGTCAGTAAGGTGTTTCTCGATGCAGAGACTCGGTACACCCTAGCCGAACAGCTTGCATTGGCATTGGTCGTGGCTGCCAGGAAGCTACGCCAGTATTTCCAGTCTCATCCAGTTATTGTGCTCACCAGTCAACCGCTTAGGCACATACTTCAGAAGCCAGATGTCTCAGGAAGACTACTGAAATGGGCAGTTGAACTGGGTGAGTTTGACATAGAGTTTAAACCACGGCCCGCCATTAAGGCACAGGTTTTAGCAGACTTCATCGCGGAACTGACCCCAAGGCCTCGGGGGCCAATGGATTCTGGCCCGATCAAGAACTTGGAAATTTGGGAAACCTTCGTGGATGGAGCATCTAACAATTCGGGGTCGGGTGCAGGAGTCATACTCACTAACCCTAGCAGGGCCATCGAGATTCAGTGCGCGTTCAGATTTGAATTCGAGGCCACTAACAATGAAGTGGAGTACGAAGCCGTCATCCTTGCTCTGGAACTTGCATGCAATCTTGACATTCAGCATATTAAAGTCTTTAGTGACTCACAACTTGTGGTTGGCCAAATCGAGGGCACTTTCGAGAGAAGAGAAGAGAAAATGAGCTTGTATTGCCTAAAGGTACATGACCTCCGAAGACGTTTCAAGGACTGTGAAATCATCAAAATCGCTAGAGCGGACAATACTAAGGCCGACGCCCTATCTAGACTTATGTTCATGGGGATAGACGGACTAGACAGAACAGTGCATGTCAAAATGGTGACAGAACCTAGCATAACGCAAAAGCCAAGCATCATGGACATTGACCAAGAGCCTTCTTGGATTGATCCTATATTCGAATACCTAGCTGATGGGAACCTACCTCATGATCCAAGAGAGGCGCGAAGCATCAAGACTAGAGCCTCAAGATATTGCATCATCAGAGGAGTTTTGTTTCGCCGAAGCTTCACTCTCCCTTACCTCAGATGCCTCAAGCCGACCGAGTCCCTTCAAGCCTTAGCAGAAGTACACGAAGGTATATGTGGAAATCACCAAGGGGCTCGCGCACTAGCTTACAAGCTCATACGATACGGGTATTACTGGCCAACCATGAAGAAGAACGCTACGAACTATGTGAAGAGATGTGATAAGTGCCAGAGGTTCGGTAATCTGATACATACCCATGCTGAGGAACTAACCTCCATACCCCATGCTGCCCCTTTTGAGCAATGGGGAGTGGACATACTTGGGCCTTTTCCACTGGCAAAAGGTCAAGTGAAATTTGTTGCTGTCGCAGTAGAGTACTTCACAAAATGGGTGGAGGCTGAACCCCTGGCGATAATCTCGGAACCCAAACTCAGGTCATTCGTATGGAAGTCCGTTGTGTGCAGATTCGGGATACCGAGAGTTCTGATAACGGACAACGGAAGGCAATTTGATAATTCGCAATTTAGGAACTTCTGTGCCAACCTCGGGATTGAACATCGCCTAACCTCGGTCGCACACCCCCAGAGTAACGGTCTCGCCGAAGTAACAAACCGGATTATATTGCAAGACCTTAGAACAAGGATTGGAGACGCCAAAGGAAGCTGGCCCGAAGAGCTGCCCGCTATACTTTGGACATACAGGACCTCTCACAAAACAACGACGGGAGAGACCCCTTTTATGTTAGCCTTTGGCGTAGAGGCCATGATCCCGGTCGAGGTCGGCATCCCAAGACAGAGGATGATTGAACCCCGCAGTGAAGAACAGACAACAGAGCATCTTGACTTGATTGAGGAAGTGCGAGAACAGGCTTCCCTACGAGCTGCAAGTTACCAAAACAAAACCGCAAAGCACTTCAACACAAAGGTAAAGACCCGAAGGTTCAGAGTTGGCGATTTGGTCTTAAGGAAGGCAGCGGCAACCGGACATCCCCCGGGTAAGTTAGGACCCACGTGGGAAGGACCTTATGAAGTAATACGAAAAGTAAAAGGGGGAGCATACAGTTTGAGGGACACCTCGGGGAAACCGCTCCCAAGGCCATGGAACGCTGACAACTTGAAAGTTTATTACAAATAATCGGCCACGCAACAAGGCTTCAAGGACCCGTGGGTGCTCATCAGTTCGCACTAAGTTTTGCTATACAACGACAACACATCCATCACTCATCATAAGTAACTGATTCAAGCAACCAAGTAACAAGGGCCTAAGGTATTTGCAATACTAGTTTAGTTTTTAATTATTCCGTTGAGATATTTTCAGAACGAGTTTAGTGTTTCGTTTCGTTTCTTTCTAAAGTTTTGGTTTGGGCTTGCATGCCCTCGAATAGTTTACGCATTCGGCTATGGCCAATACACATGTAACGCAAACTATCAGAATACAAGCAAACATATTAAGGCAGCCAGTACTTCCTAAACCCCGAGCACGACCTTCAAATATGCTTCGATTTTTGTTATGATTGAACTGTCATCATCGAGCTCGAGTCCCAAAAGCCCAAGTAATACGCCTCGAGCTACTTGGCCCTCAAATTGCCCAAGTAACACGCTCGAGCTCCTCCATAGGACTCGAGCTACTTGGCCCTCAAAAGCCCAAGTAATACGCCTCGAGCTCCTCCATAGGACTCGAGCTACTTGGCCCTCAAATTGCCCAAGTAATACGCTCGAGCTCCTCCATAGGACTCGAGCTACTTGGCCCTCAAATTACCCAAGTAACACCCTCGAGCTCCTCCATAGGACTCGAGCTACTTGGCCCTCAAAAGCCCAAGTAATACGCCTCGAGCTCCTCCATAGGACTCGAGCTACTTGGCCCTCAAATTGCCCAAGTAATACGCTCGAGCTCCTCCATAGGACTCGAGCTACTTGGCCCTCAAAAGCCCAAGTAATACGCCTCGAGCTCCTCCATAGGACTCGAGCTACTTGGCCCTCAAAAGCCCAAGTAATACGCCTCGAGCTCCCCCATAGGACTCGAGCTACTTGGCCCTCAAATTGCCCAAGTAATACGCTCGAGCTCCTCCATAGGACTCGAGCTACTTGGCCCTCAAAAGCCCAAGTAATACGCCTCGAGCTCCTCCATAGGACTCGAGCTACTTGGCCCTCAAATTGCCCAAGTAATACGCTCGAGCTCCTCCATAGGACTCGAGCTACTTGGCCCTCAAAAGCCCAAGTAGTACGTTCGAGCTCCTCTATAGGACTCGAGCTACCTGGCCCTCAAATTGCCCAAGTAATACGCTCGAGCTCCTCCACAGGACTCGAGCTACTTGGCCCTCAAATTGCCCATGTGATACGCTCGAACTCCTCCAAAGGACTCGATCTACTTAGCCCCCAATAGTCCGAGTAATACGCTCGAGCTCCTCCAAAGGACTCGATCTACTTGGCCCCCAAAAGTCCGAGTAATACGCTCGAGCTCCCCCAAAGGACTCGATCTACTTGGCCTCCGAAGTCCAAGTAATACGCTCGAGCTCCTCCAAAGGACTTGAGCTACTTGGCCTCCAAAAGCCCAAGTAATACACTCGAGCTCCTCCAAAGGACTCGAGCTACTCGGGCAACGACATACCCAATTGAGAACCCCGATCTCTCTCACGCAATGGAAAAACTCGAAGTGCGGTACAAGACGCATAAAAAAAAACTCGAGCTCGATAACATAGAAACATCGTTCTTTCATTCATACCACTTCGGGCAACAAAGTTTACATTTTAAAACAAAAAGGGGAATTAAAATACAAAGGAGATCGGGGGTCCTAGTCTAGATCATCAGCATTCACAGTGGCGTTATCCTCGACCTCCTCATCGACGTTATCCTCGGTCTCCAACGCAGAAAGCTCGAGCTCATTGGCAAGCTCGTTGACAGACTTCAGGTCGTCGATGACGGGCTTCACATCATCGGGCAATTTCGTCCTCAGAAAAGATCGGGCCAACCTCAGCCCATAATGATAGGAGCCCGAGCCGTATTCCCCGAGCAGTGTCTTCTGCTCCTCTGACCCTTTAAACTCCTCGACGGCCTGAGCTCGAGCCCTGCTCAGCTGGTCCTCGACCCCCTTCCGCACTTGGATAAGCTCGAGCTTCGCCTCCTCAGCCTCGTCCTTGATCTCCCCGATCTGATCTCGCGCCTTCCTCAATTCAATACGGACGAGGTCGCGTTCCACCTCGAGCTCTCTTATGCGTTTTTCTTTCTCCTCGACTTGTACCTCGAGATCTGCGACCTTGCTCGAGGACTCGAGACTCCTCAAAGACAGACCTCGAGCCATGCTCAGGGCCTGCATAGGCAACATCGATCAAAACATAAAACATCATCGACGTAAAAGTCGTTGACCAAAGCAGACTTACATACCTTCAATGTGATCAGCTCAAGAGCCCGAACACCCTCCCCAGGATCGACCTCAGCTTTGTACTTGGCAACCATTGAAGGAATCAAGGGGCATCGAGCATGTTCCTCGAGCACCTCTTGAGACAGAGGCACATCATCCTCCAAATCGACGATCTCTGGACGGCCTCGAGGTCCAGAAAGACGAGGAGAGGGCTGCGATTGAGGCCCGGGGCTCTTCGAAGGCTGCCCGGGCTCATTGGACGTTATGCTCAAGGTCATGTCCCGAGCTCTTTTCTTCCCCTTTGACGGGGCCGGTGGTTTGGCCTGGGGGCCTTTAGCTTTCTTGTGCACGTTGGCAAGAAGTGCTGCGGGGTTGAAAGACATCTCAAATTCTGCAAGAAAAAGACAAGTCATTAGCTCGATCTGAGTTCGGGTAAATGGCAAAATCAGTGAGGGTTCGACTCATACCCTCGATGCCCCTCACGTTGGCAAGCTCGAGGGTGTCGTCCTCGAGCAAGAAATCCACTTTTGCTGCCAATGGCTCGCGATTAACTAACTTTAGCCTATCTCTCTCCAAAACCTCGACGCAGGGTTGTCCCTTATTAAACCTATCCTTATCGGGGACTGACCACATCGGCCTAAAAGGATGGTCGGGGTTCTGTGGACTAGCAAAAAAATATCTCTCTTTCCAGCCACGAAGAGAGCCCGGGGTGTCAGGCATCTTAAACCCTCCCTTCGCCGACAGATACACAAAACAATTGAACCCCGGCGAGTATTTCAAGTCGTACACCATCCTCAGAAGGTCAGTCCTAGGTTCTACCTCGAGACACCTACACAGGATGAAGAAATAAACAAGTAGCCTCCAACCATTTGGGGCTAGTTGGCCTGGGCATATCATGTACGAGGTCAAAAAGTCGAGGAAGAAAGGGTGTAGTGGCCACCTAAGCCCCGCCTTAAGAGCATCCCGGAAAAAGGTTATCTCTCCATCCCGAGCATCCAACACCGTTTCGTTGGGCCCAGGGGTTCTCACATCACAAGCAGGCATGACCCCAAACTCCCTCGCAATTTTGATGACCACGTGTTCCTTGTCCATGGTCGGTATCCTAGGGTATGTCATTATGGTCTCGACCTCGGGGTGCGAATCGATGGGCACTGCCATTGGTATCGGAGATGTGGTATCGAGGTCGAGGTCTCTAGCGTGTGAACTCCTAGACGTTTGGCTACTACTACTACCCCCACCCGATCCCTCACTACTGCTACTTGACATTATAAATAAATTAACTTAAGGGCTCGAACGCTTACCTCTCCAAAGATCGACGCTCAACAAACACTATACGCCCTCGAACTCGAACTGCCGGAAGTTAAGAGTAAAAAGTTAAAAGTGAAAATGGAAGGTGAAAACGACGGGTATTTATAGGGGTCAAGGGGAAGATGAAAAGTCCCCTCATCCTGACCCTTCATGAATGCCACGTGTCACCCATCAACGGACAAGACCTCTAACTTACACGTGGCTGACACGTGGCGGCCCAGCTGTCACTCTCCAAGGCCCATCAGGTCTGGCCCAAATCCACTCATACCTCGATGCATCTGGGCTCGCAGTTCCAAGAATCAGAACAGCCAAGGCCCAAATGCACGGGGGCCTATGATGTCTCATAAACCCGACCTCGAGTAATGGGCCCGACCTAGGCCCACCACCATTGGCCCCAAAAATGGTCTTGGTCCAGGTCGAGCTCGAGCTCGAGTCCACACCACCCAGCTGTCCTCACATCTCCCCGATCCACACGAATAACACCCATGAACGCCCGAATTCATTACACTCCCCTAATCCATTACAAACTCCACAATCCCAACTCAACTCAAACACCCAAAATAACTAAAACTACAGGAAGTACAATCCTTCTAGGATTCCTCCACACAGGAAGTTCAATCCTTCTGGGATTCCACCACCGGCATCTATAAATATGCAACCCAACTTCGCCATTGAGGTACTTTTTTAATTCAGTCATCCAGCATAAATTTCTCTCAAGAAGTTTAACTGACTTAAGCATCGGAGGGGCAACGAGGACACACCTCGCTGCCTTTGTTTCAGGTATTGAAGAAGACCAGACCGCGTGGGGTTCTCTCGTGCAGCTTGAATTCATCCAGGTACGAATTTTGGTAGCATCACTAACTATAATGGTTCCACATCAAAAATAACATATCACTGGTGAAGCACTAATCGAAATACAAAGTTTTTGATATTAGAAAATCAAGCGTTGACACTCTGATGACTTTAACTAACCAGATCACTCGATGGCAATGGGAGAAAAACATAGGACCTATTATTTTTTTTACATAGATCACAACCACACATATTAGTGTTTGGATTAGTTGTGATGAAGTGCATAAAGAGTTAAAATTTATGATGAAGTGGGATCGCAAGGCAAAATAATGATTTCATGACTTCGGGTTTGTCCCTTTTTTGGCGAATTGATAGTCTAATTTGATTGGAAACGGGTCAAGGATCACAACTCATCGTCTTTGGCCATGACGTACGCTGAATTTCGGGCAGATTTCGTCGTTTAGGCTTTCGATTAAGCGTTTTTGCCGTTTATGGTAATTTTTATTTTGATAATATCTCATTCAATAAAATTCGGATTTGGATTCCGTTTGTCGGAGGACTATCCTGAATATTAGGAGTTTCCATTTAAGTCAAAATCTCGAATTTTTTTATTTATGAAAAAATATCGTTTTTTTTTTTTAATTTTTCGAATTTTGCTAGGATTTTACTATTTAAAGTATTGTAAGCCCTTTGAGGCGGATTATTGAATTGAATAAGAATTTTCGTGAGTTTTATCTCATCTTTGTGAGGTTGCTCATCTTTCCTATAATCTTCCGCTACGTCAAGATGCGAGTACGAGCTAAAAGAAGTGTAGGCAATGAGTATTGGGTTGATGGAACAACAAAGATGATGGATGGAGGCGAAAGGCGGTTGGCTGCTTGGGTGTCGATGAGGAGTCGACATTTGAGGAATCGATCATTGGAAGATGATTTGGGGGGTTTTGGTTGTCGACCAGTAAATTGTGTGGCGATTGGGTATGATTGCAACGATGGACGGGTGTTAAAGATGGAATGAAGGTGGTTGCCAAGGACAAAACTGGTTGACGACGAGAGGGAGCAGTTGTAAGTATGATTTTGAGAGAGAGAGAGAGAGTTATCATTATCATTGATATTAAAAGTTTGAATTAAGACCTGGTTGTTAAGAAGAAAGTTGAAAATGGGTGTAATTTCCACTTAAAACGAATATGAAACAAAAATAACCTGATGGGCCGTTCACTTCACATACTGGACCACACTATCCCATTAAATGCGGCCCATTTGGATGAGATAGTTCTCAGCCCATAATCTGTCTGTTGGTTCGTCTCCATTGGCCCATATATCTACTCTAACCACTTCCAATGTTCGCAGCCCACTTCCACTCAAAAGGCTACCTCAACTACCCATCAGCCTCCAAGTCTAATTAAAAAGTCCAAAAAGTTTCTAGCCCTTAGATCCGGACCAAGTTGTCCATTTGAGGAAAATTTCGTTGGATGCCACTTCAATTTACAGATTTAGCCCTGGTTTGATTTAGATAAAAACCATATTTTTAGTATATTTTGATAAAAATTGATGAAATGTGTGGTTGAAAAATTCTAAGTCCCATAAAATATATAGTTACACAAGTTCTTTTGCCCAAAAAAAAATTGTCACCTCGGTTCACATACATTGACATTGGAGTGGGACCCGCGTAGGACCCATGTAAATAAAAAATTCCAAAAAAAAAAATGATCCCCCTATTGCGAGTGTGCGGTCAGGGAGGGTGTCAAACACTCCGGCAGCATAGAAGCTTCGTAAATTTTGATAGAAAATAATGAAATGTGTGATTGGAAAGTAGTGGATCCCATAAAATATTTGATTAAAATTAATTGTTGATTTTGACTTAATTCCACTGTACAAGGCAAAACAAGAACCAAGTCACACATCCCGCCAGTCATGCATGTGAGATTGGCTACTAGTTCCGTTCTTGTTTAGGTATGAAATGAACCAATTGAAGTAAAACTAGTTGTTGGACCTAACTGATCTTTTAATATTTTCAGTTCATTTTCTGAAAATAAATTTAAGAAAAGGATCATAAATAACAATTATCCATACATTGGCAGTATTCCAATTTCCAACTACTTGTTTTGACACATGTTAATCACTATTTTACACGTTGCTTTCCACTCAATGAAGTCCCGATTCTATAAATTCTAACCCCTAAACACACCAAAAACTGCACAAATTTTCCTACATATTTTCACTTTCTTTTACTCCATTTTCAAGACTATGAAGAAGACTGGTTGTGCTGCACTGTACTTAGTGGCGGTGGTGCTACTGCTCGGCGAACTGCGTGTGAGTGAAGCAGTTACTTGCAATGCGTCGGAGCTAAATCCTTGCGCGACGGCAATCACATCGGGGCTGCCACCATCGGCCGCCTGTTGCAGTAAACTCCGGGAGCAGCAGCCTTGCCTTTGTGGATATCTCAAGGATCCAACTCTCAAGCAGTACGTGAATTCCCCTAATGCCCGAAAGGTTGTCAGCAACTGCGGTGTGCCCACTCCAAGTTGCTGAAAATAATATCAAGATTGCACCATTTATGTAAAATAAGGCATGTTTTGTATTTATAGGCAAAACTAATCTAATAAAATGATTATGAGTTTATAAAAATAAGGAAGAATAAGTGTTTTTCGGCTTTTAAAAGAAGAAATCGGTACTCCAAAAATAACAAAAGGGGTATTTTCACAAATGTCCACAATTAAGGGTGTGAGTTGAAAAGTGTCCAATTTTCAAATTTAATACTAAACTGTCTATTATGCCCTTAATGAAAAAAAAAAAAAAAGACATTTGAATCTCTACGTATTCTCGACATTTAAAATGTCATTCTCGACATTTGAATCCCCTTTTATATTTCAATAGTACACCGTCAAATCACAATATTAAATGTTCTCGACATTTCAAAACGTCATTATCGACATATTAAATGTCTAGAAGGACATTTCATTCCAAACACGACATTTCTCTACACTTGACTGTGTCAATGCAAAAAATAACATTAATTGTGATTTGACATCTTGTCATTTTCAATAAATGGAGCATGTTATGTGTCCAGATTTCATCAGCCAATATTTTTTTGCAAAAATGTCCATTTTATTGTCCTTGAATGGAATCATAAATTGTTGACCATGTGTATTTTGGTCTAAAATATACCAAAATGACCATTTTTGCAAGAATTTTTGAAAGTTGCCATTTTTGCAAGAGGAAAGTAGACATTTCTTACAATTTCCACGTAACAAAATCTACTACGCAAAATGTTATTATTATGCCCCGAAATTATCCCTTTGGGGTGTTACGAAGCTATTGAAAGACGTGTCAAGTGAATCACTTGACACTTCCATGTCGATTGCATAAAAATCATTGCATCCACCTTGCCATGTAAATATAAAATTTATAATTCATTTATAAATATTCAATGAATGTTTAAGTAATATCTGACCTCATTTTTATTTATTTATAAATTAAAAAGAAGCTTAATCATCAATCAAAATAGCATAATGTCTATCAATCAAAACCTTAACCCTAACTTATAATAATCCTGAGATGTTACTCAATTGGTCAGTCCTTGAGTTTGTTCTCCAATTATCACATGTTCGAGTCCCTTCAGGGCCACTGAAATGAGTACCCTATCGTAAACTTCAGGGTTTCGTGGAATTAGTCGAGGTGCCCGCAAGTTCATCCGGATATTCACGGTTATAAAAAAAAAAAAACTTATAATGCTTAATTTTTCAAAATCATACTAAAACTTAGATGATACACCTCAAATTATATTTCGAGCAAATTTTAATTTGAATTTCAATTATAAGCTAAAAGTAGGTCAAAATTCTTCCCATAAACGTGCACGAACCACGAGCCTGCCATACTTTTAACATCATCCTAGAAGTTAGCACCATTTCTTTGGGAACGGGATATTAGAGATCCAATATTTGCTGACAAGGTCAAATTATGATTAGTCATCGAGTCTCCTGCACATTTTTTTTTTTTTTAAATAATGTAATCAAAAAATAATTTCAAGTTTTGCTATAGGTAAATTAAGTTTGACATCATAGATGACTTTTTTGACGTGGTAAACTTTGAGCAATTGATTTTAACAACATTAACTCAAATCAGTGGCATAATTTTTTCACACGTCATACAATATCATCCAATTAAAGTTGGTAACGTCCCTTGTTTTAGTCAGAATGAGTCCCTGGGGCCTCAGGACATTGGCTTCCGCCAACAGTGAACTATTAAGCCAGAGAAATAGACTCCGGTCTTGTTCTCCCAGGCTCTGAGCCTGTACCTTGGAAACTTTTTGAGGGTTAGTCCAACTGGCATAATTCAACAAATCATTTGAAAAATCATAAGAGTTAGAGTTTAATTAAATAATAAATTTAAATTTAAATGTCAACCTATGAATTGCCTTCAACTTTATTTCACATGTTTAAGTAGAACATTGAAAAGTTACACAAGGTGCGCTTAAATACCATTGAAGAGTAAAATATGTAAATACGAATAATTTAAACAACAATATATATATATATATATATATATGAGAAAAAGAGTAGCTCCATCGCAACAACCATTTCTAGCGTTCTACGATAACACCCGCGTAAATATCTCTTTAACATATTCGTCTTAGTATCACAATGATCTAATGACAATTCCCTAATAGCGTTGAGAAGATAATCATAATTAGTGGAGAAAAGTGTTTCTTTCTAGAAAGAATTTATTTTTCTTTTATTTTTATTTTTATTTTTATTAAATAAAGACAGGTGAAAAAGTAAAGAAGAAAAGAATAATCCTATGGCCCACTCTATACCAAAACATTGCCAGATCTCACTTTCTCTCTCACCTCATATTCACCCCTTTTAAGATTCGACTATCCATCTTCTTTAATCAAAAGCAAAAAAAGTAACTCGCAGGGACTCCTCAATTCACAAAAGAAATGGCGACTCTACAGAAATTCAAGCTGTTAGCAACCCAGTGCGCAGTGGCTGGAAGCCCAACTAGGAGCCCAACCACCAGTCCAGTAATCCATCTCCGCCGGAGAAAGACACTCCGAATGCTGCTCGGCCGCAACGGAGGTGGAGAAGGGAGAAGGCAGCCGCCTCGACCTCTGAATGACTCATCGGATGGAAGGAGAAGCGACGATAGCGATGAATCTAAGGAGAAGGGGAAGGATACTGTGGTCAGCCACAAGCTTAGGGACCTGTTTGTATCCTCGCCGCCGCCGTTCGAAGAACGGACATCTGGGAATGTGAGAGAAGGGATTTTACCGACGGCTGGTACGAATGGGAGGAGAGGTAGTGCGCGGACGCTACGGCCGTTATCAGCGACGTTCCGGCAACGGTTGTTGCGGAGAGCTTGGCGGCCTATGCTTGGTGCTATACCCGAGTCACATTGTGAAAATTAATTGGTGTAATAGAATATTCTTTAAAACTTTATCATTTGAATTTTAATAATTTCTCAAAAAAATTGGCTTCTTCTTAATTTAGAATTTCACATGTAAGTTAATTTGATAAGATGAATTGAATATAATAATAGATAAATTTTGTTATGTACTTATCTTTGTTGGGAAGAATCTTGACATGGGACAACAATAATAGTTCTATTATTTTTTGGTACTCCTTTCATCTAGTTGTTAGCCTCCAAGAATATAGAGGGTACTACTCGATGGTCATGGATTGAGGGTCGTCCGAATTAGAGGAAAGGTGAGGTTATTCGTCCAAATTTAATAACTTTTACGTTAGAACACGATTCTTTAAAAAAATTGTGTAATCTAATCTTAGCACCTGTTTGGTCCATATTTTCTAAAATTCAACATATATATATATATATATATATACAGAAATGATCTAATGAGCACCGGTGCTCATCTTATCCTAAGCACCAATGAGTTGGCACATTAATTCATTGGTGGATAAAGATTTTGTGAGTTACAATCCTATATATATATATATATATATATATATATATATATATATATATATATATACAGAAATGATCTAATGAGTACCGGTGCTCGTCTTATCCTAAACACCGATGAGTTGGCACATTAATTCATTGGTGGATAATGATTTTGTGAGTTCCAATCCACCAATGAATTAATGTGCCAACTCATCGGTGCTTAGGATAAGATGAGCACCGCTAGATTATTAGATCATTTCGTATATATATATATATATATATTTATATATATATATATATATATATATATATATATATATATGAGTTGGCACATTAATTCATTGGTGGTTAAAGATTTTGTGAGTTTCAATCCACCAATGAATTAATGTGCCAACTCATTGGTGTTTAGGATAAGATGAGCACCGGTGCTCATTAGATCATTTCTGTATATATATATATATATATATATATATATATATATATAATTTCAATCACTCATTTTATGGGATTAACAATTTTTATCAATTTTTCAACCACACATCAAGTTTTTTATCAAAATATACAAAAAAATTGATTTTTGACTAAACCAAACATGGGCTTAATAATTACAAGAAGCTACTCAATCCACAATCGCTTATATCTTAATCACTGTATATTTATCGAATATTTTCATTTGTACAGAAAAATCTCATACATAAGTTCAATAGAAAAGTCACGTGGAGGTGGGCTCCACGTGAAATTAAATATTGCCAAAAATGCAGGCCCCACCTATCTTGTGTGTATTCTAACAGTTTTCTGTGTGCTCAGCAAAAGTCATATTTGCCACTTGACAAACAAAAAATATCCGGTTCTTTGACCAATACGGCAAGGAACTATTTGTTTAACTACAAGAAAATTGAAATTTTGCTTTAGAAATTACAATTGATGGTTGGGTATAATAATTGAGAGTGCCATAGATTTTGAGGACAAAGCCACTAGGAAAGATTTAAAGAAAGGCAACGAACGAATACTCTAATTTTAAAGTTGTGTCTTATTTTAGTTTCTCCTTTTTGATGTTACATAATACTTTTGAAAATGTAATGTGTGTGGGGGCACTCTCACTTCTCAACAATATTTTTGCAACCACACTTTAAAATTCCATGGGCCTAGATTTTAGACCCTCGAATCATGATGTTTTTTTTGTTTGGTGGTGAGAAATCCATATTTTAGAAAGGTTTGTCGGCTTAATTGTAATTTAGTTATTTTTCAATAAAATTATACAACTTTAAACTTTATTAGTTTTGGCTAAATAAAAGTTAATTTGAACCATCGGTTCGATTTTTTTGGCCCCCTTCGATTCAGTTAGCCGCGGTTTCAATTTTAAGAGTTCCAATTGTCATCCCTAAAGTTAAACAGTTTTTGGCTTAAAGAAAAATAATTTCCTTTTTCCCTCTATACAATTTGATTGCATCTTGCCTTTCAGTAATATTTTGCAAATAAAATTGACTCAAAATTTTGATCAAGAAAGGAAGAAAATACTAGATATCAAACCTTGTTCGTCGAATACAAACTTACAGATATTTTTTATATTACGAATATAAAAAAAAATCAAGCTAGACAAAAAGAAAAAAAAAATTCCAAAAAACGTAAAAGAATTGCAAAATTATCTTCAAATTATATTTTTGTTAGTACCAATCAAAAAACATGAAGGAGCGCCCCTCGGGGCACATCCGAGCTGGTGGAACAATTGCATTTGTGGGCTTGCAACCCCAACGTGGAGAGTTCGATTCCTGGAAGACACAAGTCTTGGAAGGAGGATTTTCTCGAAAGCAAGACAATGACTGAAAGGCAGTGAGGAAAGCTTTCTTGGGGTTAGGAGTATAAGTGGTGCAGGAACCTGGGAGTCAACAAAGGCATAACCCGCGGTTTACCCCCTCGAGTCACTGAGGGGCCGATGGCTAGAGGTTCAGGATTTAGTCTGGCTAAACTAGGATACCTGGGTATCAAAAAAAAAACACAGGAGCAATAATCAAATTATGGAGAAGTTCTTGTCGTTGGGTTTGGAATTCTTATGACACGAGCCAGTGTGGTTCTTATGACTCAACGTAATTGCGTTACAGTGTTTCTAAGTACTTGTTTGGTATTAATTATTTATCTATTTAATCACACATTTAAAAAAAAACATTATTTTAAAATACATTTTCCCAAAAACACATTATAATAGAGCTCAAACGGGGCTTAGAGGTGCTCCTCTATTGGTTTTTTATTACTGTAGTTAACAAAATTACAAGTGCAATACTCTACTATTTAAATTATTTATATTATATTAAATATTTTACTTTGACATATAAAAATATATATATATTAAATGAAGAATAAGAAAAAAAATAAAAGTTGTTAGGAAAAGTAGAATAAAGGGCAAAGAGTGAATAAAATTTACTTTTATATTTAAATATGTTCTTTATTATGATCAATATGCTTTTTGAAGATAAGGAATCTCCTAGAGATATTCTAACCATACAATTTGTTAAAAAAAAAAAACCTCGAATAATAAATGATAATTCAATTTTTTCATGTTATAATCTTCTAAAATAATTTATCAGCACTCTAATTGGCCGGGGAGGCTGACCTTCAATTTTCCAACGAAATTTAATTTTAATTAAAGTAAGAATTTAATGGTCTTCAAAGCAGAAAAATAGACTTACCGGTTCGACCACATTAAAATTAGGATAAAGCTGTTTGTACACCAGGTGTACGTACACCTGTCTCACATGAATAGTGTGCGCGAATATTTTATTGTGTGTGTGATCCACCTCCATGTGAGGAGGGTGTAGAAAATTATGTGAATGATTATGTACATGTAGCATGATTGTTAAAATTATATACATTTTTCTATATTTTCTTTTCAATCACACATTTTCTAATGAAATAATATTACACGTAAATCGAAAAATTTTCCTTCTTCTTCAATCACTCATTCTCTAAAAAAATGTTATTCCAAAAATTATAATACGAAATAATGAGGGCCAAACGGAATTGCAAGTTACGAAAAAGACCAATTTCACATTCAAGAGTCAAATGGGGATGTCATTGTTAAGATTGAAACAGTAATTCCTGATTCCACATGTGTGTCATATATTAGGGACCATTTCTGCAAATAAGACAATCTTTTTCTAACCAAGACACTGCTCCCATTCCTGATCTGATGTCAAGAACCCTAATTTTCATCACCTATTCTCGCTAAAGCAATCTGCTGGCATTTGTCTGTGATTCAGAATTGCATAACCTTTTGTAACAACACGTTCACATTGAGAGCGAAAGAGGGAGAATGGAAAGAGGAGAAGACGACGACGAAAGGAGAGAAGCATCTATAGCCTCTGCAGCATCTTTAATGCCGAATTTCAAGCCCAAAAGTGGGCTCACTCCATCCCAGCTCTCTAAGTTCCAAGTATAGCCTGATCGCTTCGCTATTTTATTATTATTATTTCCTTGCAGTTCTAAATTCTAAGGTTTTGTACCAGACGATTTGATTTCGAGATCAAAGGATTATTAACCCATTATATTGACTTTCTAACTCTTATATATCGAGAATCAGCAAGAAACCGAAAACTATATGGCTTTTATGAATAATGTTATCGCTACATAATCTTTCGTTTCCTTTTTTTTTTTTTTTTTGGTGAAGTTTGTGTCTTTCCTTGCGAATATTTACGGCTTTATTTTGCATCGGATTTAATTCTTTCTTATTTATTATTAAATGGAACTTTTTTTGTAATGATTTGTTTGCCAATTCAAAGATGATGATTTGTTTTGCCAGTTCAACTTTATGAATTTGTGAGCTATAATGCCTGCTTTCTGAATACAAAGGAGAATTCTGGTTATCCGTTCAACAATATATAAAAGAATTGCAGCAAAAAAAAAGGCATGGCAGAAAAGGATTTACACAGCCGATCTAAAATTTATTTGAAAGCCTTAGCTTCTTGTTATTATTGTTGTAGCTGTCCTGTTTTCTTGATTGCATTCTGAAGTAATGGGTGATCATAAGTTGCTTCTCTTTCTTGTAACTTGGAGATGTTATTGTAAAAGCATTTGGGATTTTTTGTTAGGAATTGCATAGAAGGCGCTTACAAATAAAAGCCAGATCAAAAATAAAAAAGAAACCAAAAGGTATGTCATATTGTTGTACGTAGGCATTGCTCCCTTGATGTGAGAGTTTGTATGATTTTCCGAGGATATTTTTGTAGGATTAGTTGACAGCGTTGGCAAAGCACGTGGGAAGGACATCAATGGTAAAGAGTGCATAGATAGAAACCAAAGTAAAAGCATTTCAAATTCCAGCGTTCCATCCCTGGAAAACAGTTTGGGACATACTTCCTCGGAACAAGGCAAAGTAGCAGCAAACAAGCCACCAAAAGAGAGCCAAAAGTTGCATTGGGGGTACGTTTCAACCTTAGTTTATTGATGTAGTCATTTCAATATCGTTTGTAGTATCACGACAATTGAAAATGAAATGTTGATTGCCAACGTTTTTACTCTTTAATATAGTAGGCCAATTTTGCATCAACTTATGTAACTTTCTATATTTGCTACCATTGTTTAGGCTTGACACGAAGGAAAGGTGGGAAAGGAAATCGAACATGTAGATGTAGTAGCTAGAACTGAAGCTTGTGTTTGCTGGTGGAGAAAATGGATGATTGAGAAGGTGAGTATGAAACTATCTTCTGGTTCGCAGAATAGTATCCTCAGAAACATCCCCAAGCCAAATTTTCTACTGTTTTCAAGGGGGAATATGACCTGCAAAATATACGCAGACCATTTAGTAACTGATACGTTGGAAAATTCAATGAAAGTGGCATGAGATATGTGGCTGTGTAGATATATATGTGGTTAGGATTATTGGCAGATGCTTCTGTGATTGATTTGAAATCACTCTTTTTGATATGGATGAGCATGTAATAAAGCCGGGTTGCCACCCTTTGGCATCGCGATTGTGCAGGAAAGACTGTGCTTTAAGATTCTCCACTATGCAGGAAGTGTACATTCCCTTAATTCTCAACAAAATAGATCTATTGAAGATCTGGATCAACTAAATCATTAGCAATTACCATAACGCACGTCTCTTCCAACACGTTTCAACAAAATCGTGTCACTCACACTTTAGGTATATGCCAAACATGTCCCCATCCGTGTGAGTTTTTCTTTTGTTTTCCCTTTTTTTCTCAATTAGTGATCATTAAAGAGTCCTTGTGATGCCATTCAGACAGGATATTGCACCTACACAACAATCAAAATCAGACATAAGAAGCAAAATGGGGGGACAATAACACTACTTTGCAAGGCTCTGTTTACCCTTTTTGTTTCCACAACATTGCTAGCTATATACAAAACTGCCAATGTAAATTTGAAAACCGCACCAATAGAATCACGTGAACCTTTTTCCTAACAAAATAATAAATAGCCAATTTTTTGGTTGTTAGGATCCCTCGACATAAATTTGAGCTTTTATTTCATTTTATTAGAAAAATTATTGACTCAAGCGAGTCATGTCGGCAATGGAAATTTTCACCATGTCGACAATCGAAAAATCTTAAAATTTCTAAACGCTTATTCAAAATGAGGATAGAATGTTTCATCGAAGGTACTTCAACACTTAAGTCAATAGTTGATTATGACAAGTAGACATTGAATTTGAGGGAATATTTACGAGTGTCTCGTTCGATATCGAGTCCTTTTATTCTTAAACCTAATATCTGACTAGAATATTGATTTTTATTTTATATTTCACCCTTTCCCTTTTGGTCAAATTGAATCTTCTAAGCAAGAGTCTAAAATCTAAATTGTAATGTCCCACAAGGAAAAGAGGAAGAAGAAGAAAGAAAGTGAAAGCTAGGGCCGGGTCCTATGCCCGCTCCTTTTTCGGGTCAAAAGGGAAGAATCGGACGGTCCATCGAAGATCCAACTTTTAATTTTTCTTCATTCAAGTAGGGTCCACCTTTAATTAGAACGTTGGAAGCAAAATGCAAGGCGCTCATACCTTTCTTTATTAGACCGTTGAAAACTCATATTTTTAAAAACAAAACTACTTCCATTAAACTGCAAAATCTACAAAAAGAATTCCTCCATCAA
Organism: Fraxinus americana; assembly: GCA_035079005.1. NCBI lineage: Eukaryota > Viridiplantae > Streptophyta > Magnoliopsida > Lamiales > Oleaceae > Fraxinus > Fraxinus americana. The sequence continues at coordinate 27,024,610 of CM068718.1, read as the reverse complement.
TGGCAGAGGCCAATTGCTCTCTGCTACAAGAAAACCATCTCTTTAATCCCAAACCGTTGATTGTCTCTCAGTTCTCTGATTCTGATAGAACCCAACTCCTACCGCTCACAACAGAGAGTTTTGTCATGGAGAGAGGCCCTAGATATGAAGCTTATGCTGATCTGAGAGAAAAGAAGCTAAGATCAAAGAATTTGATTGAAGTTCAAAAAACCCCAGAAAAAGTAGAAGTGGAAAAGAATCAAAATAAATCTGTTTCGGTTTTGACTCCACCAAAGAAGCAGGTGAAATTCCAGGGGAATGTGAATTTCACAACACCACCAAGAAGGCCTAAAGAATCATCTGTTTTAACCCGATCGGTGCCTGATTTTTCATCCGCCTTACGGAAGGAGAACCGGAAGCCAGTGGCTGCGCTGCCACCAGTAATGGAGAGGTCAGTGACGCCGCCACCGGCCGGGTGGAAGAATGGGAAGGTTTATGGGAAAGTGGGAGGAGGGAGTAAGTCTGTGAATTCTGGGGAGAAAAAGAGTGATGGATTGATGAGTAGGAAAAGCTATGCAAACATGGATGAGTTGAAGGGATTGGCTGCTGCTGCAAGGAATGGTATTAATGGAGGAGGAAGGATTTCTAGAGGTGTTGGGAAGACTGTTTTGGGTTACAGACAATTCTAAATTTTCATAGGGAGGGGACAGGTGTTCCGACCCCTGGCCCTTCTACCTCCGCGGAGCATTGCTCCTATGCTATAGAGAGATTCATTGATCTTTCTTGTTTGTCTTTAGTATTAGATTCTTTTATTGATTTTTGCTGATTACTTGGTAGAATGGTTTTGATTTTATCCTCCTATAAATACTGCTATAGAGAATTATCCCTTTCAATCTGATTGTAGCACTACCATCTGGAAAATATGTTTTGTTTTGAATTCTTTGCAGGCATTTTCGCCCTTCAATGTACGAGAATTATCACGCTCTTTTTATGACTGTATAAATAGTATTTGTCAACGAACATATCGATTATCGTCTCAGAATACACTGGAGCCCAAATATTCATTAATTCTCTGTTTCGAAGATGATTAGCTTGCTAAACCTGCAAATGCCCTTTTTCCTAAAAGACGTAACATGATGCCAAGGTGCACGAGCGAAATGCTAAGAATGTACAGCTGATCTGTTGTACCTGCAACCAACCCTAAACTTCCATGAATTTGTACAAAAGGACTATCTTGCTTGGAGTTTACATAAGAGGAATCATTGTAGGACTGCATTCAAAACTCCAGGAATAGTAAAATCCTTGCTGTGGATATCAAGAATAGTTTCAGGATAAGTGAAGAGGTGGTGGCCAAGCAGTAGTCGAACAAATTATGAAACATATGTTTTGATAGGAAATCCGAAATTCTACTCGGAATATAAGGTACTTTGATGAATCATCAATTGAAGAGGATCAAAAGTAAATCCTCTTAGACGATTCAACTCTTTGCTGGAGACGGAACTCATAAAGCTAGAACTTTCACTTTGTCTAGATATATTAATTGGCCTTCTCGTTCGCACTGGTGATAAAGAATCGTTTTGCCTGCTACAAACTCTCATCTCTGTTTCAAATTTACACTTACCCATTCTGGCAGGCACCTGTGGCCTAGGACTATCACTTAAGCTACGTATTTGAGGCCATTTTTAGCCGCTACCTTGTTGTTCTGCGTACTGTTGAACTTTGACCTTGGAAGAACTCCTCTCCTCATCTGAAACATCTGATTTTCGTTTCGATTCTGAGGGTCGCACTGATGACTATCCAAAAGCCACCCATTTTTGTTACACCCCATTTTATATTAGTCAAAAGTCAAGATTTCTTATTCGATGTCAAAGGTTCGACTATTCAAGGTCAAAGTCAAATAGGGACTTATATGGAATAAGTTATTTTATTGGAGTTTATTTTACAATTGACAATATTTGAGGGTGTTAGATGGACGTCATTTAAATTTGGGAATTACTTATCTATTATTGAAAGTTAAATGACTAAATGTTATATTAAATGGAAGATGAGGGACTTCCTTTGCAAAATTGAGTTAGTGTTCCACTAACTTGGTCATTTAAACCCATTTTTCATTTTACATATACAAACAGAAAGCTGGGTACCAAGACAAGAAGCAGAGAAGGAAAAGGAGAAAAGAAAGAAGAAAGGAAAAGGAAAAAGGAACGAAGAATAGCTTGGGTTCAATTTCTTCAAGAGGCAAAGAAGAAAAATTCTTATGGAATGATGATGTTAATTTTTCTAGGGTTCTAAGTTACTGGTTTAATTTTCATATTAAGTGGAAGAAGTATAATTTTAGAATAAAATGGATTAGTTCTCTTGGAAGTTAAATTTAGTTCAGATAAATCCTTTCGTTAGCATTTTATATTAGTACTAGGTGCAAGCAACGTGCAATGCACGTTTGATTAGTTTATATTTAATATTTTTGTTTAATAATTAATTTGTTATTAATAAAGATGTAATTTTTTTTGGTTAATTAAGGGCGTGCTGGAAGGAGGAAGGAAAGTTGATTATGTTACCTTTTTTTTTAAACCTACAGCCCTACAGTGAGAGAATTGGTCCAAAATTGCGGCTCCCAACGGCATAAATTGTGTTGCCAATGCTTGATTTCTACTGAAAAGTAAAAACAGACACCCTATAAATAATTAATGATAGTTTATGTAATTGATAAATAATTAGATGTGTGATTTTGATATTGTAATATAGGTTGGTGAGATTGAAGAAAATAAGTAAAAGTAGACAAATTTGGAGAAATAGCTAAATTGTAAGGGATCCAAAGTTCGGGGGCTAAAATGTAAATACTTAAATATTTATGCTCCAGTGTTTTAGTCTCATATTTAGACCTATTTTTGGCATAGGAAGTGATTGATTTGGAGAATGATGTCTGAATTAAAGTTGTAGTCAGATGAGTTAGCTTTCCAACGCATTTTACATCGCCTCAATAGGATGTCGGAATACAAAGTTATGATAAAAACACTGAAGGAATGTGCAACTGCCTGTTTAAAACAAGAAATTTCGTTACATAGTCCGTTATATTGAGACCTATTTTTGGCATATAAAGTGGTCGAATTGGAGAATGATGTCTAAACCAAAGTTGTAACCAAATGAGTTAGATTTCCAACGCATTGTGAATTGCCTCAATCGGATATCGAAATACAAAGTTATGATAAAAACACTGAAGGAAGGTGCAGCTGCCTGTTTAAAACAAGAAATTCTGTTATATAGTCCGTTATATTGAGACATATTTTTGGCATAGAAAGTGATCGAATTGGAGAATGATGTTTGAATCAAAATTGTAGCCAGATGAGTTAGCTTTCCAACTCATTTTGAATCGTCTCAATCGGATATCAGAATACAAAGTTATAATAAAAATATTGAAAGAAGGTGCAGCTGCTTGTTTAAAACAAGAAATTTTGTTACATAATCCGTTATATTGAGACCTATTTTTGGCATAGAAAGTGATCCAATTGGAGAATGATGTCTGAATCAAAGTTGTAGCCAGATGAGTTAGCTTTCCAACGCATTTTGAATCGCCTCAATCGGATATCGAAATACAAAGTTATGATAAAAACACTGAAGGAGGTACAACTGCCTGTTTAAAACAAAAAATTTCGTTACATAATCCGTTATATTGAGACATATGTTTGGCATAGAAAGTGATCGAATTGGAGAATAATGTCTGAATCAAAGTTGTAGCCAGATGGGTTAGCTTTCCAACGCATTTTGAATCGTCTCAATCGAATATCGGAATACAAATTTATGATAAAAACACTGAAAGAAGGTGCAGCTGCCTGTTTAAAACAAAAAATTCCGTTACATAATCCGTTAAAACAACAAATTTCTTTAGTTTTTCCGTTAAACCAACAAATTCCGTTAGATAGGCACTTTTTATATATAGAAAGATATTTCAACGTATTTAATGTTATTTTTAAAACTATCAAGAAATGCCCAGGTCATTTTATCTGCTCTACACTGGTGTGAATATATTTCCAAAATGTATGACCATTATGGTGATTTTACTATCTCTGCACTATTATGAAAGTGTTTCCATAATGATGACCAGAATTACAGTATGACCAGAAATTCATAATTGAATAGCTTTGCCATGTATATCGGTATTAATCGATACATGATTCTTGTTATTTCGGGTACCTTTTTGTTGTGATTTTTCAATATTATACAGCTTAGTTTATTTAGTTTACAGCAGAAATGATCTAATGAGCACCGGTGCTCATCTTATCCTAAGCACCGATGAGTTGGCACATTAATTCATTGGTGTCATTTTGTCAGTTTCAATAGTTCATATTGCTTATGGCATATATGCATCTTTTATAAGAAAAGTCAATTTGTAATTTATGTATTCATTTCATGGGCTCGCTACATATTTGATATCTTTAGTGCTTTTGGAGACTTTTGTTTATAAATAGATAAATGTTATTCATCCCCATTGTGGATGCATCCTCAGTTTATGTGGCATTAAATGATATGTGAAATTAAATAAGTCATTTAATTTCACTTATCATTTAACCAATCATTTACATCCACATAGACTGGGAATACATCCCCACTGGGGATGAATAGCATTTTTCTTATAAATAATAGTAAATGTCGATTTACTGGTATTGCATTTTGTAGAGTTTGTGTTTTGAGGGGTTAGTGTACCCTATTTTAAATTATACGTACATGTTTAAGGAAATTGATTATTGTTCGAGCTTTTTTAGTGCATATTACAAATGAAACTGTGTCAAAAAAATTTTGAAAGTATGTCACAATCAAAGTTGGTTAAAGTTGCCCCGGTGGTGGGTCAGGCGCTTAACTAGTATCTACTATCGGCGCACGACGCGTGTCGGGCCCATTAGGATGATTCGGGACGGATTCTGTCAATTTTCCCCCTCCAAAACTTCTCATGAGATGAAGACTTTTCATACAACGCTTTGTTGATTTTGACAAGACATTCTTAATCTGTAATGCCTCGACTCCAAATCCCGTCCCCAGCTGCCTATCACACGCCCCCGTCTTCTGAAGCTTTTGAGGCCTTAATTCCTGCTTCCTCCCTTTCTTCTCCCCATTCAATTCTGCCCTCTCAAACCCTTTGAAAATACCCACAATTTTCTCTGCTTTATCATTCCTCGATATGGATTCTAGACTCACGACCCTAGCAACCAAACCCAGAGATCCAATTTCAAGCTTTTGCATAGTATCAACATCACTAGCTCCATTATTCTTCACATTTGGAAAACCATCAGTATTCTCATTAGCAATCTACACTAGTAATACAAAATTCAAAAAATACCCAATATCTAAAATCTTTCAAACAAAGATTCTGCAGTTATATTCAACTTAATATAAAGATTATCGGGAAAAAAGGAACCGAAGCTTTGGCTTCTTCTCATCACCTCTAAACTTCTTTGAAGCTTTTTCTGAGTGAATATCAATGCTGCAAAAGATGAAATTTCTATTCTCATTTCCAGGATAAAAGACAATACTGTTTGTTAAACTCAAAAAAAAAAAAAAAAAAGGAGCAATAAGAACAAATCTTTATTAGTACAAAGGAAAAAGTGCCTGTAAACTTCATTAAATGTTGAATACCGATAAAGAAATGAATTTAGTCTGCATGTTATTGTTGGATATAAAATTTGTATCTGAAAATAAAAGTTTCCAGAATCGACTCGCGAAGACAAAATGTAGGAATTTAAAATATTACAAACAGTAACATGAAACTAGTAAAATAGAAAGCTGTAAACAATTGCTGAAGTCGGAATAAGGATGATCGAGGCGAGAACTATGCTCTCTGTCCTTAAGACGTTTTTACCCCGTCACACGGTGCTTACGGTATATGGTAAATCGTCTCCCAAGATACAACGATCACACTTGCAGAAGTAGCACGTCGACTGCAAGACAGCGAACCAAAACTGAAGTAACTCTCTGTAGACTAATGCAGAAACGGAAAAGACAAGAAGACTATGTATGCAGTGCAGTATGAATTCGTGTGTTTTTGTTGTGTGTTCAAATGAAAGCTCGATGACCCTTTAAATAGAGGAGGGAGTTGACGGTTCAGCCTTTGTTCAACTCCCCACTTGCAGCAGTTTTCACCACTCACACCCACTTAACTCACCAGTTAAGCAACTAATGGGTTGGTTTTTTCACCACTCACGCCCACTTAACTCACCAGTTAAGCAACTAATGGGTTGGTTAATTAACCGTGAAGAAGAGGGAATTAATTTAATTCGGATAAAAAATTCAAATAAATTTTATCCAAAAAAAAATTAATATTGGCACGGGCCGGCCCAAGTCCAAGTCCAGGTCCAGGCCCAGGCCCAGGCCCACGACCCGAGACCCGAGCCCGAGCTCGTGCTCGTGCTCGTGCCGTGCCGAGCCGAGTCGGCCGGTCGGACGGACGGCGGCGCGCGCGCGTGTGGCCGTTGGTTAGTCTAGACATTGTCTAAGACTCCCCCCTTTCAAAGACTATTGGTACCCCTTGGGGCCCAAACCCATTTCCAACTTTGGAGTTTATAAAGTGGTTCAAGGTTGTGTTTGCAACCTATGTGGGATTGGAACACTTTTCCAATTCTTTCTCATTTATTCCTCGTATTTATTATCCGACTTTCAACTTTAATTTCTCATTCATATTGAAATGGTTTTTCACAAGTAAATATTCTACACTCATCTACTCGGAATGTAGAATTTAATTGAACATAAATTTCAACAATTCGAACATTGGGTCCCACATAAAATTGTGGTCAAAGTTGACCCACTTGTGGTCAAATGGGCACCATTTCCAACAATCCCCCACATGAATGGAAATTAACATGACAAATGCAATGCAGACACGAACAGAGAGTACAAGCAAAAGACTTATTGCATCAGGAGAGGTAGCTTTTGGCTTTGAACCTGCCTTAGTGGAATACTATCGAGTTTACTTGGATAATCGGTGGTGATGTCTTGAACTGTTCAGCCGTTGGTGTAAACCAAGGCAATAGTATCCACACAATAATCTTTCTATTCAATTCTTAGGTTCTCATAGTTGTGTTCATTTTGGCCCTGAACAATTCTCGGGATTCATAAGTGCTTTAGAGAATTTTAAGCCCCAAATTATCATAGAAGCGGCCCCACTTCACACTTATATAGGTGATCTCCTATTAAGAGTATTCTGCTGTACTCCACTCGGATTATCCAAGCTATAGGAATCATTAAAAGTTACAACTTAACCTTTTACATTCTGCAGACAGCACTTTTTAAATAAAAGAATGGTTAAGTGCTTAACTGAGTCTTAATAACTTAGTTGTCCCATTGAACCAAGATCTTGGGATCTCCAGTCAACAAGGTTGGGTTACCATCATTAAGATTCATGCATGTTCGGCTTTAATCCCATTCCCTTTGATAGATAATATACTTGATCTCTTGGTAGGCCTTTTGTAAGCGAATCCGCAAGATTCTCCTTTGATTTCACATAATCAATGGAGATAATACCATTTGAGATCAACTGCTTTATGGTATTGTGTCTACGACGTATATGTCTAGACTTACCATTATACATGCAATTTTGTGCCCTTGCAATAGCCGATCGATTGTCACGGTGAATACCGATTGCGTGCACCGGCTTAGGCCAACACGGAATATCCTCTAAGAAGTTACGAAGCCATTCTCGCTTCTTCTCCACTTTATCTAAAGCTATAAACTACTGATTCCATTGTCGATCGAGCTATGCAAGTTTGCTTTGAGGATTTCCAGGACACAGCCGCACCACCAAGTGTAAATATATAACCACTTGTGGATTTAGAATCTTTCATATCAGATATCCAATTTGCATCACAATATCCTTCTAATATTGTTGGATATCTCATATAATGTAATCCAAATTTTAAGGTATGTTTTAAATATCGAAGTACCCTATTCAACGCCTTCCAGTTGATCATTGCTTGGATTACATGTGAACCTACTTAATTTATTAATCGCGAACGCTATATCGGGACGTGTGCGCTCATTAAATACATCAAACTCCCAATAACACGAGAATATCTTAATTGATGTACGGGTTCACCTCTATTTTTTGCTAAGTGTAGACTCGTGTCTCATGGAGTTTTAACTGAACTTTCATCAAAAACTCCAAATCTCTTTAGTACAGACTCAACGTAATGAGATTGTGAAAGAACGAGACCATATGGTGTTTTAGAGATTTTTATTCCAAGAATTACATCCGCTACACCCATATCATTCATGTCAAAGTGTTTTGTTAGCATTTTCTTAGTGGACACAATGATATCATGATTGCTACCCAAAATTAGCATATCATCCACATATAAACATACTAAGACATATGCTGTAGGTGTATTTTTATTATACACACACTTATCACACTCGTTAATCTTAAAACCATTTGACAACATTGTTTTGTCAAACTTTTGGTGCCACTGCTTTGGCGCCTGTTTTAATCCATATAAGGATTTAACGAGTCTGCAAACTTTTTTCTCTTGTCCATAAGCGACAAATCCTTCAGGTTGCTCCATGTATATTTCTTCTTCTAACTCACCATTCAGAAAAGCTGTTTTAACATCCATTTGATGAATTTCGAGGTTATGTAACGCAGCAATTGCAATAAGGATTCTTATCGAAGTAATCCTCGTTACTGGTGAGTAAGTATCAAAGAAATCAAGACCTTCCTTTTGTCTATATCCTTTTGCTACCAAACGAGCCTTGTATTTATCAATAGATCCATCCGATTTTAATTTTTTCTTGAAAATCCACTTGCAACCTAGAGGTTTATTTCCAGGTGGGAGATCAACCAACTCCCAAGTATGATTTTGCATTATCGATTCAACTTCACTATTGATAGCTTCTTTCCAAAAAGGAGCCTCTGGTGTCGATATTGCTTCACTGAATGTCTTTGGTTCATTTTCGATCATGCACGTTAGAAATTCTGAACCGAATGATGTAGAAATTCTAGCCCTTTTACTGCGTCTGAGTTCTTCTTCATTTTCATCATCATTTACAGTATCGTAAGTTTGTTTTGTTGAACTTACATCAGTTTTGTCTTCATGAAGAAAGACATCTTTGAAGAAACTTGCATTCCTTGATTCAATTATTGTATGTTCATGTATATCTGGAATCTCGAATTTATGCACAAGGAAGCGATATGCACTACTGTTATGAGCATATCCAATAAATATGCAATCTACAGTTTTGGTCCTATTTTTATTTGTTTAGGTTTTGGCACTTCTACTTTTGCCAAACACCCCCACACTTTCATGTATTTATATGAAGGTTTGTGACCTTTCCATAGCTCGTAAGGTGTTTCATCCTTTACTTTGTGTGGTATTTTGTTAAGAATGTGATTTGCCGAGAGGATAGCCTCCCCCCCACAAATTCTGTGGTAGACCAGAACTAATTAACATAGCATTCATCATTTCTTTAAGCGTGCGGTTTTTCCGTTCCGCAATACCATTAGATTGAGGTGAGTAAGGAGCCGTAGTTTGATGAATGATGCCTTGAAGAGAACAAAATTCTTCAAACGGTGCTCCATATTCTCCACCTCTATCACTTCGAACAATTTTTATTGTTTTGGTAAGTTGATTCTCAACTTCATTCTTATAGTGTTTAAACACTTCCAATGCCTCATCTTTGCTTCTTAACAAATAAACATAACAATACCGAGTGCAATCGTCAATGAAGGTAATGAAATACTTTTTCCCACCTTTAGATTGTACGAATTTCAAGTCACATATATCACTGTGAATTAATTCTAAAGGTAAAGTATTTCTTTCAACTGAAGGAAATGGTCTTTTGGCTAATTTAGCCTCAACACAAGTTTCACATTTGTGATTAGGATCAAAACTTATTGAAGGTAGCAAATTTAAGTTCATTAATTTGCGCACAGATTTAAAGTTTGCGTGTCCTAATCTTTTATGCCATAAACAAGAAGAATCAACAATATACGCAGAAGTAGAAGCTTCATTCATCTTGTTCAAATTAGGTACAATAGTAAGGACGTTCATCTTGAACATCCCATCAGTCATGTAACCCTTTCCAACATACATTCCATTTTTAGTTAGTACAAATTTGTCAGACACAAATACTAACTTAAACCCATTCTTGCTAAGAAGGGAACCAGATACAAGATTTTTCCGAATGTCCCAAGACATGCAAAGACATTGTTGAGGACGAGTTCCTTGCCGGATGTCATCTTCAAGGTCACCTTTCCTTGTCCTTCAACCTTTGAGCTTGAGGAATTTCCCATGAACAATTGTTCTCCATCAATAGGTTTGTAATCCGAAAACACGTTCTTCTCGGCACAAATGTGGCGAGTGGCACCGTTGTCCACCCACCATTCCCTGGGATTTCCAACACCGTTACATTCGGATATCACAAATAGATAAGTGCATCTCTTGAACGCCTTCACTCGTATTTTCCGTTTCAACCATATGTGCACGGTCATTTTGCTTTTTAGGCTTGCGACAGTCACTTGCACGATGTCCAGGTTTGCCACAATTGAAGCAATCCCCTTTGAACTTCTTGTTCTTCTGGTTGTTTTCATTTTTCTTCGGAGCAAAGTTCGAGTGCTTCCTTTTCATGTTCTTCTTTGAACTTGATTCAGCCATGTTTGCCTTAGCTTCCATGCTTGGTCCCCCGATCCTCCTTTCAGATTTCTTAGTATCTTCTTCAATCCTCAAACGCACAATCAGCTCCTCCATGTTCATTTCTTTACGTTTGTGTTTGAGGTAATTTTTGAAATCTCTCCATGAGGGTGGGAGTTTTTCAATTACTGCTGCTACTTGGAATGACTCACTTACAGTCATTTTTTCAGCATGTAAATCATGAAGGAGCACCTGCAAATCTTGAACTTGGGAAATAACAGATTTAGAGTCAATCATTTTATATTCTAAAAATTTTCCTACAAGAAATTTTTTAGAACCAGCATCTTCAGTTTTATATTTTTTCTCTAAGGATTCCCATAATTCTTTTGCAGTTTTCATTACGCTATATACACCATACAAATAATCATTCAATCCATTCAAGACATAGTTTTTGCATAAGAAATCGGAGTGTTTCCATGCATCCAAAGCAATAACCGAAGCTCGATTATTTTCTCCTTGTTGAACGAAGGTGGATCCTCTGCGAGAAACCTCGCCGAGGTTCAAAGTGGTAAGATAGAACAACATCTTTTGCCGCCATCTCTTAAAGTCGACCCCATTAAACTTTTCGTGTTTCTCTCCATGAGGAACATGAGTTGAAGCAAAGACGAGGACCACCGTTGGCGTCACGGTAGGGGTCACAAACCACGGTAGGAGTCACAAACCATAGTAGAGGGAATTGCATTCGTCCCAACAAGTGTTAGCCATTTCTCGTTTTCAAAACGAGAAGATCAACAAGTCGAATTTTCGAATTAAAATTACGTAAAACAAGATCAACAAAAAAGTCGATTGACGAATTAACATTCTCGAAACGATATTATCGTATAAGAACCTGCAAATGTTAGAAAGATGCAAGTACAAATTTGGAAACAGATTGATTAAATTTGAAAATCGCCTAAAAACGTCTTAAGATTGTTGGATATAAAATTTGTATCTGAAAATAAAAGTTTCCAGAATCGACTCGCGAAGACAAAATGTAGGAATTTAAAATATTACAAACAGTAACATGAAACTAGTAAAATAGAAAGCTGTAAACAATTGCTGAAGTCGGAATAAGGATGATCGAGGCGAGAACTATGCTCTCTGTCCTTAAGACGTTTTTACCCCGTCACACGGTGCTTACGGTATATGGTAAATCGTCTCCCAAGATACAACGATCACACTTGCAGAAGTAGCACGTCGATCGCAAGACAACAACCGAATCGGAAGTAACTCTCTGTAGACTAATGCAGAAACGGAAAAGACAAGAAGACTATGTATGCAGTGCAGTATGAATTCGTGTGTTTTTGTTGTGTGTTCAAATGAAAGCTCGATGACCCTTTAAATAGAGGAGGGAGTTGACGGTTCAGCCTTTGTTCAACTCCCCACTTGCAGCAGTTTTCACCACTCACGCCCACTTAACTCACCAGTTAAGCAACTAATGGGTTGGTTTTTTCACCACTCACGCCCACTTAACTCACCAGTTAAGCAACTAATGGGTTGGTTAATTAACCGTGAAGAAGAGGGAATTAATTTAATTCGGATAAAAAATTCAAATAAATTTTATCCAAAAAAAAATTAATATTGGCACGGGCCGGCCCAGACCCGAGCCCGAGCTCGTGCCGTGCCGGCCGGTCGGACGGACTGCGGCGGCGCGCGCGCGCGTGTGGCCGTTGGTTAGTCTAGACATTGTCTAAGACTCCCCCCTTTCAAAGACTATTGGTACCCCTTGGGGCCCAAACCCATTTCCAACTTTGGAGTTTATAAAGTGGTTCAAGGTTGTGTTTGCAACCTATGTGGGATTGGAACACTTTTCCAATTCTTTCTCATTTATTCCTCGTATTTATTATCCGACTTTCAACTTTAATTTCTCATTCATATTGAAATGGTTTTTCACAAGTAAATATTCTACACTCATCTACTCGGAATGTAGAATTTAATTGAACATAAATTTCAACAATTCGAACATTGGGTCCCACATAAAATTGTGGTCAAAGTTGACCCACTTGTGGTCAAATGGGCACCATTTCCAACAATTATTTGTGTATCTTCGAAATGAATGCATTTAAGCCATGTCTAACAAAAGCTTAAGCTTCTATACAAGATGGTCAACACGAAAATAAGAGCGAAAAACCAGGTAAAAGGACTAACCTTGTGGAAACAGTTTCTTGGACAAAAGTTTCTTTGCAAATCTACCGTTCCAATCAAAGAGCTGAAAGAAAATATCCACACACCCGCCAGTTTTCTGAGGCTTCTGCTCTACGATAGCCAAAAGGCGATGCCGTCTCCACTCTATCGTTCATTTCTCCCACAAATGAACACTCTCAGCAAGAAAAGTACCCAAAATCCCTCTTCTTTTTCTTTTGAACATTCATATCTTTTCCTTTCCACGAGAAACAATGTGAAAAGACACTGTGAATTACAACATTCCAGTTGCAATGCCATATACCCTCCTGCGTAAGCAACTTTTGGAAAAGCACGCTAAGAAACAAAAGTATTTTGCTGATCAATTATTTCACGCTAAACCTTAAAAAATTACTAATTTATGTTAAAAAGTAATTAAACGACTTCTCACGATTGGCTTATAAATATAAGGAAAATGGTTTGCAATAGCTGGGTGAAGTGATTATGAACAGTGTCTTGAACGCTTTAATCATTCTGAAAGGGAATAAGGAAAAAAAACATTCTTGGCACAATAACAACAGTATTACGTTTTCTTTACTGCACCGCCAATTCCTGGTCTCCATTGACAGCTGAAAAATCTGTCCGTGCAAAGGGCTGTTCTGTGATTTTTTCTACTGAGAACCATGGTAATAGCCCCTACGCATGCTGATACATATTTTCCAGGGGTAAAAATATCAAGTTACAGTGAAGTTCAATTTGATCACAAATGTTGAATTGTTATTTAAATTTAGTTGCCAAATGGTAATTTGTTTCATATGAGTCACTCAAATTGATCGTCGAACTTTAATTTGTTTGATACATTTATGTTTTCACTAGCCTCGTAAACTAATTTTAAACTTAAGCTTGGGAGAAGATTCTCCAGTCCAAATATGAAATAGTAAAGAAAGAGCATTGGGAGAAGATTCTCTAGTCCAAAGATCTTCCTTTTGAGTGATTGACATGAGGAATGGAAAAAAAAATCGTTCAACTCGATACTTGTGGACCCCACCCCAAATGGGGTGAAAATTACCAGCCTAATCGGGTAAACAGGATGGGATCATTGTCCCGAATCGAGTACAGGGCAGGTACGGAAAACATAGCTCATGCCCCGTTACTCGCCCGTTTAAAGTTAATTTCAAATTCAAACTTTTTATCAAATAAAAATAAAATTTTTACCTTCATTTTTAAAGAGAACATAAGTTGTTTTTAACAAATTGAAAAAAAAAATAATATTTAGTAACTAAAAATATAAAAAAATAAAAGCAAAAAATAAAATAAAAAGAAAAATTAAACCCCGCCCAGATTCCGTCCCATCACATCCAGTTCCGTCCCACTTTAATAAGGTATGGGGATGGAAAAAAGTGATAAAAATACCCGACGTAACAGGAGAATGGCCGACTCGTCTCATACCTGCTCTGTTGCCTCCCTAATTGGCATACATATGTCCTTGTCCACTCTTAAACTTGTATCTTCATTTATTTTCAATATAAATACTCTATTACTGTGGTGGTTGGACTTTAAAAATAAAAAAAAATAAAAATTATTTGCATCCACTCCAATTTTTAATCCGAGTCATGTGGATGATACTATTAAATTTAATGTTGGGACCATTGGGTGAATTATTCTGAGTTTTACTATAAAACGTTATTGACATATGCAAGCCAACATAATTCATGTAGGTGGTCCCTGTCCAGTTACACAAATTTTCACCATGTTGGGTTAATTTGAAACTATCAAACGTGGATTTACACGTAAAATTATTTTATTAAGATAATGTATGATAAAAAACCAGTTTAAGAAAAATGAATTTAAAAGAATATGTTCCAAACATGATTGCTTAATACATGCACAAGTTACATTTAAATAGAAATATATGATTGGAATATCTTTCCATTGCTAATCAGACTAAATAGGCATACCCACTGGCGGAGCTTTCGAAAGGAACACTTGTAATAAGGTATGATTTTGCTAAATTAAATATTGGTACTTTCTTTTATATATTTTTTGGATTTTTTGTTAATATCCAAAAAAAAAAAAGTTTCGGGGACAGCACCCGTGGCCCCCCACCCTTCTATCTCTATATCTTCAATTTTGGCGCCCCTGGGCATACCAACTACTCTTGACTGTCTACCCTACCTTGCCTTTCCTTTCCATGGTCATACCAACATAAGCCATTCTTGACCCAACTAGTGATTTGTATGGTAAAAGTTGGATTAATATTTGGACAGTACTAAAAGGAAAAAGTCAAAAATTTATCAATTGTACAGTTTAATCTTAATTGTTGAGCAAAAAATATAAGATGTATGAAAGAAATTAATCATGAGTCGCATAAGAAATTCCTTATCTATCTTTGAATAGACAAGGTAAGGTCGAATAACGAAGAACAAGAAATTAAAATCTTGTTACTTATGTTATAAAATACTATCCATACATCCAATATTTATTGAGTGAAGAATTTATTTCTTTGGCACTATGCCTCAACAAATTGTTAAACCAAAAGAAACAAATTAACCTTCACGCTATTTCAAGAACTACAAAGAATTTGAATCACTTCTTGCTCTTGTTCCTGTCCTTGCCACCAGAAAATATAGAAGCCATGCCAAACAGACTTGCAGAAGGAACATTCAAAACTGGATTAATTCCATAAGAACCCTGAATATTTTTCTTCAATGGAGGCTTCTGATGAGAAGCAGATGATGACAAAAATTGTGATTGCTTCCCCGCCGAATTACTGAATAATGAACACTTATGCTGCTGCTTATGATTGGAACTGCATTTTGATATTGATGATCGTTTAGAACTGGTTGCTGAACCTGTTGAATTACTCCGGGATAGAAGTGGCAAAGGGCATAAGCTCCGCCCATAGCCACCACCATTGCCACCACAATTCAAACTACTGCTGCGCTTGAACAGCCAAAATGACTTGTTTTGCTTTTCTTCTGAGTTCCCATTATTCTTCTTGTTCGAAGTATAATTAATCTTGTGATCATATTGTGGATTTGGAGGTGGAGGTGATGGCGATAGTGGAGGCTCCGCCACCCTTTTGGGTGGAGCTGCCAATTTTTTCTTGATTTCAACTGGAAGAATCTTTCCATCCAAGAAAATATCATCGGCCAAAGAAGATTCTTGATCAAAGCTTCCCCGGAATACACAGAAATCAAAATCACCAGTCGATGATGAATTCGATTCAATATATTTTTCCACCGGAATTACATCTGCTTGTGAAAAATCATGAGAAAATGAAATCCTAGGACTCACGTTCGTACTTACAGGATTATCAGAACATAATTCAATTGCCATTGTTCACTATTCAGCTTTCTTGGCAGAATTTAAGGTCACAAAACAGGCATTAAAACTTGAAAATTTGAAACATTTAAAGTACTAAAGATGAAAATTAGTATTTCAACCGTCAAACTGGACTCTTGCATGGAAATTAGAATTTTTGTCGGAAATAAGAAAGGGAAAAGTCTATATTCTTGAAAATCTGAAGGTTGGTTGGATCAAAATGATGCAAGTTTGAATCTGAAGGAAACGAAACTTCCAAAATATAAATGCAATTGATGCTCATAAACAAGCACCGAAAGGTAAAACAATGATGACTATAACTAGTACTGGTAATCAAAACTTGAACCTCAATTTTTGTTGGGTACCCTCAGAAAAATCACATAGGCGACGTGGAGAGATGGATATGTGATTGAGAGAGGTTAGAGTAAGTTAAAATTGTGAGCGGGTAGTTGAGGGGCAAAACCACGTGGGATTTTGTAATTAGACAAAAAACATATTTTCAGACAAGACATGTTTCCGCTTGGTGCTGCCAAGGACGTTGTGCGGACAAGTCATTTGACAGAAACAGCGTTCACCATTAATCTACTTAGGAATGATGCAATGTTGAGAAGGGCTAAACAAAACTCCTAAATTGAGATTCTTCTTAAATTAAATATTTAAATGAGTATTAAAATCGAGAATCGGCGAATTTGGTTCGATTCTCGATTATAGACAAAGAACAAAATAAAAATCGAATCTCCCTAATTTTTAAAATTTTTTTAATAAAATAAGCAAAATTATTTTAAAATTTTTCTAAATAAATTTGTCAACTAATTAATTAAGTCCAAAAGTATCATTTTACCGTTACATTTGCCAACTAATTAATGAAGTCCAAAATATCATTTTTTTTTTCTATTTTCAGTCCAACTTTGTAATTCAAATTTTAATTGAGTGGCCTAAGTTTTCTTTAATCATTCTGGTTGAACTACATTATTTTGTAAGAGTTAAAATTGAACATGTCATTAGTTTGAGTAATATAGTATTGTTGTAAATATTAAAAAAATTAATTATGGTATGGTACAAAATGGAATTGTGCCGAATGTGGACTCGACAATTTCACTTATTAAATACCTGAAAATTCTGGTCGAAAATCGAATCGAAATGGACCAGTCCACCCTAATATTGAGCCTATTTTTACATCGACTATGAGTCACATTGTCCAATGACAAGTATTATAAAATAATTAATGTTATTTAGCACCATAGTGTTAAAATATCAATTTAAGTGACAATAACGTGAACTAAACGAGGTATTATTAAATGAATAATTTAATTCTACCTTTTATTGAGCATATCATTTAGCGTTTCTTAGACTATTGTTTTAGCACAGTGATGTTATAGAGCATTATTCTTATGAAATTCATGTACTGGGGATAATCTAACGAAAAGCGGTGCATATACCTCCAACAAAAAAATGAAATGTTGAAAATGCCATTGAACATATTCTATGGGCAACCACATGGCAAGTAATGGTAGGGGCAATTTCGTCTTTAAGAGTATATTTGAGCCCCATTTTATTGCAAGAATGAATTTTGGAATAGTAGATTAATAGAGAATGTGTAGTTAAAAAATAAAGAAAAATTTGAGTTTGTGTGTAATATTATTTTATTGAATAATGTGTGGTTGAAAATAAGAAAGAAAAAAATGTATTTTGAAAATAATGAGGATCAAATAATGGCTACATGTAGTAAGGAAGAGTAATTTTATTCATAATGAAAATTACTGGTAGTCACCTTACGTAGTATACATATGACAATTTGTTATTTGATACATTAAGGTGATAGGTTTTTATTACATCATGCATCAAATAATAAACTTACATGTGTGTAGGGCAATTATCAATAGTTTTAACATTATTCATTAAGGAAAAATAAAGTTATCTTAGCATGATAGCGCTCGTAATATTAGAGAACCAGTTTAGGTGGTTACACTCGACGGTCGAATTAAATGGATCATTTGATTTTTCATTTAAATGAATATATCATTTAATGTCATCTAATTATCACTTAGATTAGTGTTAAATATCAATAAAGTTGAATAGCATTACTCATAAAGGAAGGGTCAAAATGTAATTAAAATTTGTAAGGAATATAAACGTTACATTATGTCACACATGGTTGCAGTTAGGATTGTCAATGAATTTGATTTTAATCCGAATTCGATTCAAGTTCGATGAAATTAATGAGAGATTGATTTATGGTCTCAATCTGATAATTTAATAAAGATCCAGATCTGATAATCCGTTAACTAAGTGAAACAAATATGGATATATGTTAATCAAATTCGATAACAATACGATCTGATTTGTTATAATAATATAATATATTTTATATATTATCACAAAAAAAAAAAATCATTTTGAAATTTGTATTATACTTTACACATAATTTTGAAATAATAAATAATATTTAGATAATTGAATGATATTGTCAATTGAAATATTTGGAGAGTTTTAGTTTTTTATTAATTAAATTAATAAAAATAATAATTAAGTTATTTTATAAATTAAACAATCAAATGAGCCAACATTTGGAGGTGATTTCATTGTTTCCAACTTCCCACATTGGATACTCACTAGAATACTACATAATTTGCAAAATATAAATAGGTTGGACGGATAATTGGGTAAAAAGCTATTTGGGCATTTTAATTCTAGGGCTTAGAAATTGACTAATATAAATTTTTTTGTCTTTCTAGTTTCTTTAATTTCGAATCGAATTATCGAATCGGATATCCGATAACATAGCAAATCGAATATAAATTTAATAATCAAATATTCGTTGAATTATCGGATCAGATCGAATATGGGCAAATTCGATCCATTTACAGCCCTAATTACAATGGTGGGACAAGCTTCCTCAACTTTTTATTCAGAGTTTGTAATTCGGTTCTAAATTTCCAAACAATCTTATTTTTAGGTACTTCACACAGGCATTGAATGACAATAGGGTCTTATATTCTTACATTCTATTAAGAAGTAATGCTATTTATAATTAGCCGTGTTCAATACCACTGGTGGTCAATTGTATTTTGTTGAACTTTTAACACTATTTGTGCTAAATAGAGTTACTCTATTGCTTATGACTCCAATTATAAGAGTAGACTTCAGTTTCACTTAAATTAAAATTAAATAGCGTTATGATACGTAACATTATCCTTCATTGAGAGTAATATGATGTAGTACGCCACGGTGCTTATCATCCATCTAAGTAGCAATGGAGTCCAAGGTTTACTATCAAATGAAGTTGGAATCGAGGTTGTCACAATTTTAATTTTGGTTTCGGATTAGGGATTCTAATTTTTTGCTATTTTGCTTTGCTTTGTTTTTCACTAATGTTTTAATTTAGCCTTTAGTTCAAATTGAAACTCAACCTACGTATCCAACAATTTAGCCTACTCAATCCATTAAAAAATAACGCGAATAAACTTTATAATGAAGAAAAATGGAGGATCGTTAAAATTCAGTCACGGAATCGTAAGTTTCTACAATTTTAAGATCCTACAATAGGATCAGATTGTTTTATCATTTCTGGATTATAAAATCGTACGATCGGAAAAATTCGAATCGAGAATTTAACAATCATAGTTTGAATATATATTGATTCATTAACCAATAAATCAGTGGATCCCACTACAACATAAATTGGTGCTAAGTCCTAAGAGCATATTCAATGCATTTTTATGGATTGTAGTTTACATGACATACAAATAAAAAGATTTTCAGCGTGACTTTAAAGTCTCAATCAGATTTTAAATATATTTTGATAAAAAATAAGTGGTTGAAAAGTTATGAATTCCAATGTGTGGATAGAAATGATTTTGAATAAAAATGAGTTTAAAAAAATAAGAGGTAAACATTGGCTTTGGCTCTGTTTGACACTCATTCTCATTTTTTTTTCTTTTTTTTTTTTTATTTCAATCATACATTCTCCAAAACAAAATAATATTATACACAAATCTAAAATTTTTCATTACTTTTCAACAACACATTCTTTCATCAATCACTATTTCAGAATTCATTTTTTTCCCCCAAAATGGGTGTCAAACATAAGCTTAATAAAATAGAGACAAAATAACAAATAGGAGAGACACAAAATAATAAATTGAATATATATCTTCTATATATTAAAAGTGGCTATGTAACGGAATTTCTTATTTTTAACGGAAAAACTAACGGAATTTGTTGTTTTAACGGACTATGTAACGGAATTTGTTGTTTTAACGGACAGCTACACCTTCCTTCAGTATGTTTCTCATAACTTTGTATTCCGATATCCGATTGAGGCGATTCAAAATGCGTTGGAAAGCTAACTCATCTGGCTACAACTTTGATTCAGACATCATTCTCCAATTCGATCACTTTCTTTGCCAAAAATAGGTCTCAATATGAGACTAAAATATCGGAGCATAACTTTTCTGTTGGAAATTGATTTGTGATCATCTTTTGACTAAATGTGATTCCATTGACGTCTTTCTTTATCCAATTGACTCCGAACACTCTCAAATCTTCATCGTGAGATTTGACACAACTTTTAAGTATTTACATTTTAGTCCCCCCGAATTTTGGATCTCTTACAATTTAGCCATTTCTCCAAATTTGTCAACTTTTGCTTATTTTCTTCGATTTCACCAACTTACATAACAACATCAAAATCACGCATCTAATTATTTATCAATTACATAAACATTACATCATTAATTATTTAATTAACCAAAAAAATTACATCTTTATTAATAACAAATTAATTCTTAAACAAAACTATTAAATATAAATTAGGCAAACGTGCATTGCACGTTACTTGCACATAGTGTATATATATATATATATATATATATGATCTAATGAGCACCGGTGCTCATCTTATCCTAAGCACCGATGAGTTGGCACATTAATTCATTGGTGGATTGGAACTCACAAAATCTTTATCCACCAATGAATTAATGTGCCAACTCATCGGTGTTTAGGATAAGATGAGCACCGGTGCTCATTAGATCATTTCTATATATATATATATATATATATATATATATATATATATATATATATAGAGAGAGAGAGAGAGAGAGAGAGAGAGAGAATATGAATTTTGATGATTCATTCCATCTAACAAAGTCTTTTATATCTAGATGATCATATGCACTTAAATTACATTGCAGATGGATGAATGGTTGGAGATTATCTAACTACCATTGGCGCAATTAATTTTAGGAAAAAATTCATAAATAAGGTGTTTACTTTACACCAATTCAAAAATAAGATTTATAGTTTGAAAATTCAAAAAACAGTTTTTTTTAATGAAATAATAATTTATTAAATCAATTTATTATTAAATATTTAATTCTAATATAATATAATTAACCCACCCCACATACCTCACCTATACCACTCCGGGGACTATTCCGACGACCGTTCCGACCACCACTCTTCTCCGGCGACTGCTCCTGCGACTGTTCCGACGACTACTCCTATTCCGGCAATTATTCCGACGACTATTCCGATCACAGATTTACAACTTACGGTCACAGCTCGAAAATCTTATAGGTCACAATTAATTCGTTGGTCATCGATCTCAAAATTAGTTGGTCATTGATCAAAATTTATAGGTCACAAGTTACAGATTTCCAAATTAGTTGGTCACAATTCAAAATTTTCATATGTCACAATTTATTTATCGGTCACAACTTAAAAATTTTTAAATCACAATTTGTTCATCGGTCACAGTTCACAAAATTTATAAGTTACAATACTTATTTATGATCACAAACATCACTTTAATTGAATATAAATTATATGTAGGTCACAATTTATCAAATTATTGGTCGCAATTAATAATTTTTAAGTCACACATCATGTAATAGTCACATTTTATCTAATTCATTGGTCACATATTGTTTATTGATCGCCGACCAACCAAATTAGTGGTCACAAACAACCAACCAACCATGACCACCACCAAAATCATTTGTGACCACCACTTCGCCACCGCCTCCACCAATGGCACCACAACATCTCAAAAACCAACACCACACCCTCCCCAACACCACTATCACCACCCCAGACCCCCATCGCCACACGCACAGCCAAAACAAACACACACATAACACACAACCACCGCCGCCACCAACTTTAAATCCACACTTCGCAACGCCCGATCCACCACCAACACCACCCTTTGACTGAAAAACTACCACAGCAAACACCGACAAACATCAACCATACAACCACCATACCCATCCAATAAATCAAACTCGAAACTAAAAAAATAAAAAAGAAAAAAAAAACAGATCCACAGCTACGAATGTCGCCTACACCTCCACACCCGAAACGCCTCAAACTCGAAACTAAAAAAATAAAAAAGAAAAAAAAAACAGATCTACAGCCACGAACGTCGCCTGCACCTCCACACCCGAAACGCCTGGCAGCTTGTTATAACTCAAATCAAGGTGTAAAAGAGAACTCAAGCTGAAAATATCAACTGGAATTCTGCCTGTTAGCCTGTTTTGTGACAATGTGAGGATTTGAAGAGATGGGAGAAGATAGACGAGAGCGAGATGAGGGGAAGACAATTCGACATCGTGGCGGCGGTTTAAAAAAAGGTTGGATCTGCGAGAGAAGAACGGTGAGGTAGAGCGAAAAAACGGTTGGATCTGCAAAAATCTAGGGAAAGAGACGGGAAAATAGTGAATACAAGAGAGGGAGAGGAGAGGAAGAAGATCCAACGGCGGCGGCATAGGAGTAGTGCAGAGAGACAGGCGGAGAAATTGAGTGGAGAGGTTGAGGGAATTAATTTAGGGTTTGGGTTAGATAAGGTTGGGGGAGTTATATAAATGAATTTATTGTAAATAGATATAAAAATAAAAATAAAAAATATTTTTAAATTATTAATTAAAACCTGATTTTTGAAATATGAAACTTGAATTAGGATTTATGAAAATAGTAATTTAAAAGTAAGGTTGGATGTAATTTCCTCCTTTAACTTTATAATATATTTCTCAAGTTCTCATGTGGATGTAAAAGTTGGCCCATCGGCCATGGCCCGCTACATTTTGAAAGCCTGACCCAGTCTAGTTTGAGCCATTTCAAGGGGGAGTCTCATCAAGTGTCACCTGTCGGCTTGGTTGGACATAGGGGTGGGCATGGGTTGGGTTGGGTTGGGTCGATTTTTGCCCCAACCCAACCCAACATTGTCGGTTTGTTCGAAATCTAACCCAACCCAACTTATGTAAATATTGAAACCCAACCCAATTATGAGTCGGTCGGGTTGAGTTGGGTTGGTCAGTTTGCATCGATCATTTCTAGAAGATGCACAATCGAGACAAAAATGTAAAAGGGCAGAAATAAAACACGACACGTGAATATGAGAAAAAATGGACTTTTAACAGGTTAGTAGCAGCAAAAGCCAAAAAGGTGAAAATCAAGAATTTGGTAAAAACTAGAACTCTTGAAGGCATCTATGGACTATGAATAAAGCGATTAAACAACAAAAACTTACAATGGATACGGGAAATAACTACAGACCTTCTTGTCAAGTATATTGAATAAAACATTCAGGAAGTACCTACATCCACACCATCAAACAACTGATTCAAAATTTATTGCAGGGGCAATTATGTGCAGGAAAAAAGAAAAAAAAAACCATCCATTACGAGGCATATAAGCACAATCTACAATGGCTATTATTTTGATCAAATCTTACAAGTTAAACCTACTGATTTACAAACATTAATCATTGAACATAAATTCAGGAAAAATAAAATGTTAACAATTTCTTGAGTAGCGTGTAAAGAAAAAGAACCCAATAACTAGAGCTAGAAATCTCTGTGCTAAGCTCTTAGAAAGCTTAGAAAACCTGTCATTATAAACGCGATTAAAAAAAAACAAAGCACTGTTAGCGTTAAGAAAGTAAAATCTCACGTCTCTTAAATATGAAAACAATAGATAATGTATACCCCAAAAATTCAGAGAAGTCGATGAAGAGAGAGCTCAGAGAAGTCGGGGAAGAGAGAACTACAGAAGTCGACAAAGAGGCTGTAAATGATATGAGTCCAACTTTAGGACGAGAGTACTCCAGCTTAGTATGGGAACTAGAAGGAGAAGGATTTCTTCAAGCTGAGAGAAAATGATTATGCGGCGGGAGTGGACTGGAGAGAAAAGAAGACCAAAAATTCTAGGGCTCCTTCCCTTTTATATTTAGTAACTTTTTTTTTTTCAATTTTTTTATGTTGGTCGGGTTGGGTCGGTTTGGGTTATATTGGGTTGTCTTGCTTAACCCACAACCCGACCCAACTCGACCCGAGAGCGTAACCCAATACCCGAAACCCACCTAAAAACACCAAAAAATCGACCCAACCCGGTCGGGTTGGGTTGGCCGACCGGGTTGGGTCGGGTCGGTCGGTTTTCGTGGGTTGGATTGGGTTTTGCCCACCCCTAGTTGGACATGCCTATTAATTTAGTCCATATTTAAGCCACATTAAAATTCTCATTCTTCTATTCATTTTTAATCACATTCTTCAATAAAATAATATTTTTCATTACATCAATAATTTTTCCTTCTTTTTCAACAACAATTCTCCATCAATCTACTATTCTAAAATACATTCTTTCAAAATAATGTGACTCAAATACACCCTTAGAAAATTTTGCTACATGTACATTAATATTTACGTAAGGGGCTATATAATACAATATGTTACTTTATTATTTGTCAGTTTAAAACACAATTACCTTTTAATCCAATTTTTTCCCTCTATATCATTTTCGGCAACCGTTTATGTACAATTTTGATGTACAAGTAGTAAAATCCTAATTTAGAGTTTCGCTACGTGTACGGGGGAAGGTTTGTTGAAGGTCACACTTGATATTTTTTCATTGGACATTTAGAAAAAGAAATTAAAAAAAAAAAAGGCAATCATAGGCACTACCAACATGGCACCAGTAATTGCCCTAACAGTTATTCTTAATTTAACTCATGTCTAAGCTCCATTTTTCCAAAATAGATTTTACGAAAAATGATTTTTAAAGGATATGTGATAATAAATTAGAGAAAAACAAATTTGAATTTACATACAAAATTATTTGAAAATTTAAATTTTAAAGAATAAGACTCAAACAGGTGCCGAACAAATTTGAATTAATCTGTTATCACTTTTTTCTTAGGGGTGAAAATAAGTCTCTTTTTCTTGTTCACTAGTTGTGTCGAAAAGTAGGATAGGTTTTATTCTTCTCTTTCTTCGTCGACTATTCATAACGAATTAATTTAATATATATCTCGAGAAAAAATATAGTTGTCTAATGGGACGCTCAAAGAACATCCATACTCGAAGTCCCTTTCAGAGCATATACTAAAGAGGGCAAAAAAAGCATAAATTTTTATGCATTTGCCAACCAATTGTGACAGTTGCTTTCTTCTTTTCAACGTTTCACCCCCCGCCCCCCCCCCACCCCACCCCAGTAATTGATTTCTTCAATGTTAACTTGTGAATTGATCTTCAATAGAGTTCTTTAATCGTTCAAAGTTCAAACTTACATTGAGAGGGTAAAGTGGAACGAGAGATTCGTCAAGTTAGCTTGGCTATCACACTATAGCAAATCACTCGTGCGCGTTGCTCATTGACAAGTCATAATGAGTGAAAATATAAAAAAAGATTGACATTGCAAAGTGCAAAATACAAAAAATTATTGACCAGCTGCGAGTCAGCTCGACAAGCTCGTGACGAGAGCTGAGCGTTTCGACTTGTCCCATTTAACACTCCTACCTACATTTAGACCAATTACCAATCATTTTCATTTGCAACCAATTCTATTTTTGGTAGTATCGGGGAGAAATCAATAATTAAACATATCATTTAGCAGTTTAATCGATTATTAGTTTAGGCAGCTTGATCATCAAAATATGATCAACCCCTCATGGCCAAAAGAGAGAGTGATGATTATCGTCAAAATCAGTGAACATTACTGTAAGCCCAATTAATCCATGGCCTAAGCTAAATGCCTTTCGGCCAAGAAGAATGTTATTCTGCTAAAAGAATCTTCAATGATAATCAACACAACTTTTCACCTAATTAATCACATATTTTGTTCAAATCTTAGAACCCCACAACATTTGCTCTAGATGACAACATTGTCCAAATAATATAATAAATGAGGCCTTCCATAGTTTATAATGGTACAACTACAACAATTTGTCATTAAAAAAAAAAAAGCTTCTTGCATTTTTAGATAATGCCCTGGTGAAGATTTTTTTAGAATGATTTTGTAAAAAAGTAATTTAAAAAAAAATGTTGTGAATTGATTGCAAGATAATAGTGAGATGAAATAAATAAAACAAACAAGAACATCAAGATTTTACGCGGAAACCCAAGAAGGGAAAAAAACCATGGACAATGGAGGATAATTTTTACTATATTCAATAATGAATGTGTTTACAAATCAAGATCCTGATACTCTTAATTAAGATCTAAGGCTCTCAAAATGTGATATGAATGGTATAACCTTAATAGGGGGTATAAATCTTAAAAGACAAGATGTAGATGAATATGAATCCAAAAAATACGTCAAAACACGAAATAGGTCGAGCCCGAATTGTCATTGTTGCTCGACCGCTCTCCTAGCTCCAGGTGAGTGGCATCATGGAGCGAAATGTTGGTGCTAGGCTGGCGCTAGCTCTCTACTACGTTCTTCACCCCCCAATGTTCGGGCACTTCAAGACCATGGGTCTTTTTGAAAAAAAACCTAGTGTTCTTTTTTCAAAATGAATTTTAGAACATGAGCTAATCATCTGCTTTAAAGTTCGATAAAAATAAAAGAGGTTCTAAATATTAAAATTAACAAATTTATTTTAGAAAATGTCGTAAGTTGCCTGTTTACACTCTTTAATTTATTTTATAATTTGCTATGAGATAATTTTCAACTACACATTCACACAATAAAATATTTTACACATATACCAAAAATAATTTCCTATTTTTTAACCACACATTCTTATAAAAATCAATATTAAAAACTCTTTTTTCTACCAAAATGGTTTAAATACTAAGCCCCCGTTTGATGCATATTTTTGGAGAAAGAATGCATTTTTACTGTTGATGTGATGGGGAATATGTGATTCAAAAAGAAAGAAAAGTTATTGATATTATTTTATTGAAAAATGTGTGGTTAAAAATAAATAAAAGAATGAGAATGAGAAAAATAATGTGGCTCAAACAGAGCTTTAATTTGAATTTACGCAACCGCGTGTATATAGTTTCATGATTAGAAATCATAGTAGACAGGTAACATGTCGTGGGAACATCATCTATAACCATCATAAAATAAGAACATGGGTTTTTTTGAAAAACCAAGCAACCGAAATTCTCTCATCAATTTAATTTGTTGTTTGAGAGTTTAACCATAACTTCAACAAAGCTTTATTGGGTAAAATGAGTAACGTGGATCCACGAATGGGTTGATTTGTGATTTATTTAGGAAAACATGCATCAATGGGGATTGCCTCGGATCGTGGACCAAAAACTGTCAACTTCCCAGTTGCAAACTTTAGCAACTGACGATAACTCCACCGGCCCACTGCTTCGAATCAATTCGTCCGCCGTGCGTCAATCCTCCGCAACACCCCTTCAGTTTCTCTCTCGATCTTTGCCTTCAAAAGGGAAAGTCCCATTTGCAGTTTTTTCAAATGGGTACAACCTCGAATCCACTCTGTGTTTCATATCTGCTGAATTCTTGCTGGGTTTTTGTACCTTTTTGTTTTTAGACAATTTGGGTTTCAGCATTCCATTCCCATGAAGGCTGAGACTAGAGGGATCATTAGACTAAAATGTTCTGTCAAGAACTACGATTGGGGGAAGATTGGGAAGGAATCGAGTGTGGCGAGACTTTACGGGAAGAACAGCGGGGAGGAAACTCATGATGATAAGCCTTACGCCGAGTTCTGGGTTGGGACTCACGACTCTGGGCCCTCCTACACTGTCGCCGTTGGCCACAAGGAGAATGGGATTTTGCGGAGTGGTAATGGGGCTCTAAAGAAAGAGAATGATGATAATCATTGTAATCGTTATAGTTTGGTGAGACTGAAGGATTGGATTGAACAAAACCCTAGGGTTCTTGGTGATCAAGTTTGGGAAAAGTGGGGTTCCAATCTCCCCTTTCTCTTCAAGGTACTACTTTTATCTTTATTTATGTTGGTTTTGTATTTTGTTAGAATTTTGCAGTTGTAAAGGTGGAATCGGAGAGAAATAAGTGTTACGATCTTTTTCTTTTCTACTTTTTTGGGTTGAAGAATCTATCATTGATCCTTTGTGTTAAGTTTTTCTAATTGCTATTGATATGCTTTTTAATGAATTTCTCCGACGGGTCATAAGGTATTTTAAATGATATTTCGCTACAGTGCTTTGAAATTTGAGATTTACGATACTATATTAAAAAGAAAAAAACATAGTCATATTAAACCCAGTATCATTTTGAGGTGTTCATTATCCATTGAAACATTGAGAAATAGATTTCCTCATGGGAATTTTTGGGTTTGTTGCCCAAAGATATGAGTAGTGTACCTTGCATTTAAGACTACCAGAAAAAAATTTTGAAATCTCTCAGCTCTACTAGCCTACAGGATTAAGTTCTTTTCCATTTTTTAATAAAACCGGTATGTTTTTAGGTACTTTCAGTGGCAAAGGCATTGTCAATTCAGGCTCATCCAGATAGGGATTTGGCAGCAGTATTGCATGAGCAATATCCAGATATGTACAAGGATGGCAATCACAAGCCTGAGATGGCTTTGGCACTGACTGATTTTGGGGCTTTATGCGGCTTTATCAGTCTTGAGGTAGTACACTTATCTTCTAGTCTTGGGATGAATCTTTTGAGTGGGTTTTCTTTGTTTCATATTTGGAACTAATGGCTTTGTAAATCCTTAATTTGTGTTTGGAATGGATTATTCATTATCCATATTTAGAACTAATGTCTTCATGGTGGTGTAGTAAAGAGCCAGAATAAGTCTGCAGTTATATCTTTGCAGATAGCAGATAGCAGATTGCTTCAGCAGTAAATCTGTTGGATTCAATAGAAGGAAATTATTTGTCTTGTGAAGGTTTTTATATGACTTGAATATATATTGGGTGGTCTTTTGGTATTTGATAGGTTAAATTCGATATGGCTTTGGACGATGGCTGAGGAGATTCTTACTATCAAGATGTCTTAAGAACATCCTGA
Organism: Fraxinus americana; assembly: GCA_035079005.1. Lineage (NCBI taxonomy): Eukaryota > Viridiplantae > Streptophyta > Magnoliopsida > Lamiales > Oleaceae > Fraxinus > Fraxinus americana. The sequence continues at coordinate 26,995,298 of CM068718.1, read as the reverse complement.
ATCCTCAAAGCTCATCTTCTACAACAGGGATTACTGTAACCTCGGCCAGTGATTCCTGTTTTTAAAAAACTTGTTATGGTGTCAATCATTAATTTCTCTTTAGTTGTATGTATAGGTGTTGAGGGAATGACTGATTTGAGAGCATTAGCAACCTGATGATTGAATTTTCTATGATTAATTGAGGGTGTGTTTGATTGCAAGTATGGAATTTGTATGAAAAGAAAATGGAAAATGTTGTACTTTTCTATAAAGTTGAGTTTTTGGGAAGTGTGAATTGCTTAGAAAATAAAAACCTAGCTCCCAATGTTTTCGTTTTTTTTAAGGAAAACGTGGTCACGTAACCAACTTTTGGAAAAAAAATTCCATAGAAAAAAATGTCAATCAAACACCCCAAAGTAACTCGGGAAGAAAAAGGACAGCCAATCTAATACACCCTTAATGTTTTGTAGAATATCTGAATGTACCTCACTAATGAGATCTGGATGATTTTAATGCTCAGTGCATCCACCAATCAACGTGGTGTGGTTTAGGTGGTTTGTTGGACAAATTTGCCATATGTTTTTGTGTGGACAAGTTCGTCTGACTTGATTAGCTACTCAATGATGTCAGTTAAAATAGCTGCTTTTAAAGAGGATTATTATTTATATTATATTGTCCTTTTTTGTTTATTTTGGTTATCCTTAATAAACTTAAACTTTAGAGGATAAGATTAAGGAAAGCAATATAAAAATGAGACCTTGAGAAGCTAATTTTAAAACGGATGTGCTCCATTGCAGTGCGAAAAGAACTTACTGATATTTTTATCAATTTTATCAAGCAGGGGCAAAGTTGATGGATTCTATAGAAAGATTCGGAAGTATATCGATTTTCAAAAGGATATTTTATGACATCCTAAACTTTATGGATAATGAATAATCTGTACGCGTATAACATGTAACTTTTAAGGATACCTAGATTCCAGAGTCTATAGACAGGTCCTGCTCCAAATTCAGCACAGAATTTATAATGGTCCTAAAGTGAGGTGTATCATCTTGCCATCCTTCCTCCTATGATAAGGTTTCAACTCATTTGGAAATATAAAGAGTAGATCTCTCTGTGACATTTAAGTATTAAACAAAATTGATAGAGATAAAGATGAATCTTGTACTCTGGCTGATGGATCGGATCAACATCTCATGTCTCCTGTTGTCTAATTTATGACTTTTCGGAAAATTCATTGCAATTCAGATGGAAGTTTTAATGTTTGTTTATAGGAGCTTAAAGATGTTGTTCAAAATGTACCCGAGATTGTAGAGGTGGTTGGTGGTGCACATACAGCTCAAGTGTTCCACATTGATGAAGAGGACAGGGAAGACAAAGCCAAAGAGGTCTTGCAATCCATATTTACAGAACTCATGTCAGCCAGCAAGGTCACGATTTCCCAAGTAATCTCCAAGATGATAGCTCGATTGAATGCAAAAAGTGAGGTATAAAAGAATTCTAGACTTTTGTATTTACAATTGTAATCCTCCTTGTCATAATAACAATTGGAATGCTTTATTTTGTCATCAGTTAGGATGCATTCATTTTTTAGCTCATTTTGGTATGGTCAATAGACTCCTTTATCATTTCTCTCTCATTCACTGAATGCATCCAGAGTTTCCACTACTACTTCAGTTCCATCATGTACCAAAAAGTTGGCGTCTAATTGGAAAGGGAAAACTTTCCTTAGTGGCTGTTCATATTGTTTGAATGAATGGGAAAGACATTACGCGTATCTGCAGGAGTATACACATTGTGACATTGAAGCTTTTGCATCTTAATCTTGATAGGATAAGCGTTTTTTTTCTACTGTCATTTGTTCTTTATTGTTTGTTCTAAATTAGATCATTAAGGAGAATTTGACTGCTTTGAATGTCTTTTGTCAAGATAACATTTTAGTATTTAGTGACAAAATTAAGGAGATCCGTATTATACCAATACCTGCTATGATTATTTTCTTCAACGCATACTCTCAGCTCTGATGCAATTTGTGAAGTGCGTGGAATTCCATTAGCCTGGCAGTCTTACAAACATGAATTTTTTTTCTGTATTTTTGTTGAACCAATGTCTCGGGAAGTATAAGATGGATTGTCTAAAGTTTTTTGCCAGAGGTGTACATAAGAATTCGTCTATAAATTTCTGTTTATATTCGATTACTATCTGATTGAGTCGTCTATGAAACTTATTGAGGTATTCCATATTTGTCTATAATGGTCAAATTTTTTGGTGGTTAGATTTAAATTCTTGTGGAAATTAATCTAACATCTTGTGATGTATAGGTGAGGGAGCTTACAGATAAGGAAAAGCTGGTTTTGCAGCTCGAGAAGCAGTATCCAGCCGATGTTGGTATTATAGCAGCCTTCCTGTTCAATTATGTGACACTTAATCCAGGTGAAGCCATATATATTGCAGCAAATGAACCTCACGCATATATATTTGGAGAATGCATTGAGTGCATGGCGACATCAGATAATGTTGTTCGTGCTGGCCTTACGCCGAAGTACAGAGACGTTCGAACTCTCTGTTCCATGCTCACATTCAAACAGGTGATGATCAAACTTAATGCATAGGAGATTTTGTATTTCGTTACATTATTATTTCCTTTTTCTCTTACTTAAGACCAACTGATTATCATTTCGAGGCCCTTAAGTCATGTCAGGAGCGACAATAATGAGCCAGCAGCTTGATTATGTTTTGGCATTCCATTCTGTAACATGTCGAAAACTCAAAGTGTATGCCTGTTATGAGCAACATTTAGAGTGTCTGCATAGAAGGAACTCTGGCATTAATTTAATATCTGTGCTGAATATTACGGTAGCCTCCCCCTAAATCCTTTCATCCAGCCACTATCAGGTCAAAAAGAAGAAAACAGAGAGATAACCCCTTTTATTGAGGTCTCGGTTTACTGCGGGTTGACCTGATAGCATAGATGTGATTAAATGCAAACTTAGCCTATGTGTGGCTCATGTTTATAACTCCTTATAGATACTCAAGTCACTTTTTATCCACATATTTCAATGGACCCACAAGTATTACTCCTTATCTACCACTCATTTCTATCTATTTATAATTAAAACCGGTTGTAAACACTTCCCAAACGTGCTCTAACTTGTAAGTTTGTAATTGGATCCTTGGTAATTTTCACTTGGCATTAGAATCACATTTTTAAGAAAGGGTGGCTTCGATGCTGGCCACTAGGCTCTTTTGTATTTTGGACAGTTTGAAATTTATATAAATGCAGTGCTTTCATTGAGGGGCAGCAACCTGTTAGCGAATATCATTTCAACCCATACCAAGATTTTCCCAGTAGCTCTGGTAAATTAGCATCTGTTGATCTACCAAGTCAAAAAAGAAGAAAAAATCAACATCACTTGAATACTTAATATTGCAATTAGTTCATCGTCATCCGTGATTAGTTTTTGTGGAAACTTGTTTCCTGTTAATGAGTCACAAATATTTTTTGCTGTGTTGGGTTCTGATTTCAAATTCAATGGTACACTGTATAGAATGTAAAAAGTTGGACTTGAGATTTTTCGTGCCTATCGATACCTTTCTTGGTTTAATAATACCAAGTATAGGCCTTCTGTTGGTTACTTATGGCTGCTGGGCCCCTCAATGGATGTCTCTAAAGGTATTTGCAGGCACATTCGAGCATTTTTGGTTTGCAGTATTAGAAGGGACTGGAAGTAAGGTTGTTCAGTATTACAATCCACCAGACCCAACATGTCATTATGGTCTTAGATCAGCACTACTTGTTTTGCATCTAACTTGTGCTATTGCAGGGCTTGCCCGAAATCCTTCCAGGAGTTGCTTTGAACCCTTATACCGTTAAGTATCTCCCCCCGTTTGATGAATTCGAGGTTGATCGATGCATTCTTCCCCAAGGAACATCAACCGTTTTTCCTGCAGTACCTGGACCCTCCATTTTTCTGGTGTTGATGGGAGAAGGAACTATGTGCACAGTATCCTCTAAAGAGTTGGTTGGCCAAGGTGACGTGCTATTTACACCTGCAAATACTGAGATCACTGTTGCAACTACATTAGGTTTGCATTTATATAGAGCAGGAGTAAACAGCAGGTTTTTTGAAGAGTAACATGATAATTGCTGCTTGAAATCTGCAGCAGAGAACTAAACAGATTTTTCTTATGCACTGCTGCACTTTTGTGTAACATTAGCATACGTGTATATTTATTTACCTCTTATTATATAGATGAATAAATATATTTAGAATCTGAGGTCTTGGAAGTTTCTGCTTTTCCCTTTTTGGTGAAATTATTCTATATATTTTAGAGGTAAGAGGCCTTTTTTGGAGGCCAAGATGAAGAACAACCTATCAAAGTACTTTAAAAAATTCAGAGAGTATCAGAAAAGACGTTACCTTTTCAATTCGCAAATGAATACAAAAAATATTAAAGGAATATCCTAAAAAATATTCAAACAAATTATGCTCAGGTATCACACTTTATTTTTCAATTTAATAAAAATTTTAGATTGGAACATGGTGTGAATGACCATATGAGATGTAAAAGTGAAAGCTCCGCCTTGAAAAACTGGGAAAATTGCACGCTCAAGAGGCATTTGATTCGTTTTCTATTTGGTAAAACATCCAAAATTGGTTTGATTTGATATTTTTCATGAAAATGTATTTTAAAAACAAAATTATATTTATAATCTAAAACTCAGCTTTCAGTTTGGTTAATTTTAGAATTCATTTGCACTTTTTGTTTTGACTAGAATTTTTTTATTTTTCTTTGAAAAGGTTGCCACCTTAAACATTGTCAAACTTTAAGATCGAACTTTTTAATTTCCACCTTTACTCCATTTGCATAGTTTGTTCCTTTTCCATAACTTCAACTTCTTCTTGTGTACTCGCCCCTCGAACCAAAAATCCTTCTTTTTCCAACGACATTAATACAAGAAATGGCTCTAGTAGAAGGAGAAGGCCACGAAATTTTTGCAGCAGTTGGAGATGAAAGCATGTACGGACTCGCATGGTTTCTCAATAAACCATATTTTTTTCTCCTTTTCAGCTTTTCGTTTTCCTTCTTCCCTTTTTATGATTATTGACGCAAAAAACCCCTGATCTTCGTCCCTATTGCGAAATACCTGTTAGAAATATTGGGCCTAACTCCACCTAATAAAACCGGCTTATTAGGAGAGGATTGCCCTCACCTTATAAAGTGGATCATTTATATTTTCCCAAGCAATGTGTGATTCTAATACGTCCCCTCACGCACAGCGTGGACCATGCCAAACAACTGTGAACAAATCGATATTGGGTGGCACCCAACATTGCATAATTGGGCCTAACTCTGATACCATGTTGAGAAAATGAAAATGATAGAAGCTGAATTGAAGGGATAGAACCTGCTATTACAACAGGGAAGAAGATGAAAATAATATTCATTCAACTTAGAGAAATTACAAAGCATAATTGTCTATTTATAGAGAAAACTAGTTAACTAATCTATCAACTAAACTAACTAACTAACTACATTACAACTGAAAGCATGTGAGCTGTTTACAACTGGAAGGAGGGCTGAAGATGATGAACGAACAGGATCAGCTGGGGTTTGGATTATGATCCGTGTGATGTGTTTCTATTTCATATTCTAACATTCCCCCCTCAAGATGGAACATCTTGATCTTGGAGAGAAGAATGGAGATGAAGAAATCATTGTTGGAAGAGTTTGCTGATACTTGGAATACTCTGCTGAACTTGAACATTTCTGAGTCGGTCTTTTTCTTTGAGGCTACATCAGGTGCAGTCTCATATCTCTGCACAGATCTGGTTTTGCTTTGCTGAAGAAACGAATTGATAGAGAAGAATTCTGCCATTAAAAAATACAGGGACTGCTGTTATTTGTGAGGTACAAAATTGTTCCAGAGCAGAAAGCTAGGAAGGAAACTCATCGTCCATCTTCCTGTTACCACTGCACATACGAGTGGGTACCGACGAGATCCAAAAACTTCTGGTTTTTTTTTTTTTTTTTACCATCGAGAACAAGAATATAGAAAATGGAATTGGAATAAATTCCACGAAAAACTCCATAAAAGGAGGACAAAGACAATGGAAATCTAAAGAACTTCCATGAAAACACTCAACAATGGTGAAATTTCTCATTGATGAGGAAGAATCGATCTGGTTTTGCAGATCTACTGCAGCGTACAAATTCCAGTAGAAAGCTGGAAAGAAAATCAATGGCAGAATGGCTAGCAGAAGAAAAACGGCAGACAAAGTTGCAGACGGAAGGAGCATAGCTCTGATACCATGTTAGAAATATTGGGCCTAACTCCACCTAATAAAACCGGCTTATTAGGAGAGGATTGCCCTCACCTTATAAAGTGAATCATTTATATTTTCCCAAGCAATGTGAGATTCTAATAATACCCTCTATTCCAGGGGAATTTTTCATGCCTCAAAGGTCATACAGAGTGGATTTTCCGTCAATTTGAAAGAATAAGAAATATTTCGTGATAGGGACAAAGATCAGGCAGGTTTTGCGCAATAACCCATCCTTTTATTAGCATGTGAAGAGAAGATAATTACATTCATTGATCATAGGCAACATCACATTAAAAATAAGTCTCATTTATTACGTATGTTTAAACTAAGTAAATCCCCACACATGCACTATATTTGCTTTTAATGTACACAAACAATTCATAAAACCCATGTCATACTAAAATAAGTATAAACGTATTTGTAGTTCTGCCGTTATGAACTTCAACTTGCATCAATAAAAAAAATCTCCATTGGTTCGGCACTCTTCACGTTTTTAGCAGAACAAACAGAGGCTACCGAATAAAGCATACCAGTACATAGCCACATATAGAACTTATTGTATAGTCCAGATCACTAAACTATTTGACAACTTGATTTTTGAAGCCTTGCAACAGATGTAACTTTAATAAAACACCAGTTTTCCTACAAGCAAATGACTGTCGAAAGTAACCAACAAACATCTTGAATGAAAATTAATTGCAGGTCAAAACATCAAAAGTCACATACTTAAATGCAAAAATATAGGGATTTTAATTAATAAAGCACTGCAAGAAAGCTCAGAACATAGGCTTTCAGGCCTCGGTGTTCGGAAATTCGAAGACAACATCTCTCCCTGAAAGCTTTCTGTAGACTCCAGCAAATGTCTCCAGCTTAGTTTCAGTGTCGTTCTTTGCTTTGGGATCCAATAAAACCTGCAAAGTGCAGATGAATGTTAACATTTGCATAGGATAGTGGAAGATAAAAATCAAAATTAACGAATGATATGTACTGGTTACCTTCATTATCTTTGATCCATCAAGTCTGTATCTAACACGCTTTCCGACAATTTCAGCAGGATAAACTATATCCTCAAGCATGGCCTCATGGACAGCTGTAAGTGTACGGGTACGGGGCCTCTGAACGGCAGAACCCTTCTTCGGTGGCCGCAATATTCTTCGGGTAGCAATAAGAACGACTTCCTGTTAAAAAGGCCACAAGTGATTGATGTAATTAGATGCAGAGAGCATTTAAAACGCTCGTCAAGCAAATAATTCTCAATGCTTCAACAAAATAATCTGTGAAAATATAATGTATGACAAATAAAATAAATACAATCTGAACTTCTCAGTTTAAAGCTATTCTACTATCTTATATGCTGTCAAGTGCTCCGCCTTCCTAATAAGAGGTAGAGGTAAACTGACAATTGCTCCTTAAAAGGTGTTAACGATCCTAATCCTTGACACAATGCTAAAGTAAAAGGTTAACTCCTAAAATGAAATATACAAGAAACTAATATGGGCAGCCTCCATCTCAAGTGTGGACCCTAGAACAAATATATATACAGCAGCTTCCGTTGCTATCAACATAGATCATCTTTACTTGAACTGGTTACAAGATTAATTTTTAGAAAATCTAGTATGGAATTTATTAAGAAACTATGTAAAAAGGTCTTCTTAAATCCTAATGGTGCAAAAAAAATTGCTGTTCACTGTTATGCCTGATGTAAACGTAAAAAGTTTTTATATTGAATAACACCAAATCTTGGAAGATGATGTTCTATTAACATAATTTTGCAGTATAAAATAATAGGGAACTCCACTACAATTTTGGTTAGATAAATGTATCAAATTAAGAACGTGACATCATAGTATCAGCATTACCTTCCCGCTGAACTTCTTCTCAAGCTCTCTCACTAGTCTAGGATGAATCTTGCGGAAAGCTTTCCTAAGACGATAAGGAACATGGATCACAACAGCCTTCTTGTTTCCAGAAACATCAATTTGCCTGCAGAATATAAAACGTACAGATCATCAACATGCTGCAAAATGGTGATTTGGCAAAGAATATATGTTAATCAATATGTATGTTACATGGCAGAGTTGATGTAGAGGTCTTTCAAGTCACTCTTAATCTCTTGGTTTGTACTTTCCAAGTCGAACAGAGCCTACATACACGTCAAGAGAGGAAAACCATCACAAATTGCATTCATACAAATTTAATGGCTGAATAAGGTAGACGAATCCAGTAGCATCAATAAGGTAACAACCTGAGCAACAGACTCCTCAAACTCGGTGGGTTCAGCATCCTTGTCCTTGTGAATCTTTTGCAATGCAGTGTACATCTTGGAAAAGCTGATTTAGAAACAAAAGAATGAAATTGACAAATAGAGCCCAAAAAATTGATTCTTCTGGTCTAGTTTAACGAATTAAAGTAATCAAATAACATGTGTATATTATTTCAAAATTTATGAATAAAACCTACAAAATTGATCTTGCTAATAAATACAATCATACAAAAAGGTTTGTTTAGACAAAACTCATCATTTGAGACCAATTTTTCCCATATTAAATATTCGCAAAACAAAGCTATTTATCATTTGCTGTAAACATCAAAGAACACAACAGAAACCCTTAAACACCATTAATTTCTTTTCCAACGATTACAGCCTTATTTTCCAGAATTCAATTCCCACTAACTAATAAAAAGCTGTAGACTTTAAAAGGTAAAAAAAGAACATCAAATTGTTCCTCTAAGAGCCACAAAAAGTAAAATACCGCCACCTAACATATTATAATACAATTTAGATCGGCTAAAAAATAAATTGAATTGATTCGAAGACATTTATACGACGAAAAAAAGTCTAATAAGTGAGATTAAATTATTTTGTAAGAAATCTAACAGAATCTAAAAAGAAACCTGATGAAAACAATGGATTTACAAGTAAACAAGCTTACTAAATTCATCGAAAACAGGGAAAAATAGGAATCAGGTGAAAATCTTACTAAACTAGAATAGATTGATTTTTTAAGGGATTTACGAGAAACTAATTAGAACCCAGATGAAAATAACAGAAAATGATAAAACCCATTTGTTCGAAAAATGCACCTCGGTAGAGGGAATTAATGGGCTCCCTAACTTCTGCTCTGTGAGAAGGTCTAAAGTCGGGCGCTGGCGGATACAAGGGTTTAAAAGATGGGAGAAGAATGGAGAGATACAATGAAAACCCTAGTTTCATCAACGGCTAAAATAGAATGCTGGGCTGTTAAAGAATTGATCTGGACCGTCAAATATAAAGAGGGAACCCGACCCGAATTCCCTGTAAGCCATTCATTGAGAGAGGGAGAATTTCCAAAATAGCCGGGTCAAATGACCCATTTGGGTTTTTTATGTAAAAGTCAAATTTGCCCTTAATGAAATGATTTTTTATTGTGAATTATGTCCTCAAACTTTATGATTTTTTAGTAACTAGTTTTATTCCTATTTTTATTCGTCATCACTAGATGTTTCTTCTAAGTCAGATTTTTCTTTAAAAATTTCTTCATTAACTTCTATATTTTCAATATTAACTTCTTCACATTCATCTCTAATTTGTTCAAAATCTGTAATTAATATCTTAACTTTCTTTTTTGGACATTCAGTACTTATATGCCCTTCTTCATTACAATTCCAACATTTACATCGTTTTTTATCTAATGGTTTTTTATTATAAGGTTTATATTTTCTTCTAAAATATTTTCTTTTTAATTTAAAATATTTCTTTTTGAACTTATTATATTTTTATATTTATTGGGTTTTATTTTTCTTTTTCGTTTATATTCATAACATCCCCAATTTCCTGATACTTCCGTATCAATACAACAAATCTTATCTTGTATAAATCCTGATTGTTTATAAATCATTTAATTACTAAACATAGTACTTATTTCATCTTTTATAGTTCTTATTATAAATCCTAATGTATAACCTTCTTCATTTCTTCCAAATTGTTTTTCTTTTATTTTATTTTGAAAATAATTATTCCATAGTGATGTTAATTTTCTAATAAAAACTTCCTTATAATAATTATTATCAGCTCCACTTCTAAACATCATATAATAGTATTTACTATATTCACAACAATATTCGTTAAGATAACACATATTACAAATTTGTAAATGTTTCATTCTATTTTTAGCATATTCTATTTCTTCTAATCTGGTTTTAGTACTTTCATTCACCCAATCTTCTCCAGCAAATTTTCTATAAATTCGTGTAGCGACTCTATTTATTCCTTCTAATTCTCTAATTCCAAATTCTGCTTCAATACTATCTTTCCAAACACCTTTTGTTGTTTCTTCTAATTCTCGATACCAATTAGCTATATTTCCCTTAAAAGTTGCTAATAAATATTCAGTTCTATTTTTATTATCGGTATTACTACGATTATAATTAAAGTGTGCTAACATATTAGTACTCCATTCATTTATAGTTTTTCTAACATCTAATTCACAATCTAAAATTAAATATGATCCTGCAATTTTCATTGGGTTTGATTCTCTTAATACTGGTTTAAATTGATCTCTATACATTTTTTCTTTTTTATGCTCTGTTTGGGAGGCATTCTTTTTCAAAGAATACATTTTATCTTTCACATCAAGTGGGGTCCATGTAGAATGTGTGGTTGAAAAAGAAGGAAAAGTTATTGATGTGATGGAAAATATTATTTTATTGAAAAATGTGTGGTTAAAAATGAGTAGAAGAATGAGAATGAAAATTTTAATAGTTACCAAACAGAGGCTTAATTTTAAAATCAACTTTTGTATTAGCATATCTTCTAGGATCTATTTCTGCTTTATATTTAGCTGTGCTAGTTTCTCCATATTCTTCTTGTTTAACTGCTCGTGGTCCTCCCGTTTTTCTGACCATATGATTTTTAGTTATTTCTTCACAAATTTTTAAGTTTTCTAAGTCAAATATTAAATTTTTCATGTCTTCGTCCATTATTCTTCCATAACAAATTTTCCTTCTTTTTCTATAAAATTTTCTTCATGTTTTCTAAGATCAATTAATAATCTTTCTATATCTTCTTTTAATCCTCCATTAAGTTTTATTAATTCTTCATATTTTTCAATTTTCTTTCTAACTTCTTTAAGTTCTTTGACATAATCTGGTTTCAATGGTTTTTCTTTGTTTAAATTTTCTATCATTCTATTTAAAAGATTTTCTATTCTTAAAAATTTATTTTTTTAGCTTTTCTTTTTCTCTTTCATAGCTTATTTCAATTCTAGTTATTTTTTCATCAATTGTTTTTATACCTTTTTCAATTAAATTGATTTTATCATTCATACTCATTTTTTAGGTCTTTTATAAGGTGGCTTGTCTATTTCAAATCCAAATTTATTTAATAGAATATCAATTTTATAATTAATAATATCTATCTTCTCTTCCAAATTAAGTTGCTATTTTATTAATACTATTTTTCTGTGCAATTTTTGATATTTGATTTTGGATTTCCTCAAGTTTAGTTTCATCAAGCGTTTCTAAATTATTAATTTATTTCTTTATTTTATTAAATTGTTTAGACATATTTTTACTTAAAATTTCTAATCTTTCTTTAGTTATTTCATCTTTTGGATCTATATTATTTATTTCGTCTATAACTTCTATATCTTTAGATTTTAATTGTCCTAATTGTTGCCATAAAAATGCATTAGTCCAATTTGTAGTCATATTTAATCATTCATCTGTATTTTTCCACTAACTTAAAGGTTGAAATATAAATGTATTCCATCCTCTAGTTTGATAACTTCCTATTGGTAGTATAATATTTTCTAATTCTCGTTTATCAAATCTTATTTTTGTTGGTAAGCTCATATTAATCTGGTAAGTTTAAGGAATTAATTATTATATTATTTATTATTTGTCTTATCTCTTTTCTAAATTGTTCTTCTCTTCTTAATTCTCTTATAATTTCATTTCTTAATAATTCTCTTTTAATTTTATTCCAATGAGAAATTTCTTTTTCGATTTCTCTACGATTATTGTTTGTTATTATTTGTTCTTCTAAAATTTTTATTTTATTATCACAAAATTTTCTAGTTATTCCAGACATATTCTTATTCTTTATCGTCAAAACTAAGATCAAAATCATATAATTCAGCAACTTCATTATAACTTACATGCTTTTCTTTAGTTTCAAAAGTTCTTTCACTGTTTTCACTATCTAACCAGAAAAATATAGTCATTTTTATTATTTTTTTGGGCAATCTTTCTTTTAATCCAAATGATACAATTATAAGACATTTTTCATAATATCTAATATCTCTTTTTATGAAATTTATTCCTCTAGTATAACTATCATAAGTTTTTCAGATTTCTATCATGTGACTATAATCAATACTATTAGTATATCTAAGATGTACAATTCTATAATAAAATTCGTAACTTTCCATAATAAAAGTTTTTCAAAGTATACAATCTTATAAAAATTTTTATATAATAATTTTCATGCAAATTTTCAGACAATAAATTTCTCTGTAGCTTAAAATAAGGGTCTTACCACGCTTCGCCAAATAGCAAGAATGTTATATGTTCCTAGTCACCTTCGTCACAAGAGTTGGCCAAAGTCCTACAGTATCACAGCAAGATGGACACAGGGGCATTCAAAACTCTCAAACAGACACACTGTGTAGAACAACACTCAAAGCGTAATAAAAAATTTATTTAAAACTCAAAGATTTTATTGATCTGATGATAGTTTGAAAGCTATTATACAAATTTTTTTACAAAGATTGATACTCCGAAGAGTGGTTTCTACTCTCTAATGAGAATGATTACAAAGATCATTTTTCAAATTGGTATTCTGAAGTTGGTAGTTCAGGATGAGATTTCGGATGAATTCTTTTCGATGATCTTCTTCCTTAGTAGAGTCTCAATTTATAGAAGGCATTCACTTCACCGAGAAGCTTCTGGCCAATCAAATTTTTACAACACAAAAGTTAAAGTACAATTATTTCTTCAAAGTGGTTAAAATAATTAAAACACTTGTCGGCTGCTTTATTCCAACTTTTGAGCTGTCATCTTCTGCTTTAATGCTCACATGGTGATGTCCTGTGATGTCGCTTTCTTATCGTTCTTTACTTGTGGACGTGTCTTATTAGTCGGCAAGCCTCTTTAATGCATTCGTCATTTCCAGAGAATTGATCATTTAAAATTTCACAAATCTTATCTTCAAGGATTTTTGATTCTTTATCTTCTCTACTAATAAGGATCCAATTATTGCTCATTCCATACACCATATATTTTTCTCCATAGAAAAATTGCATTGTTGAGTATACTGATTTTATTCCAAGAGCTCTCCTGTAAATCATCCATTTTTTATTGATTGTTGGCAATTCTTTAATAATTTGAATCTCCTTTAATGGATTTCCATGATTTTTTCTGATAGTGATTAGATGATGTTCTCCATACCATTCTGGTTCTTTATACTCTGGACTGATAGTATAGAATCTCAACTCCACTGGTTGTTTTTCACTATATTTTTTCACACAATTGATAAATTCTTTATCAAATTGTTCTATTTCCTTTAAATCGATTCCTGGAAAGAGTCTATCCAAAAATCCATATGTTGCTAATTTTCTGACAACAAATGGATCTGCTCCTTGAATAACACTTATCCTTTGATAAATCGTCGTTGGAAGGGCTATCAGTATAGAGAATTTCCTTCTCTGAAATTATATACCCATTCTGAGAATTCATAATAATCTTTCTCCATGGGATGAAGATTGGTTTGAACATGATGAGTTGTGATTATTCGCTTTGGTGATTTGAGGTCACCAACCGGTACTTTTTTATTTTCTTGGAATTCACTTATAACAGTAGGCTGTTCCAATGGGCCTTTTGATAAGGATGTTTGAGTACTGGACTCAACGGCTCCTTTTCCACTTGTAAATTTTTTCAACAATTTGTCAATACTGACTGGTAATTGTTGTGGACCTTTTGTTATGACATTTTCCTTTTGCAAGGAAAGATGGTCATTTCTCTTAGATTTCGAATCTCCACTTGAAGTGGATGTATTAATCTCCCGAAATGGGATATGACTCGCCTTTTGGCTGTATTCACATTTTTCTAAAGGAGGGTACTCCTGGCTACAACTTACAAAAAAGTCTAAACATTCTGTCAATTTTTCAGCTATTTTTTCTTTATTATCATTTAGTTTATTAATCTTTTTCCCACTTTCAATAACTTTGTTTGATAAATCACACAAAATTTGTCAGATGTCAAGATGATCCTCTTGAATAGTAAGATAATCTGCATTAAAATCTGTTAGAAAATTTTGCACTTCCTTGGTAAATGCTTCAATCTTGTCCAAAATCATGATTCCTGCTCAAGAAATCAGCAAACAAGTTATCTTTTCTTTTAATATATTCAAATTTAAAATTATAAAAAGATAGTAGTATTTGCCATCTGTGTAATCTTTTATGTTGAGGTGAATTTGATAATTTATTATTTACAAGTCCATTAAGTTGAGTATTATCAGTTTGAACAATAAATTCCTTAGGTAGCAAGAACATTTTGAATTTATTTATTCCTTTAACTACTGCTAATAATTATTTTTCATTAGTTGAATAATTTATTTCAGCATTATTAAATGTTCCTTTTCATCTGGGAGTCTAAGTTTAGGTAAATTTTTACAATTCTCTTTTAAATTTTTAACACAAAGAATATGTTTTTCATTCCATCCTAATTTATTTGATTTTCTTAATAGTTTCTGAAGTTTATTTCTTTTTTCTGCAAGTTTTTTTATAAATCCTTCAACATAATTAAGACATCCTAAAAATTTTTGAATTTGTTGCTTATTTTTAAGTTTATCAGGAAATAAAATTATTTTCTCAGAAATATGAGGTTGTAATTTTATTCCTTCACTATTTATTATCATTCCTAAAAATTCAATTTTATTTTTTGCTATTTTTGTCTTTTTCTGACTAAGTATTATACCTTCGTTTGAGCAAAGTGTATCAAAACTTCTAAGATGTTTAAGATGATCTTCATATGTTTCTGAACAAACAAGTATATCATCAATATAAACAATAAGAAAATTATAAGTTCTAAAGATTTCATCCATTCTTCTCTGATAAATTTGTAGTGCATTTTTTAATCCAAATGGCATAACTATCCATTCATAATGTCCTTGAGGTGTACTAAATGCTGTTAATGGTATACTATTTTCTTCAAACTTAATTTGCCAAAATTCAGACTTACAATCAAATTTTGAATAATATTTTTTATTTTTAGCTATATTTATTAAGACTTCTTTATTTGGTAGATAATATCCATCAAATTTTGTATTTTTATTAAGTTCTTTATAATTTACAACCATCCTAGGTTTTCATCTTTTTATTTCCGAATGATTTCTAACCATAAAAGTTGGGTTGCTATGAGGACTATTGCTTTTTCTTATAAGTTTTTGATTAAGAAGTTCTTGAATTTGTATTTGAAATTCTTCTTTATCTTCTTAATTATAGAGCATATGTTTGACTCTAATAATGATTGTTGGTTCTAATAGTTCTATTTTAGCTATTGTTTTTTATTTCTCCCATTTTTCAAGTGGGTTTTCATTATAATTTTTTGCTAAAAGATCTTTTATTTGATCAAGAGTAATTGTTTTGATTGAATAATTGAGTAATTTTGGTATAAATTCTATCTTTTCACCACGTTGAGCTGGCTGAACTCTGAATGGTTTAAATGGTTTAAATTCTCTAGCAATTTTTAGTAAATGTCAACATGGTGTTTTTAATTGAATCGTATAAATATTTTGACTATATTGACTAAACTGTTGAAAAAATCACTTCCTAAAATAATATCACAATCATTTATATTGTATTGGTAAACAATCATTTATATCACAATCATTTATATCACAATCATTTATATTTTATTTCTCCCATTTTTCAAGTGGGTTTTCATTATAATTTTTTGCTAAAAGATCTTTTATTTGATCAAGAGTAATTGTTTTGATTGAATAATTGAGTAATTTTGGTATAAATTCTATCTTTTCACCACGTTGAGCTGGCTGAACTCTGAATGGTTTAAATTCTCTAGCAATTTTTAGTAAATGTCAACATGGTGTTTTTAATTGAATCGTATAAATATTTTGACTATATTGACTAAACTGTTGAAAAAATCACTTCCTAAAATAATATCACAATCATTTATATTGTATTGGTAAACATTTCTTATAGTTACTATTTTAGATCCTATGATAACATCTATATTTTCATTTTTATATTTTAAAAATTCTCTTACTCCAGTTATTCCTTGTAGAGTTAATTGTTGTTTATTTTCAATCCATTTTGGTAATAAAAATTCTTTAAAAACAGTTATCTCAGCTCCTGTGTCAATTAAAGCACAAGTAGTTATTCCTTGATGTATAATAAGAATTCTTTCCTTATCTATTTTGTAATTATCAAGACTATCTAAAAATGAATTTCCTAATAATATTGAATGTTCATCAAAATTCATATTATTATCAATATAGCATTCTATACTTAATAATAAATTTCCTAATTTAATTTGAACTTGTCATATGATATTGCAAGAGTTTATTTTTCATTCAAAGTCTTCATAACTATAAGGTTCTACCTTTTTCTTTTTAATTCCTTCATCAATAAGAGAACAAATATAATTCTGACTTGCTCCAGTATCAACAAGTATTTTACTTTCATTTATCCATTTATTTCCATTAAAAAAAATTTCTTTAATTCCATAAACATTATTATTTTTATTTTGTTTTAATTTTGAAATACTATGTTTCACTATTATTTCCAATAATTATCTTATTTTCTTTATATGTTATTTGTTTTGGTATTAGATGTTGATCGATACTTATAGTATCATCATGACCTATCTCAAAATTTTTTATTCCTTCTATATCTTGTTCTCTAGGTAAGATTGCTTCTCCTATATCCTTAAATTCTTCGTCTATTTCTATAAAAGGCTTATCTTGATATATATTTCCATAATTACTATTTGTATAACAATATAATCCTTGATATAATATAGTAAAAACTTTATTATCATCTTTTAATATTTTATTAGTCATCTTAAAATGTAAGCTAAGACAATCATCTAAATTTTTATCATTTATATGTACACAATATCTTGGATAACAAGTAAATTTTAATTTTTTATAAGCTAAATTTCCTTTCACTATTCCTAAATTTCCATTTTCTGCAGTTATACATCTTTCATCTTGTAAATTAAGTATTATAAGACTATTAATTCCTTCTTTAAAACATGATTTTATTATTATTTGTATTCCAACGAGGTAAACATAAGATATTTTATTTTGTTTTTCTTGCTTTAGTTTTCCCAAAATTTCATTAATATTTCTTTTTATTATTATATTTACTTTTATTTTTCCTAGTGTATGTTTAATATTTATGGTTTTTTTTATTTCATGATATTCATTAATAACTAACTTGTTTCTTCTAAAGGCTGATCCTAAAATATTAAATAATCTATTTTCTCCGGGTGGTTTTAGATTTAATTCTGCTCTATTAATTTTTCTAAATTTTTCCCAATCAAATTTTCCTTTTAAAGCATATCCTCCTACTCCTTCATATACTTCGGTTTCTAAATCCTCTGAATTTTCAATTTCCATGATCTCTAGGACTCTAATTCTTCAATTCTCCTAATTTCATTATTAAGAACTTTTTGAATTCTTTTTAAAGTTTCCATTTCAATGAGAATAGGTATTTTAACAAGATATCCTATGTTTTCATCTAGAACATCATCAAAGTCTATTAAAAGAAAAGTAATTTTCTTTTCAAATTTTTTCTTTATTCTAAGACTATCCGAGTCTTTTATTTTTCCAATTAAATTTCTTGATTTATTAACAAGATATTGAATATAACAATCAGTATCTAAATATTCAGTAGAATTGTCAACATACCATCCTGCGCAAATTTCTTTATTATCTTCCATCTTCTAATGACTTTAAATTCTCAGAATATAGCGCTCTGATACCATTTGGGTGTGGGTTATCCAAAAATGCAAAAATACAATTAATTCAAAATAGGTGGAAATAGTTGATAGTGAAGAAAAGTTAAATTTTTATTGCAAGGGGCAAATAATTTGTTAAATCCAAAATTAGAATTAAAGTTTTAAGGACTAAAATGAAATTTATTTAATATTAGAATGACTTGTTTTGAAACCTTTCATATTGAGGGTATTTTTGGAACTTTAAATTTTTAAAATAGTAAAAGGGTATTTTGAAAAGGGTATTGTTGAATTTGGGGTATTTTCAATAATTTCTCAATGAGAGATGAGAGACCTAGCTAGGTCGAGTAAATCGCTGAGCCATTTATGTCTCCATTTGGCTAAATTTATAATTATTTATAGAATTAATCTAATTGTAGTGGTGTGCATCAATTTTTTACATCAAGTTTGACACCATTTGAAATTTAATAATCGAGATCCTTGATTTGAATAAGAATAGGTAAAATCAATAATAATATTGCGTTTCACATCAACTATTAAAATTCAAATAGACCTTTAATTAGGAATATCAACTAAGTAGTTCGCTCGTTTGAATGGCCATTAGAATCGATATGACAATTTTATAGGTTTAGATGCAAATAGAAGTTATGTACATGTTTGAGCCCCATTTTTATTCTAAAAATGTATTTTGGAATAGTAGATTGATGGAGAATGTGTGGTTAAAAAATAAGAAAATATTTTGAGTTTGTGTTTAATATTATTTTATTGAAAATGTGTGGTTGAATAAAAGAGATAAAAAAATGTATTTTGAAAATAATGAGGATCAAACAAGTATTAGAAAGTGCATATAAGTCGACAAAATTTTGCTACAATCAACAAAACATGGATATATATCAAAGAGGTAGCCTTAGGGGCAAAGAGCGCCAATGTGTGTTGATAAAACCCAATTTGTTGGATGGTTATACCTTCAAGATGATCCAAATTTTCAATCTCAGAGCTTATTAAATTCAATTAAGACGCACAGATTTACGTTCAATAATCCCAGGGGCTTCCAAATTTCAAGATTAATATTTTTAGATAAACTATCATCCTAAGGGGGCATATTAAGAAATAAATTCTACATTAAATAAAAATATAATACTTACCATCATTTTATCAAACTTCTTTTAATAAAGTTGAACTTTGAAGATAGAACCTCAAATTTATGAGTTACTTCTCTTAATAATGTCGATATTTTTAGATGGAGTTCAAATCTTAGGGCTTGTTCGGTACAACTTAAAATCCAATTAAAATTGAAAATATGGCCGTTATTGGGTCTCACTCGTCTAATAAAAGTCAACAATAACGACTAGTTTTTCAATTTTAATCCAATTTTAATCTCTACCGAACACGCCCTTAATATAGTATCAAAGATTATGATGTTTAATAGAACCATTCAATCCGTCTTAAAACTCGAACAAATCATCAAAATTTCAAGAATGGTGTATTCAAAGTTCTAACGAATCATCATTTCGTGAGTCTTGTTAAGGGATAATTCCTACAACGATTAGATTAAAAAAAAAATTAAGCAAATTTAAGAATTTGTGCCACTTCTCTTAAGTAGATTGACCTTTTAAGATAGAATATCAAGTCTTAATAGTGCAGTTATATACACTTTATGCTTTATCATACCTGCTACCTTAGAGAGGATTGTGCAGGCCTATGTAAACTTATGATCGTGTGGACCATAGGCCCATCCCAGAGCGTCTCAAGCCCAGACACTAGTCCGACACACCTTCAAAGAGCTTCATGTTGCGCCACCTCAAAATGGGCCCATGCAACATGCCTCAACCACATTTAAACCTCTATGGTGCGTCCGTAGTCTGATTAACACACGTAGAGCTGGTCAAGCCATTTACTAGATATAGCGAGTCTAGACGTGTCCTTTGAGGTTGCCTCCTTAAACTTCTACCCACTTTGAAGTTTGACACTTAATTACAATTTTAAAGTCTCAACTAAACATCACTACAAAGTTTTGGAACGTGATCAAATCCGTTATAGAGACTTTAGAGAGTTAAGAATCCAATCTAATTCATATGAAATTAGAAAATTTTTTGGAAGAGTTGACTCAATCTAATGAAGATAGCTTCTAGCGAATAAAGTTCCAAGTTGGATTTCGTTATAATTTATAGCCATTCAAGAACCAATAAATGTTCCAAAAATGAATGTATAGAAACTAGACATTTTTCTCTTCTATTCCCATCGGATAATTCTTCTTGTACATCAAGGGTGCCATGTGTCCATTATGGCACCCTTGATGTACTTGTAGCACTACTCATTTCCATTATATGCAATTTATAATAGGGTTCTAGAGAATCAAGATAGCAATGTTTACGTGTTTGTCACAACTTTATACCAAGAGACATGGCAGTGAAAGGATTGGTACGAAACACGTATACTAGGAGTCCAGTAAATTGTGGGATCGTTAAGACGATTGTTCCTAGCCATGAGCAAGATGTACGTACAAGATGTAACCTTAGATATTGAATGCAACGCAATGTAACATAAAACATAACAAGGTAACCACAAATCCAGTAGAATACAGTAACTAGTGTAGCACAATATAGCAACATCGAACAAAATCCTTCGCACTTACATCAACATGTTCATATGACTGCCTCCAGAAACAAGTCATGCAGCCACAGAGCAATACAAAAAAAAAAAAAAAGGAAAACAAGAGAGAGAAAAGCCAAGGGGCATATGGAGGAGACCAAATTCCCGGCGACCAAATGCCAACCACCAAACCACGATAATTTGAACAGAACAAAGACTCACAACAAAATTAAGACCACACCCAGGTAAACTCAACTACTATATTTTTCACCTTGGAACGGGTGACATTATCCATTTCATCCAATCATTTTTCCGTCTCACTTTATCTACCTACAAGACAAAAGGACAGAACATTAGAGAACTGCACAGGCAAATCATGAACCAACAATATCACCCATTGAAGTCGGCTACGCATCTTTGTACAAGGGTTGTGTCCTTATTTAAAACAATCATGCAACGAACCAGAAACCAAAGGATATAATATATAAAAACAATTATATAAACAACCAGTAACTGCAGGATACTATTCATTTTGCCAAAAGTATTATAAAAAAAGAACTCATGACTCATGAGACGTGTTTTAATGTATAGTGAATAAAGGTGGTGTTGATAAAATACTGCAAAAATATTTCAAACCTGTACTTCCACAACGTTTGACGCTCGTACAGCCTCCAGTATAAGTTGAATATTGTCCGTCAGCTGCATGACCTGTAACCGGCATCAAAGATAATATTACGCTTACCAAAATGGCTAATAAGAATTCGCTCAAAGTTGCATGCATTTTGG
Source organism: Fraxinus americana (assembly GCA_035079005.1). Lineage (NCBI taxonomy): Eukaryota > Viridiplantae > Streptophyta > Magnoliopsida > Lamiales > Oleaceae > Fraxinus > Fraxinus americana. The sequence goes on along the minus strand of CM068718.1, from coordinate 26,973,654 downwards.
ATGCTGAAAATACACAAACCAATTGACATTGACGTTTTCATTCACTTAACTGAACCACTAAAATATCAATATTTTCTAGGGCAACGACAGGTTCCAACCATACTCAAGATTGTTCTAGTTTAATGCTTGTACATTAGTTTAACACGTACAATTATTGACAAATTAAAAGACAGCTGAATTATTGACAAATATATCCGATCGGAAACTAAGACAATTGAAGACGAGGTCTATATTCACAATGGTTTACACAGGTAATTTCTCTATCTTAGTCGTGAAGAGTAATTTGTTAGAGACAAAAACATAAAAAACAAAGATCTTAGCTAATTTCATGAGTACAATTCTATTGGGATATCACATGCACCAAGCTCATTATTTGGCAACCAGTCTAACAAACCCTGGAATCTGCAATTTAACTAATTGTGGATTTTGAAAACAGGAAATTAGCAGCCATAAATGCAGAATGGTTCAACTGCTTCTTATGTAGGTTATGAAGAGCATCATAGCATTTTTTGAACAGGCCATGCATGGAAATAGAGTTCATGAGATGAAAATGAATATTGGTCTTGTTTACAATTGCTCAATATGAGAATGAAGCGATTTTTAAAAAATCATCTTGCTTGTCTGGGCATGCAGCTTATAGATTCTAAATGATTCAATTAAGCTATCAAAAACTAAAAGTTAAAAGAATCCTCCTTAAGATGTTTCTAGATTCTAAGGCATAACGCAACTGTCCAGAAGTTTTTCTTTGACATTTTTGCTCGCCAGACCTGATTCTGTTATTCTCCAAAATGCTCCCACCATTAATTACAACACAAACCTCCTTACGGCCACTCTTCCCCCTTCCTTTTGAACCCCTCTCCCTTGAGCAACTATGCCGGAAAACCTGTTGTGGCCTCAAATGCAGCAACTATACTCAAATACACGTGTTAAAAAACACACAAATGCACAGATCCCTCTTTCGTTTTCTCTCTCTTCGTCTTTATTCCTATTATGAATAAAAGAGTATTCTATATATTCTGCCTTAGTTCTATTCTACCTAATCTAAAATCTTAGGATTTCAAAGTATTGATCCAAAGTTGTCTCCTACCTATTAAGATCCTCCCAATCTTATTTATTAAAACCATGTCATCAACTTACATATACCAAGAGACTTTCTTAAATATGTCCACAAGCTCATACTTCACTAAAACATAAAAAATAATTTTTTGGCAGAATCTTGTTGCAACCGAAATTTTCTATTACTATCAACTGCATGCTATTCTTGAGCACTTAATCATATATATCCTTACTTAATATGTAATATAAATAACAGAAAATCCTTTTTATTCTCAAAAGCATTGTAGCACTTCCCTGTACACCCTGGAGTATTTTTTTTTTCCTACAAAAATCATATGCAAATTATGTTTTTTTTCTCAACAACCCCCTAAGTAGCTAAAGGCTTGAAGATAAATCTCAGTCATAAAACCACGCTAGATCTAAAATTCTGAGTTACGCCTTAACCTATGCTCAATCAAATGGTGCCATCTTTTTCATATTTTAATATTATGGCTCATGAGCTTCATAACTCTATAGTTTGCATAATCTTGAATATGTTCTTTTATTCTAATAAATAAAACACCTAAACCCATTTGCCAACAAAAAAATATTTCATTGTTCTTAGAAAACATTATTTTATTCTTCAAATCTCATTAACAAGTTCGACAACCAAAAAGTACCGGCTTACCTAAACCCTTCCACACTTCGATGGGGTATCAATCACAACCAATTTCTTTTACCATCTAAATCCTCTTCAGAGCCTCTCACTTTGGGAATCTAAATCCTTTTGGTATAGTTAACATGTTTATCATCAATAGTGTGACAGACCGCACAATTTTCTTTCAAATTACTTTGTCTAAATAAATCCCTCATCCTTCTTATCATATCATCACTGAATTAAAGATTATTATCTCCTTAATGCACTTGACTTGGTTTTGAATCTCTAACTCCCGTTTTCTTTAGCCAAAATATCTTGCGAATATTTATTCCCAGTACTTAGTAAATAACTAATTTCATGTTCGGTGACTTCAAGGAAAATTTGAGTAAGCTGATTGTAGTTTTTTTTTTCACCATGGAGCCAACAATCAGTCCAGCCTGACCAACAGACAATAAGGACATCCCAATCGAAATGTGATTATCAGCTGTTTTTCAAGTCAAAAGCCCCAGGCAGCTAATTTCACCTTTTCACCACAAAGGAGCAGCTTCTCCAACAATTTCAAAATTATCACACACTAGCCCACAATATGATCAGTTCAATCTCAAAAGGATGGCATATCCAAAGAACATGATGTTCAGTTCTCCAATTAAATTTTGGGTATTTAGAAGAATGAAGGAGTTGAGAGAAGTTGAAAGTGTTCAGCTTAATAACACATAACAAAATGGAATGTCCATCAAGTCTGTCCCGAAAAATACTGTCTCATAGATTTGTTACATGGCTCATTTAAGCTACTGCAAAACGTCAATATCAAATTCAACCAGAAGTCATCTATATCCAAAGTAGGTTCCTCCTCACCTAAGCAATAAATCTTGACAAGTTTTAAAGCTTAATACAAACAAGTCCTGAAAAAAAGATTTAATCAAAATCGAATCTTAAGAAATAAATGAGAAATATATGGATTCCCACAGAAGGCAGATGAACTAAATGATTCATTAGTTTCAATTGTATAATTAGGTGCATATACTGAAAGAGCCTAATTTGGGGAAACAATTATTTTCACTAAAGGAGCTTCTACAAGAACTTTCTCAAAACCATCACTTAGCAAATACTAAAATTCCCATAAACATGTAAGCCAGAATACTGGTAGTTGGTGACATACATGTTCACGTCCTTTGAGATATAGACATTTCGAGGCAAGGCAACACTGCCAGACTCATATCATTAGAATTGATTAAGACTTGCATCATAACTTAACAGTTCAATTTCAACAAAGAAGAGAGACAACCCAGCCGCAGCTAAGAAGACATGGAAAAAACGAGTGCACAAATAGATAAAGCCTGAAGTCCATAGATGAAATATAAAAAGCAAAGCTGTTCATCTTGTATCTTATATCAACTGCCGACGAGAACAGCCATAAAACTCAAACACATCAAATCATTAAAGTTCAAGCAAATTATACCACATAGTGAGGTATCTGGTAATTACACTAAGATCCCATTTACAAAAACTGCAGAGTGCTCTTAAAATTTCAGTAGGTGACATGGACCAAGATTAAAATTATAGGAGAATCATAAATATCAAGGCAGAAGTGAAAAAGCAAATACCAAAGGTGAATGCCTCATAGAGGGACCAAGGAAGAATCCCCGGTGTAAGAACTAAGATGTGAAATTGGAGGCACCTATTACCAAGCATAGGGCAACTAATACCTTCACTTAAAATATCATCGTGAAAATCAGTCAGGGATCTAGGATTGCCCAATAAATCTACATGAAGCATGATGCATATTGAACTTATTATGGACTATTGTATGAAAAGACAGGCAAAAGAACAATTTGACTTCAAGAAATGAACAGAAAGACACTTATCATTCTCGGCAACTTACTTTCTTAAAACCGGCTATTAAATGAATTGAAACCCATCCCTCTACATCCATGTTCTGGCGCAAGAAGGTATCTTTAACTAAATTCTCATTACTGGAATAAGAAATGGGTAAAAGAAAACAAGATGTTAGTGTCTGCATGGTGGTAGAAAGTAATATAATTTTGATTTCCTGATAAGAGAAACTAACCACATAATTAAGTACCTAAAATAATAATCTATCTGATTCACTATCTTGTTAGGCAAGTGAGGATCTGACACAGGAAAAATCACAGGCGGCATTGGAACCATAGGCATCCTGAGAGGATCTGGATGAGGCCCTGGAACATAATATACAGGAGAAGGCACTTCTGCAAGTATATCAGAACATCAGTACAAGGACAAAAATATGAAAACATGATCATATAATTAACAAATCTCACCAGTGTAAACCATCGGAGTAGCAAAGGGTCGCACAGCCAAAGGAGGAGGGGTAATATAATGTGTACTAGGAACTGGACTGCGAATGAAAGGTCTAGAAGCAGCTCTCTGCTGGGGCATATTGCCTTCTCTGCTGCCAAAACTTCGATGAGGAGTATCCCAATCCTGATTCCCACGTTCCCGATCACGCCTGCCACCACGGCCATGATGATGGGAGACATCCCCTCGGGGGTGTGGACCACCACTGCCTCTTCTAAATGAACTCCGCTGCTGTTGTAGCACATTTCCACCATGTGATCCTCCACTGTGCCCAGCCTCCCTATTCATGTTATCCTTTGCAAAAGACTCCCCAGCAGAGCCACTTGACTTACCCAAATTATTAGAGACTAGTTCCACCACTGCACCTTCTGCTGCTAGTGACTGAGAAAAGTTGTCATTAGCTGATCCATCACTATTGCTCATACCGCCACCATCAATCTTCATAGACCTCTGCCTGGCAAGGCCGGCATAGTGGGGTGCTAAAATAGGGTTGGTGTTACTACTGGTATCTTGTTTATGGGTAGACGAAAAGCCTACTCCAGTTCCCTATCATACAGGCATGAGTATAAAAATAGAGAAGTCAAATTTTCCAACCTCGGTAGCAAAATGGTCTTTCATCTAAAACCACAGCATATGACGTACATGAACATTAATTATTATAATGCAGCATAAGACGTACAGATACGTCAAAGTAAATTTTAGAGTTGTGTATAGCAGAAAATTAAGAACTTCAAGTGTAACATTAAATCAATAAGCAAAAAAAATAAGAATGTAAAACATAATTGTGCCCATATAGAAGGACCTGTGACAAAGAGACTGGTCCATCAGACAGAGCTTTGAGAGAATCAGAAGAAGATGACTTCTTTGGGGATGAACGGGTGGATTCAGAGAGAGCAGGCCAAGACACTGCCCCCATTACAGCGCTAATCTCTGCAGTAGCAACATTTGAAGGCTTGTTCCAAGCCGGTTTCTTAGTAGCATTGCTGCCGCTGCTTCCCCCAACATGCTCAGTACTCTCCGCAGGAGTCTCAACGGCACAAGCAGCACCACCACTCTCCATCGAAGGACAGGTCACAGAACCAGCTACAGCTGCCAGCGTAGAAGCAGCTTCGAAAGGGGAAGAATCGGAAGAAGCTGGTGAAGAAGAGGAATTCGCACTTGCCTCCGCAACAACACCACCAGATGAGGAAGAAGAATGTGGAGAAAGCACGCCGTTTACAGCCGCTGCCGCAGCCGAGGAAGAAGAAGAGATGACATACTCCGAGTCACAGTCACGGACAGTCTGAGCCCACGAAGATGAGCCGCCATGCCCCGCCGAGGCCCACCTTGAATTGGGACTCCTAGGGGAGTGATGAGCCGAAGAAGAACTAGGGGCTGGGTTAGTTGCTGTAGCCATCAAAAATAATAATTTTCTTTTGGGGATTTTTGTTTTCCAAAATAAGGGTTTTCGGATTTTCCGTAAAATGATAAACAAAAACTCTAAAAGATTGGAATTCAGGTTACCAAAAATACCTGCCTGATTTGAAATAACAATTACGATCAATTGATCGATCGATCAATTGGAAAACCCTAAAAAGAACAAAAAAATAATAATCAAATTGATCAAAATTTTCTAGTATTAGACTGTTGGAAGAGAGATTTTCGATGGATCGCAGAAGATCCGATTAGGGTAGAGAGGATGAGATCTTCTTCACACAGAAAAAACACAAATAGAGAGAGAGAATCTTCTCTGTCCTCACTCTTCCAAACAAATCTTTCCTTCTTCGTTTCACGAGTCACACCCGCGTTTTTTTCCTCACAAAACATGGGGAAATACACAGAAATAGCCTAAATTTGAAGCCATAATTCAAGAATCGCATTTGACCATTTTAGAGTTTTAAACTTCCTAAAATACCCTCAAAATAAAAAAATTATCTAACAAGTCATTTTAAGATATAATGAATTTCATTTTAGTCCCTAAAATTTTAATCTTTTATAAAAATTTGATAAATTGCTTCCCCTTTTGAATAAAAATTTAACTTTTCTTCACCATTAACTCTTTCCACATATTAAACCCAAGAACTCTTTCCACATATTAAACCCAAGAATTTGAAGATTTTGTTTACTATTAAAATTGTATTTTTGTTTTATTGAAACCCCCCCCCCCACAAAATTGATATCAGAGCCATAAGAAAATGGCGAACAATGAAGAAATTTCTGTAGGATGGTATGATAACGATTCTATTGAATATTTAAATACCGATTGTTATATTCCGCATCTTATTAATAAATCAAGAAATTTGATTAGAAAAATAAAAGAGTCAAATAGTCTTAAAATTAAAAAAAGATTTGAAATAAAATTACTTTTCTTTTAATAGATTTTGATGAAATTATAGATGAAGACTTATGATATCTTGTTAAAATATATATTCATAATGAAATAAGAAATTTGAAGAGAATTCAAAATGTTCTTAATAATGAAATCAGGAGAATTGAAGAATCAACGCCCTAGAGATCATGGAAATTGAAAATTCTGAGGATTTAGAAACTGAAGTTTACGAAATAGTAGAAAAATATGCTTTAAAAGGAAAATTTGATTGGGAGAAATTTAGAAAAATCAATAGAGCATAATTAAATTTTAAACCACTTGAAGAAAATAGATTATTTAATATTATATGATCAATTTTTAAAAGAAATAAGTTAGTTATTTATAAATATCATGAGATGGAAAAAGTCATAGATATTAAACATACACAAGGAAAAATATTAAATTTAATAACAAAAAGAAATGTCAATGAATTTCTAGGAAGAAAAGAGAAATAAAATATCTTATGTCTGCCTTGCATGAGTGCAAATAATAATATAATCATGTTTTAAAGAAGAAATTAATAGCCATATAATACTTAATTTACAAGATGAAGATGTATTACAGTAGAAAATGGAAATTTAGGAATAGTTAAAGGAAATTTAGCCTATGAAAAATTAAAATTTACTTGTTATCTAAGATATTGTGTACATATAAATGATAAAAATTTAGATGATTATCTTAGTTTACATTTTAAGATGACTAATAAAATATTGAAATATGATAATAAAGTTTTTACTATATTATATCAAAGATTATATTGTTATACAAATAGTAATTATAAGAATATATATAAAGAAAACCTTTTATAGAGATTGAAGAAGAATTCAGAGATATAGGAGAAACAATTCTACTTAGAGAACAAGATATAGAGAAAATAAAAAATTTTGAGATAGGGCATGATGATGCTATAAGTATAGATCAACCTATTCTACCAAAACAAATAACTTATAAAGAAAATAAGATAATTATTGAAGATAATACATCAAGACACAATATTTCAAAAATAAAACAAAATAGTAATGGATAAATGAAAGTAAAATACTTATTGATACTGGAGTAAGTCAGAATCATATTTGCTATCTTATAGATGAAGGAATTAAAAAGAAAAAAGTAGAACCTTATAGATATAGAGATTTTGAAGGAAACATGAACTCTTGTGATATCATAGGACAAGTTCAAATCAAATTAGGAAATTTATTATTAAGTATAAAACGTGATATTGATAATAACATGAATTTTGATGGATATCCAATACTATTAGGAAATTCTTTTTTAAATAGTCTTGATAATTATAAAATAGACAAAGAAGAAATTCTTATTACACATCAAGGAATAACTACTTATTGCCCTAAAGAAAATAAAATTTTCGATAAGTGTATATAGACAAATAACCGTATTTGAATAAAAAATAACTACTTGTGCTTTAATAGATACACGAGTTGAAATAACTGTTTTTAAAGAATTTTTATTAACAAAATGGATTGAAAATAAACAATCCTCAACTCTACAAGGAATAACTAGAACAAAAGAATCCTTAAAATACAAAAATGAAAATATAGAAGTTATCATAGGATCTAAAATAGTAACTATAAGAAATGTTTACCAATATAATATAAATGATTATGATATTATACTAGAAAATGACTTTTTACAACAGTTTAGCCAATATAGTCAAAATATTTATGCTATTCAATTAAAAACACCATGGGGACATTTAATGAAAATTGCTAGAGAATTTAAATCATTCAAAGTTCAGCCTGTTTAGCGTGGTGAAAAGATAGAATTTATACCAAAATTACTCAATTATTCAATTAAAACAATTACTCTTGATCAAATAAAAGATCTTTTAGCCAAATATAAAAAATAATAGCTAAAATAGAATTATTGGAACCAACAATCATTATTAGAGTCAAACCTATACTTTATAATCAAGAAGATAAAAAAGACTTTTAAGTTCAGATTCAAGAACTTCTTAATCAAAAACTTATAAGAAGAAGTAATAGTTCTCATAGTAACCCAACCTTTATGGTTAGAAATCATTCAGAAATAAAAAGAGGAAAACATAGAATGGTTATAAATTACAAAAAACTTAATAAAAACACTAAATTTGATAGATATTATCTACAAAATAAAGAAGTTTTAATAAATATAGTTAAGAATAAAAAATATTGTTCAAAATTTGATTGTAAATCTGGATTTTGGCAATTCAAGCTTGAAGAAAATAGTATACCATTAACAGCATTTAGTACCCCTCGAAAACATTATGAATGCATAGTTATGTCATTTGGATTAAACCACTAATTTATCAAAGAAGAATGATGAAGTCTTTAGAACTTATAATTTTCTTATTGTTTATGTTGAAGACATACTTGTTTGTTCATAAACATATGAAGATCATCTTAAATATCTTAAAAGTTTTGTTACATTTTGCTCAAAAGAAGGTATAATACTTAGTCAAAAAAGTAGAAATAGCAAAAAATGAAATTGAATTTTTAGGAATGATAATAAATTATGATACAATAAAATTACAACCTCTTATTTCAGAAAAAATAATTTTATTTCTTGATAAACTTGAAAATAACCAACAAATTCAAAAGTTTTTAGGATGCGTTAATTATGCTGAAAAATTTATAGAAAACTTGCAGAAAAAAGAAATAAACTTCAAAAACTATTAAGAAAGTCAAATAAATTAGGATGTAATGAAAAACATACTCTTCGTGTTAAAAATTTTAAAAAAATTGTAAAATTTTACCTAAATTTAGACTCCCAAATGAAAATGATAAATTAATTGTACAAATAGATGCATCAGATTTATATTGGAGTGCTTTATTAAAAACTGATTTAAATGAAATTTATAGATATACTAGTGGAACATTTAATAATGTTGAAATAAATTATTCAACCAATGAAAATAAAATACTACCAGTAGTGAAAGGAATAAATAAATTCAAAATGTTCTTTTTACCTAAGAAATTTATTGTTCAAACTAATAATACTCAACTTAACGGACTTGTAAATAGTAGATTACCAAATTCACCTCAACATAGGAGATTGCACATATGACAAGTATTATTATCTTTTTATAATTTTAAATTCGAATATATTAAAGGAAAAAATAACTTATTTGCTAAGTTCTTGAGCTAGAATTATGAGTATGGAAAAGATTGAAGTATTCACAGAGGAATTGCAGGAACTTTTAACAAGTTTTAACACCAATTATCTTACAGTTCAGGAGAATCATCTGGACATAAGGCAAATTTTTAATTTATCAAACAAAGTTGTTGAAAATAGGAATAAGATTGAATAATTAAATGAGACAAAAGAAAAAATAGTTGAAAAATTATCAGATTGTCTTTATTATTTTGCAACTTATTGTCAGGACTTCCCTCCTTAATTTAAAAGACGAATATAGCTAAAAGGCTAGTCATAATCAATATAGAGAAATTAATACATCCACTCAAAGTGGAGAATCGAAATTCAAGATAATTGACTCTCTTGCCTCTAAAAAGGAAAAAGTCATTAACAAAGGCCCACAACAGTCGTCAGTCTCTTTGGACAAACCGTTGGAAAGATTCGGAAACGGAAAAGGAACGGTTGAGATTAGTTCTCAAATTTCCTTAACAAAAGGTCAATGGTAAACACCTTCTCTTTCGAGTAAATTGCAAGATTATAAAAGTGGAAAATGAGCTACTCACCTTTTAGGTAAAACATCCTTATCAAATGATTCACTGGAACAACCCACTGTAATAGTGAATTCCAGAAAAATAAAAAATATTTTGGAGACAAAAATTCACCAATAGGAATAATTACAACTCATCATGACATCATGTTAGAACCAATCTTCGTCCCCATGGAGAAAGATTATTATGAATTTTCAGAATGGGTGTATAATTTTAGAGAATGAGTTTCTCTTTATCTCACAGCCATTCCTACGATGATTTACCCAAGGATAAGTGCTATTTAAGGAGCAGATTCAATCATTGTCAGAAAATTAGCAACATTTGGATTCTTAGATCAACTCTTTTCAGGAATCGATCTTAAGGAAATTGAATAATTTGATAAAGAATTTATCAATTTTGTGAAAAATATAGTGATAAACAACCAGTGGAGTTGCGATTCTACACCATCTGTCCAGAATATAAAGAACCAGAATGGTATATAGAACATCATCTTATCACTATCAGAAAAAATAATGGGAATCCATTGAAGGATATTCAACTTGTCAAAGAATTGCCAACAATTAATAAAAAGTGGATGGTTTACAGGCGAACCTTTGGAATCAAATTAGTTTGTTCAACCATGCAATTTTTCTACGGAGAAAAATATATGGTGTATGGAATGAGTAATAATTGGATCCTTATCTGCAGATGAGATAAAGAATCGAAAATCTTTGAAGATAAGATTTGTGAAATCTTAAATGACTAATTCATTGGAAGCAATGAATGTATTAAAGAAGCTTGTAAATTGATGGGACACGTCCACAAGTAAATGACGATAAGAAGAGATCACGACAACACAATGTGAGCTGTAAAGAAGAAGATAGTTGTTAAAGTTGGAATAAAGTAGCTGACAAGTGCTTTAATTATTTCAACCACTTTGAAAAAATTATTGTACTTTTACTTTTGTATTGTAAAATCTGATTGGCCAGAAGCTTCTCGGAGAAGTGCGAGCCACTCTATAAATCAAGATTCTTCTCATATGAAAAGATATGACCACTAAAATGACCAAAAACCAGTTTGTGAAAGTCATGATCTTTGTAGTCTCTTTCATTAAAGAGTATCGATCACTTTTCGGAGTATCAATCTTTGTAAAAATTTTGTATAATAGCTTTCAGGCTATCATCATATCAATAAAATCTTTGAGTTTGAAATAAATCTTTTATTATGTTTTGAGTGTTGTTCTACATAGTGAGTTTGTTTGAGAGTTTTGAGTGCTCTCGTGTCCATTTTGCTGTGATGCTGTCGACTTTAGCCAACTCTTGTGACGAAAGTGACCAGGAACATTTAACATTCTAGCTTTTGGCTAAGCGTGGTAAGACCTTTATTTTAAGCTACAAGGAAATTTATTGTCTGAATATTTGCATGAAAATTATTACATAAGAATTTTTATAAGATTGTATACTTTGAAGAACTTTTATTATGGAAAAATGGGAATTTTATTATAGAATTATAACTTTTAGATATACCAATAATATTGATTATAGTCACATGATAGAAATTTCAGAAACTTATGATAGTTATACTAGAGGAATAAATTTCATAAAAAGAGATATTAGATTTTATTGACACACTAAAAGTGCAGTTCAAATTCAATAGTCCAAAGAGTGAAGCCCAATTGGGGAGTTCAGGATAAAGACCCAAATAAGATTATCGGTGAATGCAGAGGAAGCCCATGACACAATAACATCATCGCCCAAGTTTGAAATACGTCCAGAATCTGAGCGAATGAAGTGTCTTACAGTCGCCCAGAGCGATGACCTCATTCTCGCCCAAACCTTCGAGTCTCCCAAAGTCTTAATAAACATGAAATATTATGATTATCCAGAATAACGATTATTGAAGCAGTTATCGAGCAGACTTATCACATTCCACGATTTAAGGAGCCTATTTGAAGGCGGTTGAACGACAAAGAGTAATAACAAAAGTTAAAGATAGCAGTTCCACGACAATTTAGCCACCATGAAGAAAGTGGGTAGTTATGAAGAATTCAAGCAATTTCCAAGCGGTTTGTCACGAATAAATCATCACGGGAATATAAAAAGGAAGAGAAGACATAGAGAAAAGACCCCGAAATCAAACACTCTCAAACAGAGAATATATAATTTCAATTTCTTAGATTAACTTTAATTATTCCTTTTTCAATACTCGTGTGTTTGCGTTCCTTGAAGGCATTATGTTTATTTCCAATTGTAACTCTCATCAATAAATCACTCATTTTTGGGACTTTGTATCAAGAGATTTGTCCCTTACACAATCGTCTGAATTCTTTTTTAATTGTTAGCGACTACCCGCGCGAAACAGATATTATGAAAAATGTCTTACAATTGCATCATTTAGATAAAAAGAAATATTACTTAAAGAAATAATAAAAATGATTATATTTTCTGATTGGATAGTGAAAATAGTGAAAAAACTTTTGCAATTATAGAAGAAGAGCATGCGGGTTATAATGAAATTGCTGAATTATATGATTTTGATCTTAGTTTTGATGATGGAGAATAAAAAATGAGAAGGTCTATTTCGAATAGATTACCAAAAGAATATAAGAAATTTAAAAAATTTAATTTAACTTTAAGATTTTATATATCTATAATAAATAATAGATTATATCTTTCCAAATTAAAAGAATATATAGAATACACAAAAAATGATTAGAATTTTGAGATTTTAATTTACCACAAAAGGTAGAGAATTATAATGATATGCCTGAAATAACTAAAAAATTTTGTAATAATAAAATAAAAGTTTTACAAGAACAAATAATAACTAGTGATAATAGTAGAGAAATCGAAAAAAAAAATTATCAGTTGTTATAAAATTAGAAGAGAATTATTAAGAAATGAAATTATAAGAGAATTAAGAAGAGAAGAACAATTAAGAAGATGAATAGAACAAATGATAAATAATATATTAATAAATCTCTTAAACTTACCATACTAATATGAGTTTACCAATAAAAATAAGATTTGATGAATAAGAAATAGAAAATATTAGACTACCGATAGGAAGTTATCAAACTAGAGGATGTAATACAACTCTATTTCAACCCTTAAATTCATGGGGAAATACATATGGATGGTTAAATATGACTACACATTAGACTAATACATTTTTATGACAACAATTAGGACAATTAAAATCTAAAGACATAGAAGCTATAGATAGAATAAATAATATAGATCCAAAAAATGAAATAGCTAAAGTAAGATTAGAAGTTTTAAATAAAAATATGTCTAAACAATTTAATAAAATAAAGGAACAAATTAATAATTTAGAAATGCTTGATGAAACTAAGCCCATGTTTGAGCCCCATTTTTTCTCATTCCATTACATTAATTTTTTTCTCTCTTCATCTCAACCACATATTCTCAAATAAAATAATATTACACACAAATTTATAACTTTTTCACCACACATTTTCCTATCAATCACTATTCTACAAATTTTCAATCCCAAAAAATGGGGGCCAAACAGGGGCTAAACTTGAAGAAATTCAAAATCAAATATCAAAAATTGTACAGAAAAATAGTATTAATAAAATTGTAACCTTAGAAGAAAAAATAGATATTATTAATTATAAAATTGACATTCTATTAAATAAATTAGGATTAGAAATTGACAAACCACCTTATAAAAGACCTAAAGTATGAGTATGAATGATAAAATCAATTTAATTGAAAAAAGTATAAAAACAATTGATGAAAAAATAACTAGAGTCGAAATAAGATATGAAAAAGAAAAAGAAAAACTATAAAGTATTTTTTTAAGAATAGAAAATCTTTTAAATAGAATAATAGATAACTTAAATAAAGAAAAACCTTTTAAATCAGATTACACTGAAGAACTTAAAGAGTTTAGAAAGAAAATTGAAAAATATAAAGAATTAATAAAACTTAACGGATGATTAAAAGAAGAAATTGAAAGATTATTAATTGATCTAAGAAAATAAGAAGAAAATCTTATAGAAAAAGAAGAGGAAAAAATAGATGGAAAATTAGTTATAGAAGAATAATGAACGAAGATATATGAAAAATTTAATATTTGACTTAGAAGATTTAAAAATTTGTGAAGAAATAATTAAAAATCATATAATAGGAAGAATAGAAGGACCACGAGCAGTTAAACAAGAAGAATATGGAGAAGCTAGTACAACTAGATATGAAACAGAAATAGACCATAGAAGATATATTAATGCAAAAGTTGATTTTAAAACTAGTAAAGAGACCAATTCAAATCAATATTAAGATAATCAAACCCAATGAAAATCGCAGGATCGTATTTAAATCTAGATTGTGAATTAGAGGTTAGAAACGCTATAAATGAATGAAATACGAATATGATAGTAGACTTTAATTATAATCGAAGTAATACTGATAATAAAAATAGAACTGAATATTTATTAGCAACTTTTAAAAGAAATGTAGTTAAATGGTATCAAGGATTAGAAGAAACAACAAAAAGTGTTTGGAAAGATAGTATTGAAGCATGATTTGGAATTAGTATAATAGAAGGTATAAATAGAGTCGCTACAAGTATTTATAGAAAATTTGCAGGGGAAGATTGAGTAAATGAAAGTACTAAAATTAGAATAGTAGAAAAGAAGATGCTAAGAATATGATAGAAGATATACAAATTTGTAATATGGGTTATCTTAATGAATATTGTTGTGAATATAGTAAATATTATTATATGATGTTTGGAAGTGGAGCTGATAGCAATTATTATAAGGAAGTTTTTATTAGAAAATTACCCCCACCATGAAATAATTATTTCAAAATAAGATTAAAGAAAAACAACTTGGAAGCAATGAAGAAGACTATACATTAGGATTTATAATAAGAACTATAAATGATGAAATAAGTACTATGTGTAGTAATCAAATGATTTATAAACAATCAGGATTTATACAAGATATGATTTGTTGTAGAGATACCGAAGTACCAGGAAATTAGGGATGCTATGATTATAAACGAAAAAGAAAAATAAAATCTAAGAAATTTAAAAAATATAATAAGTTTAAAAAGAAATATTTTAAACCAAAAAAGAGATATTTTAAAAGAAAATATAAATCTTATAATAAAAAACCATTAGATAAGAAACGATGTAAATGTTGGAATTGTAATGAAAAAGGACGTATAAATACTGAATGTCCAAAAAGAAAGTTAGGATATTAATTACAGATTTTGATCTGATTAAGATGAATGTGAATAAGTTAATTTTGAAGAAATAGAAACCGATGAAGAAATTTTTGAGGAAGAAATATCTAGTGAAAAAGAGTAAAAATAATTAAAGAAATAGTTTTTAAAACTATTCTCAAACTTGAGGATATGTTTTGCAATAAAAATCCATTTCATTAAGGGTAAAATTGATTTTTTAACAAAAAGCCTAAAATCTTTAAGTTGACCGGCCATTTGTGAAAACCTCCCCAAAACATGTTTAGGGCATATTTGTGTAAAAAAAATTGGATATGTGAAGAAAAATAAAATTTTGGAGAATTATGTGGTTAAAAGGTACGAAAAAGTTATTAGTTCAAGTGTAAAATGATTTTGCTGAAAATTTGTGTTGAAAATGAGTTTCAAAGAACTATCAAACATGGACTTATTTATAAGTCACTGTTTGGTAGGGATTAAAATCAGATTTTTAAAAGATTTTGATAAAAATTGATTAAATGTGTTGTTGAAAAGTTGTGGGATCCACAAAATATGTGTGATTAAAATTAATTATTAATTTTGACTTAGATTAAATTATGAATTTTAATTGGTATCAAATAAGAACTATGTATAAATTTAGTTAAAAAAACATTTTAAATTTGATTATAATTACGTGTGTTGGGACTTAGTAGGTATGGCAATGGGACAAGTCTGTCATTGTCATCTTCCACCCCATCCAACATTATTTTTACATTGCCCCACCTCCGTACCTAGTTAAAGCGGGATCGGGCGGGACATGTCCCCTGCCCAGTTTACTTGTTTTATTTTATTTTTTTTTATATTTTTAGTTAGTAAACATATTTTTTTCAATTTGTTAAGAACAATTCATGTTCTCTTTAAAAATAATAATAAAATTTTCTCCTTATTTGATAAAAAAACTTAAATTTTAAATTAACTTAAATGGAATTGGTTGCAATGTAGGGATCATGTTTTTCATATCCCATCCTATACGTGCTTGGGGACAACGACCCCCCTTCAATCCCGCCCCATTTACCCAATTAGGCGGGTAATTTTTGCCTCATTTTGGTCGGAGTTCCACGGATATTTGAACGAGTTTTTTTTGTCATACCGATTTAGAATAGCTAAAAAAATAATTTTTATTTATTTATTATTATTTTTTGATGAAAATATGGATTTTCACACATTGAGTGGTGAAAATTGGATATTAATTGTAAGTTATGAAATTATTAATTGACTTCGATCTCTAATTTCTAGCAATTTTTTAAACTTTTCAAACAACCACTAAAAGTAAATTTGGAATATTTATCTACATTTTCAACCCATATTTCATTATCTTTTATTAAAATATATAAATCGTGTTTTGGAGCTATTGAAAGTAAGTTAAGGGCGTGTTCGGTAGAGATTAAAATCGGATTAAAATTGAAAAATTAGCCGTTATTGTTGACTTTTATTAGACGAGTGGGATCCAATAACGGCTATATTTTTAATTTTAATTGAATTTTAATCCGGTCCAAACACGCTATAAGGCTTATTTAACTAACTTGAAGCTTGTGTTGATTTTGCTAAAAACACATTTTTATATATTTTAATAAAAGATAATGAAATATGAGGTTGAACATGTAGATAAATATTAATGTAATTAAAATTAGTTATTGACTTTGATTTAAATTTTTATCATTTTTTTTTATATAAATCAAATATATGCTTAAATGCTGAAAAAGATAAAGAGTAATTTCACGAATAAAAGTTATGTAAAATATTTCTTTATTTTTAAACTTGGCTAGATGGGTCCTCTCGTTTTGTATTACAAGATTGCGCTTGTGGAAGGACGAGTACTCATTCAATCAACTCTCATTTTAAAACTTTTCTCGTCCCTAGTTGGTTGCTTGCCATTCTTCTCTCCTAACAACGCTCCTACATAAGATAAACAATGATCATGCCTGAATCAACATAATTCTTGAGTTTACACAATTTTAAAATTTTACCACTCACCTCTGAACTGATGATCCCGGTATCGTAAGTTCCACATTTGTTACGCCATGTAATATGTAAAGTGAATGCACCTTATACAGATGATATATTTTGTAAATTTTGAACTAACCAGAAGCTATATAGCTTCCACTTCTCTTGCTACTTTGGTACCAATACTTCTCATATGTCGTGTTTATCGGCTGGGCAAAAAGCCCTCCTAACTGACAAATCAATCTGATCCAAATCAACTTAGATCGATTTTCACAAGCTTCACGGTTTTGGTTGATTGCCGTGTAACCCAAATTGAATTTCGTCAGGTTGCGGAAAAAACTTTCAACCCTATCACATCCAACTTGAACTAACCTAAACATAATATTAATACTTTTATGACTTGCAAACTCGAGATTTGCACAACATCCAATATCGAGTTTGATGCATAAACTCGAGATTTGTACAACAAACTCAATATTTGATGCTAGGTAAATCTCAAGTTCGAAGTTAGACAGTTTGGATTGGTTCAATTTCTACAACATGATTGGATTGGTTTGGGCCTCAATTTACCCAAACCGACTTGGAATTCAGTGCCGAGTTGTGCCCAAAATCAACCAGACCTGATCCACGTCCAACCCTGCTGGAGGGTACAAAACTGTCGATCTGAAACCCCCAACACTCCAAAAACTTGTATACTAAACAAGTTAAAGAAAATTCAAGATTTCACTTCAAAATGAGAGAAGAATAATACTAGGGGTGTAAGCGGTCCGGTTTTTGACAAATTTTCAAACCAAACTGTTTTGACCGATTTGAGAAAAACTCAAACCTAAACCAAACCATTTTGACCGGTTTGAAAAAAACTCAAACCTAAACCTAACGGTTTGGTCTGATTTTAAACCACCGGTTTTGCGTATATTTTTTTCTGTCTAGTATCTACTTTTATGCCATTAATTCAATATATATTTATATCTTACTAGAAATAAATTTAAAACAAACTAAATATATTTACTATAAATTTAAATAACAACAAAATAAAAGTAAAATCACAATAAACTAAAGTATTTTTTTTATTCATCCTTTTGACGTTTTAGGATAATATTTTACGATAAAGATACAATACAAGTCCACTAAAATAAATATAAGGTCCAAAAAAACATAATACCCTTTTCAACTAGTAAAAGGAATAAACGAATTAATTTTTTCACAGACTCAATAAATATCAAATTTTGTCACAGAACTCATAGAACTAGCAAAAGGAAGAAACATTCACATACTCGAGAAGCCACATAACTCACGATCAATTTTGTTCTTTCATACACATAAAAAATTTTAATTAGCAAATTGGAAAAAAAAAAAAAAGAATTAAGACACAGATCCATCTAATAATGGCTTCCAAAAAACAAGCTGCAAATATTTTTTCTCCCTCATTCCACTTTATATACCTACCTTCATCTTCTGCAATTTAACACGAAATTATACATACATTTGTCTTTTGCGCACCTGATAGCCCGAATTTTAACTTTAAGCCTTATTCACGATCAATAAATATGTAAACAAATTTCAACTAGAAAGTGACAAAATTTCAATTCTAAGCCTTATTCACGATCAAATAAATATGCAAGAACCTGAAATAGTCTAATAATACCATCGAACGTACACTACCGGCGACTGGGAGGTTCGAGATTTTGAGCGTGTTGACGATTTGGGGGAAATCAGGAGGCGCCGCGGGGAGCGAGGCTGCGACCAGCGAGTTGTGAGTGAGAGAAATGGAAATTGGAAGATTAGGGTTGTGACTTGTGAGTATATGGACTTGGTTGAGCTGTTTAGTGATACTTCTTTCAAATTTGGGCCTTTTTTTCATATATATAATTAGGATTGGGCAGGTCGTAAATCTTAATAATAACTAGCAAATTAGAAATTGACAAAAATACCTATAAAATGACAAAATTATTCAATTTTACAAAATTGAAATTTTGGATAAATTTTCAAAAAAAATCAATTTTTTATTTTATATATTTTTCGCCAGTCCGGTTTGGTTTCAAACCATAATTAAAATTCTCAAACCCAAACCAAACCGTTTTTGACCGGTTTGGTTTGGTTCAAAACCATTTCGTTGACGGGTTCACGTGGCACCAAACCGCCGGTTTTGAAATTGCGGTTTCGGTTCGGTTTTCCGGCTTGGCGATTTTTGCTTACAGCCCTAAATAATACCAAGAAGACTCATTTTCATAGATGCTAAAAACTGAGTCTTTCAATTCCCACTTAAGCCAAACTTTGGTGACAGCACTTAAAAGTTAAAAGTGAAGCATAAGTTCAGAGACTTGCAAAATATTTTGCAGAATTTCTATATATATTTGCAAAAAGACAGTTTATATAAAGAAATACATCATGTTCAGCTAATCTCCATGTAACTACAAACTTACAACTCCACTACATTAACAAGGCACTCATGCCGAGTAGGGCTACAACAAAAGGTCTCAAACAAGTTGCATAAAGGATATCAAATGCTTTTTTCACCAATTTGCGAGGCTCAAACGGGAGAAGCAGATGTACTGAATTCAAATTTATCAGACGGTGACGCTATTCGCGCGAATGATGAAAAGACTTCCATCTGATGCACGAACTGCACATCACGAACCAATGGATTATCTGTCCTTCCCGGTGGAGATCCAGAGTAACACGAGGGGGAGCACCCGATGCACGTACATCCTCGTCCATGTGTTGTCTATATCACGAACATTGACATAAAATCAATATACATGTTAAGAAACGAGCATCACATATATCGATTCCATGGTTGGTACTCGGGCTCCTCAAACCATGTCTAAGGAACGCAAGCATCAACGATCAAGCTCAATATTCAAAATTGACAGGAAATGGAAAGAACCTTTTCAGCAAGTACGTATAGAACTCCACTTCTTGCATCAGAATTCGGCTCACTGCTCATTACATTGCATGAACAAATAAGATTAAAGAAAAACACTTATAATTACCATGAAATTAAGTTTGATTAACTCATTAATTAACCTGTTCTTGCTGCATTTGAGAGGATTAAGATATTCAGGCAGGGCCGACCCAAGCCGACGAGGTTTAGGACAAAGAGGGGTGGAATCACTGCCTTTAAAACCTAGTTTGGTTGTCTCTGCATTAGTTTCAATAAGGTTGTTTTTAACTGCAAAATGATGCATCTGGCTGGGGGAAAAAGTCACCAATGTGAAGAATAATAATTTGTAATTGTTTTTTTGTAAAATTACTTATAATTTATTTATAAGTAATTGAAATGGTAATGCATTGCATGGCTGAGATTAGTCGTATGATTTCCTAACTTTCCTCTAATTCTTATCTTGCCTATTTTTCATTTGGTCCAAGTAATTAGGTTTTAGTTTTACCATAGTCAGTTTTATTTTTATTTTTATATTTTTTATATTTATTGAACATTTTTGCTGATTAAACTATTAGAGTCATCTTGGTTAAAATTCAGTTCTTGGTTAAAATTCGAAAAAAGAAAACTAAAAAAGTTTTCTTTTAAGTTTTTGTATTCGATTAATCAAATATTAAACACATAGTACTTACAACCCAACATAATTTTGGAAAAGTTTGGAATTTACGTGTCATATTATTTTCAAAATATGTTTTTTCTCTCTTCTTTTCAACTATACATTTTTCAATAATTAATAAAATAATATTACATGAAAATTCAAAACTTTTTCTTATTTTTTAATCATACATTTCTCATCGATCTACTATTGCAAAATGCATTCTTTGAAAAAAAAAATGTGGGGTGGGGGAGTGGGGGTGGGGGCACTTAATATATATTTCAATCGTTAGATTGGAAGTACTTTCAATTAATGAGCAAAAAATAATAAGAAATAGTTTATGGGAAAAAATCAAATTTAAGGTGTTTTCTTTATCTCAATTAAAAAATAAGGTAAATAGTTTAAAAATTCAAAAATCAGGTATTTATTTAATTAATTAAAAATATTTATTAAATAAAGATAATAAAGTCACATTTTGTGATTAATGGTCACATATTCATAATTTTAAGTTACAGATTTATTTACTGGTCACATATCGTCAAATTTTTTGATCGCAAATTATTTCGAGGTCACATATCAAAAAATTTGTAGGTCACAAATTATTTCGAGGTCACAGATTTTTAAATTAGTTGGTCACATATTATTTCGAGGTCACAGATTATTAAAATTTTAGGTCACATTTGAGTAATTGGTCACAGATTGACAAAATTTTGGTCACAGATTGACAAAAATTTGGTCACAGATTGTCGATACTTGGTCACAGGTCACAGATCGACCAACACAGACTACCCAGCCACAAAACACACGACTGAACCCCAACATCGATTGATCCACCACCACCAAAAGCCAACCACAACCACCACCGCCAGCCAACAACAATAGATCCACCAACCCCAACAAAAATAGACCAACAGCCAACCACCACCACCAGCCAACAATAGATCCACCACCACCAACGGCCAACCACAACCACCACCGCCGGCCAACAACAATAGATCCACCAACCCCAACAACAATAGACCAACACCGACGCGACGCCGCAAACCTCCACCCACAGCAGCGTCGCGACGCCGACGCTGCTGTGGGGTCGCAGCAATCTTTGGCTGGCGCGAAGACGTCGTCGCGAGCGAGCAATGTCGTCGCTAGCGACCATCGCTGCGAATCGCAGCGCTGCTGTCAGCCGCCGCTGAGATTCGCAGCAAAGAGGGGGTGGGGAGGGAAGAGAGAGGGGAGGGGAGGCGAGGGGAGGGAGAAAGAGAGGGGAAGACGGCGAGGCGAGGGGAGGGAGGAGGGAGAAAGAGACGGGAAGACGGCGAGGCGAGGGGAGGGAGAAAGAGAGGGGAAGAGGGGAAGGGGAAAGGGAAGGGAAGGGAAGGAATTAGGGTTAAACGGCTTTTATACCACCTGATTTTTGAATGATAAAATTTGGTCCCTGAATTTTGAATTCAAATCTTTAAACACCTGAATTATTATAATTTCTCATAGTTTATTTCTTTTTCTTTGTTCTTGTAAATTCCATTAAAGTATATTTAGGGCCTATTTGATTTAGCCCCTATCTGGGCTCCATTTTATTCAATATTTATTTTTCCCTCTCATCTTTTTAATCACACATTTTTCAATAAAATAATATTACACGCAAATCAAAAATATTTTCTTATATTTTAGCTAGATTTTTCCCAAAAAAAAAAAAATACTATTCAAGAATATATTTTTCCCAAACACACATTAAAATGGTTTTTTTTATAATAAATTTTGTGAAAAGTGATTTAAAATAATAATAATAATAATAATAATAATAATATATATATATATATATATATATATATATATATATATATATATATATATATATATATATATATATATATATATATAAAGAAAAGAAAAGTTATGTATCAACATGCAAAATATTTTATTGAGAGAATAAGTGATTGAATATTAATTTAAAAAATTAGTTTTAAAGAATCTGTATCAAATACGGACTTACGAAAACACCAATTATATCGTGTTTATCGCTTTACAATTTCTCATCGGTAGACTCCATTCTCCTCTAAGTATCAAGTAAAAAGAGAAAGGTAAGGATAGTCACTTTTGGTTTTCAAATTAACAATATATTTCCACTTTTGAATATCGACTTAAATCATAAAAGAAACACAATTTACCATTTTTTGTAGAAACTTGGAGAGTAGTAGTGTGGCAAAGCTTAGGGAGTAAATTCTAATTATATTTTTGGAATATGATATGTCGGCGTTATTCACATGAATCTACATAAAAGAGGTAGGCATCAAAGTTCAATTCAAAGAAACCACTGCAGCACTATCCTCCTATGTTTAGTGAGGAGTAAGTGGAGGATCGAGAACCTTCCCAAGAAGAAGCCATCCCCATTTCTCATGAAGTTTTACTAAAAAGGGTTGAGGAAGATCAAGAAGGAAATGTATCACCTCATCCTAAGTCCACCATAAGAAAATGAGGCAACTCGAGGGAAAAGAAGATTGCAGTATCCCACCACCATTGATGAATGATGATGTCAAAATCCAATGAACATTCAATTATGCTATTTATACATCAAGGTTGACACTCCGAATGACACCCTCTCACAAAAGAGGGCTCGCGATTATTTTATTATGCACGGACTTCTCATGTGAGGGGATTGTCAATCCCGAATATACAAGTTGCTTAATTGGTGAATATTTTTTCAATGGGAGCACCTCCCTAAAGGGTACACAAATTCACAAACCGTACTTTATCAAAATAAATCATCAGAGTATTTAGAGATATTAGATAATAATGTGTTGATGTGTGAATTCTTAGTGTTGGGACAATTCGCACCAAACTTAGTGGAAATGAGAAAACAAGAAGAAAAGATAAAATCACGAATTAAATATGATTCGGCAAACTACCACAACCACATGAAAATAATTCTTTATTAGTTGTTAAAAGTACACAGTCCCTGTTTGATTTACATTTTTCTCAAAATTCATTATTTCAATACTCATTTTCGACAATATATTTTTCAATAAAATAATATTACATATAAATTTAAAACTTTTCTTTATTTTTTAATCACATATTTTTCATCACATCATAAAATACATTTTTTTTTTCAATAATGTGTATCAAACATCCCCACGGTACAATATTCTCGAAGTTAAAAAAATAAATGTATAAAAATAAATAAGACGGTAAATGTGAATATTTTAATCTCGTAGCGACTCTCTGTCCCTCTCTTCGACCGCCCCACCTGCCTCATCCCCTCTAATTGGCCATAACCTCTTTCGAGCTCCATAAAAAAATAAAAAAGGACAAATTGGTATCTAACTTGGTCATCCGTCAACCTCATTCTCACTGGTGAAAGGGAGCGGTTCAACGGCAGTATTTCCCGGCTAAATAGGTGCCTATTCATCGCACATGTGTACGACACTTATTCACATGTATTTCTCTCTCTCTCTCGCTCCTGCATTTTCTCCCCCTCCCAATTCCGTTCTATTTTTCTTTACCTTTCAGAATTTCAACCCCCCCCCCCCCCCCCCAAATTGCAATTAGGGTTAGGGTTTCGGTCAAAAAGAACTTGGTTTATTGTTTTTTTGTTGTTTACAGGTTTTCTGATGATACAATTGAATTGAAGGGACGTACATTGTATGCATAAATAGTATTGAACTTGTTAGCTGATCAGGTCTTCTGGAGAAGATCTGAGAGCGGAAGTTGTGAAAATAAAAATGAGCGCTTCGAGGTTCATAAAGTGCGTCACGGTGGGCGATGGTGCTGTTGGCAAGACTTGTCTTTTGATTTCCTACACCAGCAATACCTTCCCCACGGTCTGTCTCATTTTATTTCTTTGTTGTGATATTCGAAATTGGCATTTTTAGGCTAAATCTTGTAATTTGTTTGTGGGACGTGTTGAAAATGTTTGCGACATTTGGATCTTTGCTTTTTGTGAAGTGTTTTTATTTTTATTTTTTTGGGAACTTTTGTTACGGTTTCGTATCTTGATGACTACGGGGATTAATTTCTTTTGGAATTGAGATGAATGTATCTTTTTATGTTACGTTTTCCATTCATTGTCAGTTGAGAACTTTTCATCCCATGGAAGAATTTCTGGTATACGATGCGAGAAAAAATAACAAGTCGAAGAAAAAGAACACGTTTCACTATAATTTATCTGGTTTATCAGATATCATGAATCTCTTGTGCAAATTACGTGCGACGAAAATGAAAAAGAATGTCATCTGTAATTTTTTGATTTACGTGGAATTATGTCTATATATTTGCTTTTGTTTATGGATTAAATTGGTTTCCACAAAATCCACTATCTGATAAAAATGTTCCCTTTTGTTTTGACTTTTTCCTTTCTATTGCAATATAAAATAGAAATTCTTTTATACGACGACAAGTTCTAACTGACAATGCATGAATATTGTAGAAACTCCAAACAAAAGATATATTTCTCAACCCCAAAAAGAAAGAACAGAAGAAAAAGACCCAGACCCTTGACAATCACCCTTTCCTGTTTATGGAATGAACTGATTTGCTATACATATATTCTGTTAACTTTCTGTAAATTCCAATGTCGAAATAAGTGTCACATAGCCGTTTTATTGATAATTATGATTTTTACAATTGAAGAATTCTATATTTGTTTGATTTTTCGTTTCCGATACGAACTTTTCCATCTTTTCTTGTCCTGTTTTCTGTTTCTTAGCTGTGCAAAAACTATATCATTTTTTGTGTTGTGTAAAAGGGCTATTCTGGTGATTGTCCATGTTATCATGCTTCAACTCTGTATTTTAAATTTCTTGGATTTGTTGTAGTTCGCTGATCTTCTGTTAAATTCGAATATGATAACTCCTATTCTTTCCCAAAGGAGTTATCTATTTTTAACTTTTCGCTTGTAATTTTAAATGAAACAGGACTACGTTCCTACTGTATTTGATAATTTCAGTGCCAATGTTGTCGTCAATGGAAGCACGGTTAATCTAGGCCTGTGGGATACCGCTGGTAGGTGACCTCTAAAATTATATTTCATAATTTCTATACCGTCAAGCTTTTTAAATCTGTGCATGCTCTGCATATGCAAAATTAGATCTTAATGCTTATTTATCTCATTATATACCTTATGAACTTCAAATTGTTACGTGAAACAGGACAGGAGGACTATAATAGATTAAGACCTTTGAGTTACCGTGGAGCTGATGTTTTCATTTTGGCGTTTTCTCTCATTAGCAAGGCGAGCTATGAAAATGTTTCCAAGAAGGTGAGAGTTGATGGCCTTTAGAAACTATTTCTTCCTTTTGTTTCCTACTTTCATAATAGGATTTGCAATAGTTTCTTCTGGTTTGATAACTCTCTTGTGCTTTTGTTCATTTTTCAGTGGATTCCTGAGTTGAAGCATTATGCTCCTGGTGTCCCCATAGTTCTTGTTGGAACAAAACTCGGTGAGATATTTGAATGAATTTGTTTCTTTTATCTACTGAACCATATCTGCATGATGTGTTGTTGAAATATTTTGTTATATACTTTATCTTATTCGAAGGAAAAAATCCATTGTAAAGGAGTAATAGCTCTCCCCCCCCCCCCCCCCCCCCCCCCCCCCCACACACACACACAAACACAAACAAGTTCCCAACCCCAACAACCAAAGGAATTGGTAGCTGTGGTAATGGAGAGGCTTTATATACAAACACCATGTCTGCCAAAAATGCTTTCACTTCCTGGTCCTATTTATTTCAAATAGACATTATACGTTAAGAGTGAAATGAAACAACCTGATGAAAGTAATAAGAATCAATTTATCATTACTATATTTGTAATCATTATCATTGCCCCTTGTGCTTCTACATAGATTTTCATCATGTGACTTTGTAAATGATCAATTACTATATGTTTCTTGTTTGGTCTATATATTTTTATTCATGCACCAGAAGCTGTAATTCAATAGGAGGAAGAGTTTCTGGATCTTAAGTCTTCGTTTGTTTATAAGTATTGTAGGTTGTGCAAAATGTTTTGTGCACTGGCTCTTTTCAGAATTCTTGTATGAATTCTCTATTTTTATGTGATATACACCTTAATTTTTCCCATAACCCTTGTGCACATCATTTATGATTATTTAGCATGATGTTATCTGATGGATTCAGATCTTCGAGATGACAAACAATTCTTCGTTGACCATCCTGGTGCTGTACCAATCACTACAGCTCAGGTGACGTCCGATCACTACATTTTATGATGTTCAATGGGAGAAGACTTCGCTTTCATTCTAAACATTCATATGACTCTTCCAACTTGCAGGGGGAAGAGCTCAGAAAAATGATTGGGGCACCTGCTTATATTGAATGTAGTTCAAAAACACAGCTGGTATGTATGCGTGGATGTCTCATATTATATTACTTTTCTTTTTTACCTGATAGACTTTATAAGCCTCAAATTGAAACTTCTTGAAACATGCTCACTGCAGAATGTGAAAGGAGTTTTTGATGCTGCAATTAAGGTTGTGCTCCAGCCGCCGAAGCAGAAGAAAAAGAAGGGAAGGGCTCAAAGGGCCTGCTCTATATTGTGAGGATACCATGGTGCGTCGTAACTTTATTTCTCTCCTTTACCTCCTTTTATCTTCCTTTGCCTCAGAGGAAGTAGGAGGTCCTCTTCTATGTTAAAATGTCGGTGGCTTGGTCTCCTTGTAGTGCTCTTGTACCTCCTTTTATCTTCCTTTGCCTTGGAGGAAGTGGGAGGTCCTCTTCTATGTTAAAATGCTGGTGGCTTGGTCTCCTTGTAGTGCTCTTGGTATCAATTGTTGAGTCAAGCTGTAACTATTTCATTGCTCTTGGTATCAATTGTTGATGTCTCAGTTTTTTATTTTTATGGATTCATGGAACAAAAAATCCTTTTAGAACACGTATGCTTCGCAACATTGTGTTATATCATTTAGTTCTTATGAATGTCGAAGCAAACATGGTGCAATTCCATTTGTTACAAAGTACGTGAGCTATGTTTTTGGCTATTCTGTGCTGAGCAATGGTATTCTTGTTTCAGATGATGGTTGTGCTGTGGCATTTTTATGTTTTCTAAGTGAACTTAACTGGTAAAAGATTTTAGTGGTTATTGAATGTACCTTAAACTTAAGGTTCTAATGGGTTTGTTGAACTTCATCTTGTCATTCGTACTTTCCTCAATTTATACTTTTATTTCAATTAAGAGACTGCATCCAACTCCCTTAGCTCGCCAAACAGAAAAATGACGCAGATGCTATGTTAGTGTTTCTGTTTGACAAGCTAATGGACTTTTGGACTGGATGACTTGATTGAAACAAAATTATAAACCTGTCTATTCGTGACAGAAGTAGTTCGATAATACACTGGAAATTGAAATTGAGTCATGCATTCAATGACCCTCAAAGTTTTTAACTGAATTTAGTTGTTTGATGGTATATGTCAAGCCGAAAGGCAGATTCTTGATCTGGTTTCGAAATTTTGATTGTCTGGCCTCTGATTCTTTCTGTGATGTGCCTGCAAATATATTGGCAACGTATTTAAAGAATTTTCATCATCAGGCCATTTGTAGATAGAATATTTCTCTTATTTGTGTTAGAAAATTGTGATACTATTGTTTTATCCTCCCTTCTGTGACATATATGAAGACTGTTATCTAAGTGGTGATCCACTTATTCTCCACGAGCATGGCACTACCCATAATTGCAGGCGGCATCATCTTATTATTCTAAATTCTTTACAGATTTTAATGGATTTTTCAGATTACATAAAATCCGGGCCCGCCATTCGCATTCAGTTTGAGTTGGCAATGAAAATTTTGATAAAGAATATCCTTTTTTCCCCTTCTATCGCATGGAAGTTGGTCGACTTCATGATTTAGTCCCTGTTCGGTTTAGATAAAAATCACATATTTAATAAAATTTGATAAAAATTAATGGAATATGTGGTGAAAAAATTGTAAACAAAACAGGGACTTTGTTCATGATACAAGAGCTCAATGTATAAAATTTCCGAGCAATTCGAACAAATAGTATATATGACTACTATATTGGTTAGTCTGGCACGTAGGTTTTCTTTGGTTTTTGGCTTTCTTAACTCACGTTCGGTGCACTGCTGTGGTTCCTATTACAACCATCATCGAAAGTTGCCTCTCAATTTGTGTTGGGGAAGTGCAAGTCTTGGTGTTGGTTTGATCATTCTAGGTTCAAAATATCCAACTACTACAGTGAGAAACAATCTACAACTAGAATGCACGTCCACATCAAAGTCAGAAAATTCCTAATATAGGTCATTCAAAGCTCAAGGAAAACGGATTTCTAATCGTTCTTAGTAATAGCTAGATTGAGGTTTATAATCAAGTGTTGAATTAGCTTAGATAGTATATTATTAACAATCCTTCGGTGTTGTATTTTCCATTTGCTGAAATGGTAAAAATTCAAAGAAAAACTAGCTAGCAGCCATAATCTTGTTCACTGTATAGAGGTGACTCACCACAGGGGTGGACTCGGGGGTCCTGGGGTCATGTGATCCCCCAACTTTTGAGATTTTTTTTTGTTGATAAAAGCATGTTTGATATCGATTGAAATTTAAATTTTAATCTAAATCAAAGTTAACAATCAATTTTAATAACATATTTCGTAAAATTCATAACTGTTTAACTTTTATCAAAATTTAATAAAAATTTGATTTTAATCACCACAAAACAGGAACAAATTCACAATAAATTTGAATTTTTATCTTTCTCTTTTCCTCACGCTTTTAACAAAATCTTAACCCTTTTAATTTTTTAAAATTTGTATATAATTTCTTTACAAATTATCACAATTACTACAAATCTTCACTTTCCAATCAAAATTTTCAAGTAATTAGAATCTAAATTTGCATTTTCTCCTATCAAATTGTCTATATAGAATGTGTCTAAATTCATTATATCCAATTTGAATTATAATTAATCAATTGTGCTTATTTGATTGATTATTAGTATTGAATATTAGCTATATGTTTTTCCTTTTGGTTACTTGAATTGATTGTTTGTATCAAATACATTATACAATTTTTAAACGTAAATATGCATTTTCTTGTTATTAACAAAATATTAATAAAACGATTCTTCGAAATCAAATGGATGAAAATGATCAACAAAATATTAATGAAGAATTATTTTTTTAAATGTAAATCTACATTGTCTCAATTCAAGTATGAATCATTTAAAAATTAAGAACAAAGTATTAGATTTGTACATGATTTAATTGTGCCCCTAACGTAAAAGCTGCATCTGCCTATGACTCACCAAATTGAGTAATGTTCACAAACTTTTACTAAAACAATATCATAATCATTGAAACCTACTTGATACAAGAATTGGTGCTCAATTAATTACATCATAATCATTGAAACAGACTTGATACCTAGTGCTCAATTAATTACACATTAAAAAATCAAAATTTAGAATGAACTATCATGACCAGATTTTTCGTGTTTGCTATATTTGAATAAACAAAATCAATAAATAAGATATGCATTTGAGAAAGATCAATTTGTCAATATCGAGTCCACCATATCAAATACTTCATTATAATAAATATATCTATTCGCATAGCCACATGCAAATGTTGGGATTATTATCATCGAAATCATGTGCCGAAGTAGCTCGATAAACCCTAAATTTCTACGATCGAGCAAGATAACAACGATGTCCATTAATTTACAGTGAATTACAGCTTGTTTAGTATATTTATCTAAACTGGATAAAAGAAAACCCTAAGACTTCAACACTAGTGTTGTCTAAAACATGCAGGCAACTCCTCAATACATAACCAGACAAGCATTAATTGGAATTATCATCCTTAAAATCCCCAAGTTGCACATGAGCTCTGCAGTAGCAGCTCAACTACACCCTAAATTTAAACGATCGAACAACATAATAACAACATCCATTAATTTACAATGAACTACTATTTTACAAAACACGGCTAGTTTAGTATTAAAGAAAATCCCTAAAACTTTAACGCCAACCATACGAAACATACATACAACTCCTCATCACATAACCACACAAGCGTTGACATTCTCATCGCTAAAAGCCGTCGTGTACCTCACTTCTTCAGACGAAGCTCGTGCGAGGCTCGAAGGCTGAGGATTGTCGTAGACATTACGCACGTACCCGAGCGGCGCCTTCTTATCGTAGACCCCGGGGGCATAAGGATGTGGCACCATATCATATGGCACAAAAGGCCACATCTCAGCCTTTTTCCCAGTACGATGCACGACTCTGCGCAACACTTTATCAGGATCAACATGACCAATAACAGTAAGTTTTTGCATTTTTGGCTCGACTAATACTTGTGTCACCCCTCTCATGTGTTGCACTGATTTTCTGACTCTCCTCTCACACCCTTCACAGTCCATTTTTATCCTTATTTCTACTGTCTGCAGATGAAAAAATATATAGTTAATTTGCAGTTCATTTAAAAGTTTGATAATCTTACTGCAATCGATGTAGCAGCCATAACTAAAACAAGCCAACCTAATGAAACAGGGAAAAAAAATAAGTACCCGGAGAGGCTTCTTTTTAAGCTTCTCGAGCTTCTTTCTGTCACTCCAAGAAGATTCAAAATAATTTGAGAATCTGTCCAAAAACCCCATCCTTGCTTCAAAATTAATTGAGCAGTCTTTACTGCAGACACACCTTTATATATAATATACAATTGTACATCAAGTTTAACACTGTTATAAAGTGACGATTTTCTATATATTAATTTTATAAGCAATCAATTACTCAAATTTTGCCACATAACAAGGTGTACACCTAGCTCAATTCATCCATATAATTAATGTGGCTTCTAGATTCTGCAATTTATTTATGCCGCCATTGAAATTTGAACACATGACAACAGTTGTAAGTGTAAAATGCCACCACGTATCAAAGCCGGATGGGACCCTGCAAGCATTATAGTTAGTCCAATGTTTTTCAAACAAAATAATTACAAAAAAACATTAAGAATCAATTTGGCACGACTTCGAGTCTTTAAAATGATAAAAAAATTCACTCGACCCTCTTCAAACCTAACTGTACACTCCTATTATCATGAGATGAAAGCAAACATGAAAAGTTATATCGAAAAAAGTTTGGTGTGTCAACACGACAAGTAACTAAAATTAATTTCTATACTTTATATTTATTTGTGAGTTATTTCTTATTTTGATTACTAATGAAAAATAAATTAAATAAAATTAAGATTATCTAATAAAAATACTAGAAATATTTGATCTCAATAGATAATTATGGTATGAATTTATATGGAATAAATTTGGCAATTAACTCAACAGATAAAATTATCATAACAAGAATTTTTCGTCCATAAATGCATTTCTCTTCACGGGCAGTCCTATTAAACCCAAAGAAGTTAAAAGTAGACATTCTATAACTATTCAAAATGGAAAGGAGCCTAAATTCTAAAATAGGCAATAAATATCCTAAGAGCCCATCTGGCATGACTTTTGCTTTCCGTAGAAGAGTATTTGAAAGAAGTTATCTTAATTATGATTTGGAAGCTAAGTTTTAAAAAAAACTTTATATTTTAGAAGTGTTTTTAAGGGAAGTCACATTGGATCGGTTTCCTCTAAAAATTCTTTGAACTAAAAGAAACACATTCATAAAATTAATCAAAATGTCCAAAAGTGGTTAAAATCCTCTTTTAACTTTTCAAAAGTCATGTCAAATGGACCGTAAGAGCATCTCAAATGCATTCATTTAGATAGGATGTTAATTGAAGACATTTAGTCAATATGACATCGGTTTTGTTTGATTTAGATAAAAATCATAAGCTGGCAGTCACATAATGGATGAATAGGGAGGAAACCATGCATGTTTATGAGATAATATCGAAAACCATGCATGATTATGAGACAATATCCAAAACCATGCCTCCACTATCCCCCTCCCCTTTGCCCCTATCTGCACAGTAATGGGTTATGATTTTGTCTGATAATTAGATAAGGGATGTGTGTAAACTTAAACGTGTTCAAATACATCGTGAGTCAGTCACGGAGCTAGATAAATTTTTCTTTGTAAGGATAGATATTAAGTTTCAATTTTCTTCCGCAACAACATAAAAGTATAATAAAAACTTGAAAAGAAAATTTGGAAAAAAAAACATGTGGGAGCCACTATCTCACCGATGGGGCAGGAGAACTCAAACCCGCACTAACTTAATCGGGCTTGGGGACGGGACAATGTGACAAAAATATTCGACATGTCGAGAAACGGAACTAGCTGTCCTGTCCATGACCTGTCTCGTTGCCATCCTACTACCTCACATGAACTGTCGTAAATATGCCACGACATATACAGCGATATGACCCCCCTCCCCCCCCCCCCCCCACCCACCATAGAAAAGTTGCATTTGGATATTGATAATGGCATTAAAAAGTTTCAACAAAACACTTATGGGCAGTAAGACTTTGATAATGTTAATAAATGATTTAAGGAGAACTCCAATTAAAATACAACACGAAATTATCATGAATTCCGGGATGATGACAGTGACTATGACAATAATCAAGAATTCATAGAATATACTTTGCGAAGCGCTTGATGTTGGATAACATATTAGTGTCCAACAAAACATGGTTTTAACCAGTTAAGCAATAAAAATACCATATTAACATTAAGCAGTTTCATGTATGCGTGGATATCTCATATCATATTTCTTTTCTTTTTTCCCTGAAAGACTTTATAAGCCTCAAATTGAAACTTCTTGAAACATGGTCACTGCAGAATGCGAGAGGAGTTTTTGATGCAGCAATTAAGGTTGTGCTCCAGCCACCGAAGCAGAAGAAAAAGAAGGGAAGGGCTCAAAAGGCCTGCTCTATATTGTGACGATACCATGGTGCATAGTAACTTTATTCCTTTCCTTTACCTCTTTTTATCTTCCTTTGCCTCAGAGGAAGTAGGAGGTCCTCTTCTATGCTAAAATGTCGGTGGCTTGGTCTCCTTGTAGTGCTCTTGTAAGTGGGAGGTCCTCTCCTATGTTAAAATGCTGGTGGCTTGGTCTCCTTGTAGTGCTCTTGGTATCAATTGTTGAGTCAAGCTGTAGCTACTTCATTGCTCTTGGTATCAGTTGTTGGTGTCTCAGTTTTTTATTTTTATGGATTCATGGAACAAAAAATCCTTTTAGAACATGTATGCTTCGCAACATTGTCTTATATCATTTAGTTCTTATGAATGTCGAAGCAAACATGGTGCAATTCCATTTGTTACAAAGTACGTGAGTTCTGTTTTTGGCTATTCTGTTCTGAGCAATGGTATTCTTGTTTCAGCTGATGGTTGTGCTGTGGCATTTTTATGTTTTCTTAGTGAACTTAACTGGTAAATGATTTTAGGGGTCACTGAATGTACCTTAAGGTTCTAATGGGTTTGTTGAACTTCATCTTGTCTTTCGTACTTCCCTCAATTAATACTTTTATTTCAATTAAGACACTGCATCCAACTCCCTTAGCTCGCCAAACAGAAAAATGAGGCGGATGCTACGTTAGTGTTTCTGTTTGACAAGCTAATGGACTGGATGACTTGATTGAAACAAAATTATAAACCTATCTATTTGTGATAGGAGTAGTTCGATAATACACTGGAAATTGAAATTGAGGACCCTCAAAATTTTTAACTGAACTTAGTTGTTTGATGGTATATGTTAAGCAGAAAGGCAGATTCTTGATCTGGTTTCGAAATTTTCATTATCTGGCCTCTGATTCTTTCTGTGATATGCCTGCAAATATATTGGCAACGTATTTAAAGATTTTTCATCATCAGGCCATTTGTAGATAGAATATTTCTCTTATTTGTGTTAGATAAATATGATACTATTGTTTTATAATTGTCTGTTCTTATTCCCATCCTCCCTTCTGTGACATTGTTAGAGTAACGTAATAATTTGCATTACCAACTGAAGATTTTGGGGCTCCAATATACCACTAAAACCGGGCTCAGAAAACAACAAATCGAACACCACACAGCTCAAGCTTCGACCCAACACTTCTTCCACTCGGTTGCTCCAAGGTTTACATCCACAAAGGATCATGGTGGTGGTGGTTTGCAAGTTTACATGGGATGGAAGGAGAAGAGAGTAACCATGGTAGAATCTCACCAAGAAATCTCCCCACAAAGCCGGCTGCTTCTCTTCATCTCGTCTGCCTTTCTCTTATTACTTTTGCACACACACCCACACTGGTTTGCTTGGGAGGGATATGTATTTATTAGGTTATCAACCTAATTTGGGCCAAGACTTACATCTCTCTTTATGGGCCAACAGATACAATAAATGGGCTAGGTAAATGGGCTAACAATAATCCAAACCATAGACTAATCAAACCACAAATCCATCTCCAACTTGGGCCTTCCAAAAGTGTCGGTCGTATTCGGGTCGAGCCAAGTTTATGGTGTCGATAAAATAATCCGACAACTGTTTTACATCATCGCCCGGATTTATTGGGTATCAAAACCCAACAAATCTTCACCTTGATTCCCAATAAATCTGCAAGCAAACAAAACACACAGTTTATACTTGCACAATCAAGGTAACCAATAAAATTGATTTCACAGACCTTAGCTCGTGTTTCGAACCTGAAACACTTACCATACCTGCTCCATATACTCACCAGGGCTAAAATCAAGAACAGCCAAATAGAAGCAAGTAATCACAACAATCAATCAATAGCAAATAAACATGCGACGGAGATATCATATAGGATAACATAGATCTTTTCAAACACGTTCACACAGAACAACAGATTAATACCAAGTCAATCAACAGGCCAACACATACGCAACAAAATGCATAAATGGCCTCACGAAGATCTCTCCACACTTATCCTATCCCATTCCGTGTTGCTCGCTTCTCGAGAACATATATCTCACATCATCGCCCACAATGCTCACTAGACTAATCGCTCAAAAAATACATGTCTAACTGGTAAGTCTCTATAGATCCTAAGTTCTCGAGATAATCCTCTATCATCACATCACTCTTCTAACCTAAATAGATAATGAGTTTTCACCTAATAGAAGTGATAGAAGTGCCTCACTCGCACTCCACATGATTAGGGTCTCTTCACAGATAAAAGGAGTCCAAACATTTGATCACATCTCCACTCGTGATCCAAATGCCACACTCCACATCCCACGGTACAAACCACCAATGTACCCCTAGGCATCTATACTCCACCTTACCAAAAGACACACATACTGCTAATGCATCACAAACCCACTATGGCAAATCAACACCTTTCGGGGACCACAAAGGTTAGGGCTCAATTTAAATTGGCCAACGCACCACAAGGTTACTCCAATCACCAACGCTCAAAAAAGCCACAAAGGATTAATCCCACAAAGGGAATGGGTGAATGTGGCACTCACAAAGAGAATAGAAGAAAGAGTTGGTTACTTCACTGCACTCACAAAAGAGACTCACACAGAGAACGGAGATAACCCTCATAGGCTGCCTCACACAATCTCACAAACCACACAGGCTCACAAAGATGAAGGAGAAAATGGCTGCCCCTCTAACTTCTCACTACCACACTCTCTCACACCACTCACAGAGCAAAACGGAGTACGCCATAGATATCAACCCACTATGCATGCAAACACATTACACAAAGTAATAAGATCATTTTAATTCATGCCATTACACACATCAAACATATTGAAAGTGTAATATATCACCATGCAACATAATTAAGTGATCACACATGCAGAAATGACTAGACAAGATGCTCATGCAGTAACTATGTTTATTTTCAATAAATCTCATACAGTTCATAACTCGACCCAATGACAGAATTCGCCTCATCACCCTCCTAATCTTCCCTTTTATTATCATTCATAGGGCAGTCTATTTCAACCATGTCCAAATTACCGCAGTTAAAACACATCTTAATTTTCGCACTTGCCTTAGACCACATTTACCATCAAAAGGTTTTATGAAAAAATATTTTCGTTTCGCCAAATTAAAAAATCACAATTTTCATTAAAACATGCACAACTCATAATGTGTCGTCATTTTACTAAAAAATGCACAGAACACAAAATACAACCAACAACGACCACAAGTAAAGCACCGACACAGTTCACACAGAATAGTCAAGTAAACTTTCCTAAGGTCACGTACAATTCTAATAATGAAAAAATTTAATTGGCAACTAATTTACATAGAATTTAAGGTAAATAACTAACAAGTATTTCCTAGATCTAGCAACAGGCAATGGTTACCCCTTCACGGTATCCACAAACCTAACGTCACCCCACACGATGACTTCTAACACGAAAAATAAATTATCCTAATTTGGGCCAAGACTCACATCTCTCTTTATGGGCCAACAGATATAATAAATGGGCTAGGTAAATGGGCTAACAATAATCCAAACCACAGACTAATCAAACCACAAATCCATCTCCAACTTGGGCCTTCCAAAAGTGTCGGTCGTATTCGGGTCGAGCCAAGTTTATGGTGTCGATAAAATAATCCGACAACTGTTTTACATCATCGCCCGAATTTATTGGGTATCAAAACCCAACACCAACCAACCATCAGCATAACAGAATTCTTAGTGCTAGGATTGTACATGCTGATTTCCGTTTTAAGAAACAATATAGGTTGTTATGCCACTTGGCATAATTTTGTTTTGGTGAATCAGAATATTCATTTTGTATGTAATTTGCTTGTATAGTTTTAGCTTGTATATAAGTGGAATGAAATGATGAACTTTGTGTGCTGCAAATTGCTCTCCATTAATCTGATTTTAAACTTGGTATCAGAGCCATAAATGGTCAACGCCGATGCAAGCAACCAGTCAACTCCAAGCATTACACTATCCACCCAAAGTGGAATGATTCAAGCATCACCGTTTGGGATGAATCTTACCCAAACTCCATTTGTTAAACTTGACAAGAACAAATTCTTGCTATAGAAGAATATGATTATGCCCATAATCCAACGGCACAATCTCGAGAGTTACTTACTTGGAACAAAGGACTGCCCATAAAATTCCTAGCTACACAGACCACTACCAGTGAAGGAGAAGCAGTAGAGATGGTTCTAAATCCCGAGTGTAACAAATGGATTTCAATTGATCAGTTGTTAATGGGATGGTTATTCTTTCATGACTCCAGAGATAGCAATGAGAGTCATGTGATGAACCAGTTTAAGCATGCTATG
This sequence comes from Fraxinus americana, assembly GCA_035079005.1. Classification (NCBI taxonomy): domain Eukaryota; kingdom Viridiplantae; phylum Streptophyta; class Magnoliopsida; order Lamiales; family Oleaceae; genus Fraxinus; species Fraxinus americana. Next base: position 26,935,695 of record CM068718.1, on the reverse strand, counting down.
GACTGCTATGGAAAAGATCTATGGTATATTGAACAAATCAAGAATTGTATTCCCTACTTGTGAACTGCAGAGAACAAGGAAATGGTCTATGACTATGGACCAATATCTTTCCACCATCAAACAGCTAGCTGATAACCTTCAAATAGCTGGAAAGCCAGTGGATCACAGTGACCTGGTAACTCAAGTTCTGTCAGGATTGGATGATGAGTATACTCCTATTGTTGTGCAGATCAACAGCCGTGAAAATATATCATGGTATGAATTGTCCTCTAATTGATGACTTTTGAAAGTAGACTTGAGTACTTGAATCAAGTCAAAAACAACTTTGTTTACTCAATATTGGCCAGTCAAGTGTCCAGTTTACTCAAAAGACAAGCTCTGGAGATGGCAGGTTCTTTAGAGATAGGACTGGCAACTTCAGAGGCAGGACAAGAGGAAGAGGTAGAGCAAATAGGCTAAGTGAAAACAGAGGACCTTGCCAGATTTGTGGGCTGAACAATCACTCAGCAAGTTGGTGCTTTAATAGATATGATGATAGATTTATTGGCAATAGGCTTGGCAATCAAAATCAGCAGAACAGCAGCTCAACTCCTACTCTATTTCCAGCAGATCTGGAAATCAAGAAGATCCTGCTGCATGGAGTATTTAAAGATGGGTTATACCAGCTAAAGTTGCCAAGTCCTAATTCTAAACTCACAACCAAAGAGTCAGACATTCAAAATAATTCCAATTATTTTACAGTGAAGTCCAGTTGTGATGAGTTAACCAAACCAGTCAAGTTGCTTGAGTCTGAGATTGATGTGTAGCACAGAAGATTAGGCCATACTTCAAACCATGTTTTGAGTCGAGTCATGAAGTCCTGTAATAAACCTTTCAAAGTTAATGAAATTTCAGCTTTCTGTGAATCTTGCCAATTTAGAAAATCACATGCACTACCTTTTAAAACATCTTCTTCACATGTATTAAAACCATTAGACTTAATTCACATAGATGTTTGGGGACCTGCACCTTGGAATTCTACCTCAGGGTTTAAGTATTATATAATTTTTGTGGATGATCATAGCAGGTTCACATGGATCTATCCTATAAAACACAAGTCTGATGCACTTAATACCTTTACTCAATTCAAAAATTTGGTGGAAAACAAGTTTGAAAAGAAATTTAAAGCTCTACAATCTGACTGGGAATGAGAGTTCAGAAACTTTAGTAAAATTACCTCGGAATCTGGCATAGAACTTAGGCATTTATGCCCCTATACCTCAATACAAAATGGTAGAGCAGAGAGGAAACACATGCACATCACTGAAAATGGACTAACCCTGTTGGCTCAAGCACAAATGCCTCTATACTACTTGTGGGAATCGTTTAAATCAGCAACATACTTGATCAACAGACTGCCAAGTCCCATACTTAAACACAAATCTCATTTTCAAGTGTTATATGGAAGAGATTTTGATTACAAGACTTTCAAAACCTTTGGCTGTGCATGTTATCCATGTCTTAGACCTTACCAAAAACATAAACTCAACTTCCATTAACAGAGAAGTGTGTTCCTTGGCTATGGTGACACACACAAAGGGCATAAATGCTTAAACTCAAGTGGTAGAATTTATATTTCAAGGCATGTAATATTCAATGAGTTAGATTTTCCATTCAAGTCAGGTTTCCTAAATAAAGTGTCACAACCACAAAATTCCCAATTTTTTGTGAGTCTTCTTCCATTTAACAGTGAGTCTATTCACAGAACAACCCCTCAGAGTACAGCTGATGTAACTCATTCAGATGCAGTACCTGCAGCAGACTTCTGTGATATAGAGCTAAGTCATTAGGTGGAATGTGAGATAAGAGGAGAAACTGATAATGAAAAGTTGCATCAAAATGAACAAATTGATCAAGAGGTTGCTGACATCAATTAAGGTGAATATGGAGTTCAAAGTATGGGAGATGAACTTAACTTCCAGGATCAGAGTGTCACACAAGCTACTGGTCATCATATGATCACTAGAAGCAATGCAGGAATCTTCAAGCCCAAGGTCTATACAAGTCGGGCACAGGATGAATCGGAAGGAACTGAACCTTTGACTGTTGATGATGCTTTACAAAGTAATGATTGGAAGAAAGCATTGTAAGATGAGTACAATGCTCTGGTGAAGAATAAAACATGGATATTGGTACCTCCTGAGGCTGGAATGAAAGTAATTGGAAATAAATGGGAACATGACACATAAGGAAAAATTCAAAGACACAAAACAAGGTTAGTTGCCAAAGGCTTTCTTCTAACATCAGGAGTCGATTATGGAGAAACTTTGAGTCTAGTTATCAAGGCATCAACTCTGAAAATCATCTTAACTCTTGTTGTTACAAGAGGTTGGCATATCAGGCAGGTTGATGTAAATAATGTCTTCTTGAATGCGAAGTTGAATGAAGTAGTTTATATGGATCAGCCGCAAGGTTTTGTGGATAAAGGGAATCTTGATTTTGTGTGCAAATTAGAGAGAGTTTTATATGGACTGAAACATGCTCCATGAGCCTAGCATGACAAGCTGAAAAATACTTTGCTAAAATGGAACTTCAAACAATCCCAAGCAGACAATTCACTCTTCTTCTCTGTAGATGGTGCAGATAAGTTGTTTGCACTTGTTTATGTGGATGATATCATAATAACCGGGGATAATGATCAGAAACTATAGGAAGTTATTGACAATTTGAACACATGTTTTGCTCTTAAGGACATGGAAAAACTTAGCCAATTTCTGGTAATAGAAGTGTATAGAGATAAAGCTGAGTTGTATCTAACTCAAATAAGGTATGCTATTGTCCTGCTCAAGAAGTTTGGTTATGAGAATCTCAAACCAACACCGATGGCAGTTGGAAAATTAGTCTCCAAGACTTAAGGACAACCCATGAAAGATCTAACCTTGTACATGAGTGCTATTGGAGGTCTTCAGTACTTAGCACACACAAGACTTGATGTAACTTATGCTGTAAATAAATGAGCCAATTTCTCTAAACACCCACAGATGCTCATTGGAAGGCACTAAAAAGAGTGTTTAGATACTTGAAGGGAACACTAAACTATGAACTTGCAATTCGTTAGAATGACAGCTTTGATATAACCTCATTTGCAGACTCTGACCGGGCATCATGTCTAGACGATAGAAGATCTACTACAGGTTACTGTGTATACCTTGGAGATAGCATAGTATCTTGGTGTTCAAAGAAGCAACAAATGGTGGCAAGGTCAAGTACTGAGGCAAAGTATCGAGCTTTGGCTCATAGTGCATCTGAAATTATATGGATTCAGTCCTTGCCTAAGGAATTAAAAATACCACATATATCAGTCCCTAGAATTTGGTGTGATAACTTGAGCGCAAGTGCATTAGCTCAAATCCAGTTTATCATGCACGAACCAAGTATATAGAGCTTGATGTTCACTTTGTTAGAGATAAAGGTTTGAAAGGTGAATTTGAAATTAATTATGTGCCATCATCAGACCAAACAGCAGACTTACCCACCAAACCACTTGCTCATTTCAGATTTGTATTCCTTAGAGACAAGCTTGGAGTGTTAGAGATACACTCTATCTTGAGAGGGGGTATTAGAGTAATATGATAATTTGCATTACCAACCAACAAGCAGTATAACAGAATTCTCAGTGCTAGGATTGTACGTGCTGATTTCCGTTTTAAGAAACAATATAGGTTGTTATGCCACTTGGCATAAGTTTGTTTTGGTGAATCAGAATATTCCTTTTGTATGTAATTTGCTTGTATAGTTTTAGCTTGTATATAATTAAGTGGAATGAAATGATGAACTTTGTGTGCTGCAAATTGCTCTCAATTAATCTGATTTTAAACTGACATATATGAAGATTGTTATCTAAGTTAGTGGTGATCCACTTATTCTCTACGAGCATGGCACCACCCATAATTTCAGGCGGCATCATCTTATTATTCTAAATTCTTTACCGATTTTAATGGATTTTTCAGATTATATAAAATCCCGGGTCCGCCATTCGCATTCAATTTGAGATGGCAATGAAAATTTTGATAAAGACTATCTTTTTTTTTCCCACTCCTATCGCATGGAAGTTGGTCGACTTCATGATTTAGTCCCTGTTTGGTTTAGATAAAAATCACATATTTAATAAAATTTGGTAAAAATTAATGGAATATGTGGTTAAAAAATTGTAAACAAAACAGGGACTTAGTTCATGATCCAAGAGCTCAATGTATATAATTTCCGAGCAATTCGAACAAATAGTATATATGACTACTATATTGGTTAGTCTGGCACGTAGGTTTTCTTGGGTTTTTTGCTTTCTTAACTCACCTTCGGTACATTGTCGTGGTTCCTATTACAGCCATCATCGAAAGCTTCCTCTTAATTTGTGTTGGGGAAGTGCGAGTCTTGGTGTTGGTTTGATCATTCTAGGTTCAAAATATCCAACTATTACGGTGAGAAACGATCTACAACTAGCGTCAACATCCGAGTCGAAAAATTCCTAACATAGGTCATTCAAAGCTCGAGGAAAACGGATTTCTAATCATTCTTAGTAATAGCAAGATTGAGGTTTATAATCGAAGTGTTGAATTAGCTTAGATAGTATATTATTAACAATCCTTCGGTGTTGTATTTTCCATTTGCTGAAATGGTAAAAATTCAAAGAAAAACTAGCTAGCAGCCAGAATCCAGTTCACTGTAAATAGTGACTCATCAAATTGAGTAATGTTCACATTTTTTTACTAAAACAATATCATAATCATTTAAACCTACTTGATACTAGAAATAGTGCTCAATTAATTACTTCATAATCATTGAAACAGACTTGATACTTAGTGCTTAATTAATTACACATTAAAAAATCAAATTTAGAATGAACTATCATGACCAAATTTTTAGAGGCTTCGTGTTTGGTATATTTGAATAAACAGAGTTAATAAAAAATAATACATAAGAAGAACGATTTGTCAATATTCAGTCCACCATATCAAATACTTAATTATGATAGATATATCTATTCGCATATTATCATCGAAATCATGTGCCGAAGTAGCTCAATAAACCCTAAATTCATATGATCGAGCAAGATAAAAACGATGTCCATTAATTTACAATGAACTACTATTATTCGAAATTGTTTAGTATAGCTAAACTGGATAAAAGAAAACCCTAAGACGTCAACACTAGTGTTGTCTAAAACATGCAGGCAACTCTAGCTAAATTAAATTAAAGAAATTCCCTAAGACGTTAACGCCAACCATTGTCCAACCCACCATACGAAACATACATACAACTCCTCATCACATAACCACACAAGCGTTGGTATTCTCATCGCTAAAAGCCGTCGTGTACCTCACTTCTGCAGACGAAGCTCTTGCGAGGCTCGAAGGGTGAGGATCGTCGTAGACATTACGCACGTACCCGAGCGGCGCCTTCTTGTCGTAGACCCCGTGGGCATAAGGATGTGGCACCATATCATAGGGCACAAAAGGCCACATCTCAGCCTTCTTCCCAGTACGATGCACGACTCTGCGCAACACTTTAACAGGATCAACATGACCAATAACAGTAAGTTTTTGCATTTTTCGCTCGACTAATACCTGTGTCATCCCTCTCATGTGTTGCACTGATTTTCTCACTTTCTTCTCACACCCTCGACAGTCCATTTTTATCCTTATTTCTACTGTCTGCAGATAAAAATATATATATAGTTAATTTGCATTTCATTTAAACGTTTTATAATTTTACAGCAATACATGTAGCAGCCATAACTAGGGCTGTCAATGGATCGGATTTTGATCCGAATCCGATCCGAATCCGACGAAATAAATGGGAGATGGATTTAGGGTCTCAGTCCGATAACCCGATCAAGATCCGAATCCGATAATCCGTTAACTAAATGGATCAAATATGGATATAGGTCAATCCGATCCGATAAAAATCCGATCCGATTTATTATAAATAGTTGAGTCGGCAAAATATTTTTATGACATATTATTTGTCACTAAAATAAATAAATAAGAAAATAAATAAATTTGGAATAAAAAAGTAATCAAATTCAAAATATAAAAAAATTATAATTATTAAACATGTTTAAGAATTGGAAAGTTTTAAAAAAAAATTGATTTTTCTAATTTTAGTTTACTAGTTTAAAGTAAATAAATATCTATATTTTTTCTTAATTAAATTTATTAATTGTAATTTATTTTACAACTTCAAAAACTAATAATTAATATGTAACAAATAATTTGATTTTTTAATAGAAATAATGAAATAAAATATTTATATTTAGAATTGAAATAGAAAACTAGAAGGGGGCTCTCTTCTTTAAAAAGGAACATAATAGTAGAAACCAATATTATGTTCCTTATCCCACATTGATTGTCAATAGAAAACTAGAAGGATCTCTCTTCTTTAAAAAGGAACATAATAGTAGAAATCAATATTGGGCTTGCTAGGAAAAATAAGTGGGCCTCAAGTTAGTTCAAAATTTTTTCCCAATTTTTATTAATTTCGGATCGGATTATCGGATCGGATATCCGATAATATAGTAAATCGGATATGGATTTAACAATTGAATATCCGTCGGATTATCGGATCGGATCGGATCGAATAAATTTTCTTATCGGATCGGATCGGATATAGACAGATTCGATCCAAATCCGATCCATTTACAGCCCTAGCCATAACTAAAACAAGCCAAACTAATGAAACAGGGAAAAAAAAAATGAAAAAAAGAAGGCAAAAATAAGTACCCGGAGAGGCTTCTTTTTGAGTTTCTCGAGCTTCTTTCTGTCACTCCAAGAAGATTCAAAAAAATTTGAGAATCTGTCCAAAAACCCCATCCTTGCTTCAAAATTAATTGAGCAGTCTTTAATGCAGACTCTCCTTTATATATACATATACAATTTTGTTACGTGTGCATCTTTAACACTGACAATTTTCTATATATTAATTTTAACAACACTTTAAGCAACTAATGACTCAGATTTTGACGCGTAATTAATTCATACGTATAATTAATAGGGCTTCTAGATTCTACAATTTATTGATGCCGCCATTGAAATTTGAAAGTCGTAAGTGTAAAATGCCACCACGTATCAAAGCCAGATGGGACCCTGCAAGCATTACAATTTGAGTTACCTAGGTTAGTCCAATGTTTTTCAAACAAAGATAATAACAAAATAACATTAAGAATAAGTTTGGTAGGACTTTTTTGGACGGGTTGTGCTACTTGTACATTATGACATCCATAATGGATGACATAATGTACAAGTGGCAGTACATTATTGGAGGGTGTCTTTGGCAAGACACTCCTCCAATAGGATAATTCCACTTGTACATTATGTCATCCATTATGGATGCCATAATGTACAAGTAGAATTATCCTTTTTGGACATCTCAAAAATCTTGTTAAACGGATCTTTAAAATGATTAAAAATTCACTCGACCCTCTTCAAACCTAACTTGATGCTCTATTATCATGAGATGAAAGCAGACATCAAAAATTATATCGAAAAAAGTCTTGTGTGTCAACAAGACAAGTACCTAAAATTAATTTCTATACCTTCTATTCATTTGTGAGATATTTCTTATTTTGATTACTAATGAAAAATAAATTAAATAAAATTAAGAATATCTAATAAAACTACAAAATTAAAATGCTCCAAGTGAAAGAAAGATTTGATCTCAATAGACAATTATGGTATGAATTTATGTGGAATAAATTTGGCAATTAACTCCACAGATAAAATTATCATAACAAGAATTTTTCTCTTCACGGGCAGTCCTATTAAACCCAAAGAAGTTAAAAGTAGACATTCTACTCAAAATGGAAAGGAGCCTAAATTCTAAAATAGGCAATAAATATTCTAAGAGCCCATCTGACGCGACTTTTGCTTCCCGTGGAAGAGTTTTTGAAGAAAGTTACCTTAATTTTGGTTGAGAAACTAATTTTTAAAAGAACTTTATATTCTAGAAGTATTTTTAGAGGAAGTTGGATTGGATCAGTTTCCTCTAAAATCTCTTTGAATTAGAAGAAACACTTTCATAAAATTAATCAAAATGTTCAAAAGTAGCTAAAAACTCATTTTAACTTTTCAAAAGTCGTGTCAAATGGATCGTAAGAGCATCTCAAATGCATTCATTTAGATATGATGTTAATTGAAGACACTTAGTCAATATGACACCGACTTTGTTTGATTTAGATAAAAATCATAAGCTGGCAGTCGCATAATGGATGAATAGGGGAAACCATGCATGATTATGAGATAATGTCCAAAACCATGCATGATTATGAGATAATATCCAAACCATGCCTCCACTATCTCCCTCCCCTTTGCGTATCTGCACAATAATGGGTTATGATTTTGTCTGATAATTAGATAAGGGATGGGTGTAAGCTTTCAAATACATGGTGAGTCAGTCACGGAGCTGGATAAGTTTTTCTTTGTAAGGATAGATATTCAGTTTCTTCTGCTACAACATAAAAGTAATATAAAAAAACTTGAAAAGAAAATTTGGAAAAAAACATGTGGGGGCCACTCCCTTCCCCGAACCTGGTCTTTGGGACGGGATATTGTGACAAAAATATCTGACGGGTCAGGAAATGGAAATGGCCGTTCCGTTCACGACCCGTCTCGTTGTTATCCTACTACCTCACATGAACCGTCGTAAATCTGCCACGACATATACCGCGATATGACCCCTATGGAAAAGTTGCATCTGGATATTGATAGTGGCATTAAAACGTTGAAGTTCAACAAAACACTCATGAGCGGTAAGACTTTGATAATGTTGGCAAATGATTAAGGAGAACTCCAATTAAAATACAACATTATATTATCATGAATTCCAAGGATGATGACAGTGACTATAACAATAATCAAGAATTCATAGAATATACTTTGCAAACCGCTTGACGTTGGATGACATATTAGTGTCCAACAAACCATGGTTTTAACTAGTTGGGGAATAAAAATACTATATCAACATTAAGCAGTTTTACTAGTCAATAAATAGACACAGTGTCTAAACACAAATAATACAATAAGTTGGGCGAGGTAATTAATATTATTTTTTGACAGTAAATAAACTTTGATTCTATTTCAATTCGATAACTGCACTTCAATTTTGTTCAATCTGATAACCATATTTTAATATAATTTCAATCGAATAACGACACTTTAATTTGATTTCAATCAACCAATACTTCAAGTATACATTTTACAACATAAGGTATATGGTATTCCTTTATTAAAATAAATAGCATGTTTTTGTAGCCGTTATTCATGAGGTATTGTTCATTTAGAGAGAGAGCATGTGTCCATTTACCATCACGAATTTCTATCGCATTTCTGATCATTCGATTCAAAATCCCTATCTTATGATGTACCTTAGTTGAATCTGGTATCAATTGAATCCTTGAGAATGTGAGAAAAATTGGTGAGAGATAAAATAAACACAATCCATTTTAAAAGAGTAATCTTAGGTAGCCTCATTGGGGTTACACTAGATGATATGATAAATGAAAAGTGAAATTAAATGACTTATTTAATTCTACATATCATTTAATGTCAAAGTAACACCATCTAAATTTGGTTGTAACCCTAATGGAGCTAAATAATATTACTCATTTCAAAATGAATAGTACATTCTGAGTTAATGGTTAAGCACAATAATACTATTAAGGCCTTGTTTGACACTCATACTTTTGGAAAAAAAGTGTTTTGAATAGTGATTTTTAAGAGAATATAAGATTAAAAAGTAGATAGAAAATTTTAAATTTAAAAAGTAGATAGAAAATTTTAAATTTACGTACAGAATATTTTATCATATGAATTTATGATTGAAAATAAGTGTATATAAAAAAAAGTTTAAAAAGTATGATGATCAAACAGGGGTTAAACCTTCCTCCAAGCCAACATTATTTGCAAACCATGATTCAAGAAAGGTAATTAGCACATAACGTCTCAACCTTTCATTGTTATTGTGGAAAGCTTCATACTTTTCATTTTTTGGCATTTTCACCCTTATTTCCACATTTCATTGCGCAAAAGGTCATTTTCATCCATTTTCTCAATTAAACTTTGTGAAATGACGAAAATACCCTTTCATTTAAATAAAACAAAGGAAAAAAGAAAAAAATAATTGCAAACATAGTCCCAACTTTTTTGAAAAGCGCAAATGAGTCTCAAATAAATTATTAAAAGGGTAATTGGCACATAATGTCCCTACCTTTCACTATTATTGCAAAAAATATCCCTACCTTTTTTTTTTGCATTTTCTTCTTTAATTATAATTTGATAGCGCAAACTATCATTCCTATCCAATTTCTCAATAAAAAACTGTGAAATAATGAATATACTTTCATATTTAAATAAAAAAAATATTTTTTTAATTCCTAATTCTTTAATAATTTATTTCGTACTCATTTGTACTTTGTACTTTTTATTTTATTTTTAAAATTTCTAAATAAATTTAATTGAGACTCATTTGCACTTTTCATAAAAAAAATTAATTTTTTTAATAATTTATTGGGGACTCGTTTGCACTTTTTAAAAAAATTGGGACAATTGTTGTAATTAATTCTTTAGCTTTTTATTTAAATATGATGGTATATTTGTCATCCAACTATTTTTAATTAAGAAATTGGATGAAAATTGATAGAAATGATGGTTTGCGCTATTAAATTATAATTAAGGGAGAAAATGTCAAAAAAAAATAAAATATATGGATGTTTTTCGCAATAATAGTGAAATGTATGGACATTATGTGCTAATTACCTTTTTAATAATTTATTTTGGACTCATTTGCGCTTTTCAAAAAAGTTGGGACTATGTTTGCAATTAGTTTTTTTTTTCTTTTTCCTTTTGTTTTATTTAAAGGGAAGGCTATTTTTGTCATTTCACAATTTTTAATTGAAAAATGGATAAAAAAGACCTTTTGCGCAATGAAATGTGGAAATAATTGTGAAAATACCAAAAAAAATGAAAGGTATTGACGTTTTCCACAATAACAGTGAAAGGTGGGGATATTATGTGCTTTATGCCTCATCCACATGCCGTATTTTGAACTTTCCATATCATTTGGTTAGTTTTTGTTTGCTTGGTGTGTAAGTTAATTTACACCCTTATTTTCATTCATCCACCATGACATATTGTGATTTGGAAGTTTAATATATTTTTTCATTCAATCGATTTTTGACAATCAATTTTTAAAGCCCAAGTCGACACCCCTGTTTGAGTAGCATTAGTGTTGTTTTCGCATTACTTAAGATACTTTCGAATACGTTATGAATATCAGTATCATCAAATTTTCAGGATTTGAAACAATTTTTTTTTTTTAAATAAAAAATTTTGTTGAGATCCTTTCTGCAGATTGAATCAAGAAAAGGCGTTCCACCCAGGAAACAAGTACAAAAATCGCCTGTCTTCCCCTCACATAAAAGTTAAAACACTCTGGCTTGTCTTGGATAATGCTGATATATGAATGAAGATATTGTCTTCATTCACCAAAATGAGGAGATAAAATGTTAGAAACAAATACAATAAAGTTTTTGACTTGTCTTGCCTTTCAAGTTAAAAATATTAAATTTTAAGACGGTTGGAAATTGGTTCATAGATTGTAAAATTTGACTAAGTATAAAATTTGAAAAGTGACTTCGTGTCAACTTCATTCAAATATTCGAATTTGATCCGATTGTCAAATTATAAAAATAAATAGATTAACATGTTCTACTCGTCGAGCATATCGTCGTAGTATATTTGAAATCTCAAAATCAATTTCAAATTAATGAGAAATTGTAGTCCAAAGTTGAGAGAAAAAGATGAAAAAGTTATATAACACTGCCGTTCGAGTGACAGGCTAATGACAAGCGAGCGGCGAAGTCGTTGCTTTAGCGACAAGCGGACAATAAATTTTATGTTGAACAGGTGTCATTGTGCTCGAGTGAAAGGCCAGAGTAGGCTAGCGACAATAATGAATGTTTCCCTTCGTGAAGATTGTTGAGTTATGACGTGTCACTTCACTCACAATCTCTCATCTTCTATAAATAGGACACTGGACGTACATTATGTATCATATATTATTTGCATTGAGTATTACATCAAAATCTTTTACAAAAACTCTCCAAAAATCATTCAAAAATTATTTTCTTGTAGAGAAGAAAAATTGTTCGAGTTCCCTGTTACTTATGGTTTGAAGTGTTTCTACCACAAGTTGTATCCGTTGTTGGGAGACATGTGTTGTAATCCTTTAACACCATTGCAGTGCAATTTTATCTTATGAAAAAAGTGTTAATCACTTGTCTCAGATTTCTTTTCCTTCACTTTATTTTTATTTTCTTTCTTTCATTTCACTTCTATTTACATAGAGTTTAATTGAGCCACACGAATTATACTTAACTATTACTTTGTCAATTAAACAAACAACAATTTCACTACACAAATTAACCAACAATCTCAAGACAAAATTGTTTGTGGTTGTTTGTTGAAAACAAATTACTTCTCTTCATTTTTAGAATAAGCCTTCTTGTGCTATTGTTTTATTTCATTTTGTGCGTTGAACTTCTGTTTGTAACAGAAATGACTACCATTGAGACTTCTTCAAGTCAAACAACGAATGGTACAAACCTAGTTCCTCCTTTGGCTATACAAATATCAAACTCTCATATCCCACATGGAGAAAAATCGAAAAAGTTTGGAGTTGTGGATTTCAAAAGATGGCAAAAAAGATATTGTTCTATCTTACTACTTTGAATTTGACAAAGTTCTTAAAAGAAACCGTTCATGTGGTACAAGAAGGGAAAAATAATCGTAAGTCTATTTTGCATTGGATTCACAGAAGCACTCTTTTTTTCTTTACAAAAATTACATTCTAAATTGATTTGACAATACATTTTATCGAGTGTATAGTTCGATGGATTCAGCCAATGATCTATGAGATTCATTGGAGAAGAAGTACAAGACCAAGGATGCCGGAATAAATAAGTTCATTGTCCACAAGTTTTTGAACTATAAAATGGTAGACTCCAAAATCATGATAAGTCAAGTATAAGAACTTCAAGTTTTACTTCATGATATACATGCAGAACAGATGGAATTGAGTGAATCCTTCCAAGTTACTGCCATCATTGAGAAACTCCCTCTTTTGTGGAGAGATTTCAAGAACTATCTCAAGCACAGAGCAGGGCTGGGAGATAAACTTGGAAGAATTGATAATATGTTTGATGATTAAGGAAGGCAATAGAAAGATCGAAAGAAAATCTATTGTTCAACTTGGAGAAAATTTTATTGAAATTGGTTCGAAGGTTATCAACAAGAAGCGCAAGATCTCCGGTGATGCACCAGAAGAGACAACTCCAAAAATGCCAAGAAATTTAAAGGTAACTGTTACAATTGTGAAAAAGCTGGATATCGTTCAAACGATTGTCGAAAGCCGAAAAAGACCGCACAGGAAAATGTAGTAGAAAGAGACATCATTTTTGAAAAAGGTTCAAGAGATGAGTCTATCTGCTATTGTTTCTGAATGCAACACGATTGGTAATCCAAAGGATTAGTGGGTCGACACTGGTGCAACACGCTATATTTGTGTAGATAAGACCATATTCTCAAACTATCATGAATTTAAAGGAGAACAACTGTTCATGGGAAACTCTGCAAGTTCGAAGTTGAAGGACTAAGAAAGATCACATTGAAAATGACTTCCGGGAAAGAACTAATCCTCAATAATATCTTTCATGTGTCAGACATTCGCAAGCACCTGATTTCAGGATCTCTACTTAGCAAGAACGATTTTAAATTTGTATTTGTATCAGACAAATTTGTACTTACCAAAAATTATATGTATGTTGGTAAATGGTTGTTTTAAGTTAATGAATGTTCAAAATGAACGTCCTTACAATTGTACCAAAAAGCATTATAAATAAAAATTTCAATTCTGTTTATTTGCTTAAGTTGTCTTGTTTATGGTATAGTTGATTATGACACGTTAATTACAAATCCATGCGCAAACTTATAAATCAAAGTTTAATTTCGTCGCATAAGACTGATCCTAATCATAAATGTGAAGTATGTGTTGAAGCAAAGTTGGCCAAAACACATTTTCACTCGATTTAAAGGAACACGACACATTTAGAGTTAATACATAGCGATATATGTGATTTGAAATTCATTCAAACTAAAGGTATTTTATAACTTCCATTAATGATTGTACAAAATATTACTATGTCTTTCTAGTACGAAGTAAAGATGAAGCCTTAGATGTATTCAAACATTATAAAACTGAAGTTGATAATCAACTTGGTAAATGAATAAAACATATTCGTAGTGACAGAGGTGGTGAATATGGAGCACTGTTTGAAGAATATTGTTCCGAGTATGGAATCATTCATCAAACAACGACACCTTACTCACCCCAGTCGAATGGTGTTGTTGAACGCAAAAATCGAACTCTTGAAAAGATAATGAACGCAATGCTAATAAATTCGGGTCTACCCCAAAACTTGTGGGGGAAGCTATTCTTTCGGCAAATAGCATTTTTAAGAACATACCCCTTAAGAAAATGGAAGAAACTTTATATAAAATATGGAAAGGCTCTCCTTCTTACCAACACTTGAAAGTACGGGGCTGTTTGGCTAAAGTTAAGGTACCTAAGCCTAAACAAGTGAAACTTGGTCCTAAGACTATTAGTTGCATATTTATAGGATACGCTAATAATAGCAGTGCATATCGTTTCCTTATACATAAATCTAAAATTCAAGATATGCATGAAAGAACCATAATTGAATCAAGAAATGTATCATTTTTCGAGAATGTTTTTCAATGTAAAGACAAACAAAATGCAAGTTCAAATAAACGAACTTATGAAACTACAAATGACACTTCAGATGAGGAAGAACCAATGTATAGTAAAAGGGTTAGGACATCTATTTCGTTTGGCCCAGATTTTCTAACCTACATGGTAGAAAATGATCCAAAGACTTTCAATAAAGCATTGTCTACACCGGAAGCACTGCATTGGAAATAAGCTATCAATAGTGAGATAGATTCTATAATGCAAAACTATACTTGGGAGTTTGTTGATTTACCTTCCAAAAATAAGCTTTTAGGGTGGAAATGTTTCAAAAAGAAACTAAAGCCGGACAGGTCCATTGACATATTATAAGTCTAGATTGGTTGTCAAATGCTATAGACAAAATTAAGTACTTGACTTCTTTGATACATAATCACCCATGACAAGAATCATGATAAATGTAGTTTTTATACTTATTTGAGGCCCTAAATCGTGATATTGTATTGTCTTTCGGATAAAATTCTACATAATTATATTTTGTAGATAAAAAATTGTGTTTAATGAAGAATTGAAGAAAAGAATGCAAAAGTGGCGAAAAATAGCAAAATCCAAATATGAAACCTTGGAGAGAAATAGTACATTAAATAAGTTGGAGTTAAATGGGCATCAATGGACTTGCATTGAAAATTTTAATTGAATTCCCAAATTAAACATATATATATACATACACACACACACACACACACACACACACACACACACACACACACACACAAAAGAACAGACAGGAGGAGAAAAAAAAGGCACAAAAAAACACCTACAGTAAGGACGACGGCGGAAGCAGAAAGAAAGATGAAGAAAGAAAAGAAAGGAAAAAAAGAGAAGAAAGTCAAAACGGTTGCAGCAGGAAGAAAGAAAAGAGAGAGAAAAAAAGAGAAGAAAGAGAAAAATGAAAGCCGGCAAATATATATATACACGCATACACGAGCAGTTTCACGTTTCGTCAATTTTTGGTGATATCATTCCACTTTTGCGTGTTTTTATTTTTAGAATATGAATAATTAATTTTTATATTAGGGAAAACAATGTAGTCGACTTGTAATCCTTTATTTTTCTATTAAATATTTATGTGATTTATTTATTTATGTGTTGGTTTTATTATGAGTTTAATAGATTAAATTACTTTATCACTAATTTGATTATTATGTGAGTATCTTATGAATCGAGTGGTGGGTCTGGGATTTAGAGCATATAGTAAAATTCAGTAAATTAGTATAACGTGTAGAGATGCATATACTAATTATTGCAACCATAATATGAATTCTTAGAACTAGTGTTTTGTTTAACTAAAATTGATTCGCATAGAGATATGAAATTTAATTAGTTAAATATACTCAATGAAAATTCGAGAGGGGTAAATTGAATACAATAGAATAAGTTGATCGAACACTACATTAGGTTATGAATCTTGAATTAAAAATTAAGATGATCAATAGATGAAATTGTTATGCCCTAATATTCGTCAAATATTTGAATCTTCAATTATCCTTTGTGTTCAATCTTTTATATTTTCAATTAATTAAAAGTAGTTAGAAAAAAAAATCACAACCATCATAATTATTTACTTGCTTTTGTCAAATAGAAGTTAGAAAAATTAGATTAAGTCCTAAAGTATAGTTTTCTTGGGAACAATATCTGGATTCAAAGGTCAACTATACTACTTGTTACGATATTGTACACTTACAATATAAAAAAACACAACAAGTTTTTGATGCCACTACCGGGGACTATTTACTTTTAGTCTTAATTTTTTTTTTTAACAGTTATTTGATTTGATTTGATTTTACTTTCTTCTATTTAAAAAAAAGTGTTCGATGTATGCTCCGTACTCAAGACGACGATCTTGAACCATTTGACTCGGAGATAGAACGTATTTTCAGACGAAGACGCGAGGAACACAAACAAAAACAGCAACATCAAATGGTCGACGGTTAAAATATTCCCATTCTTATTCCTATTCAGCCTATTGGATAAGTGGCCGCAAGAGTAGCAGCGCTACCACATTAGCAACATGAGCAAAATAAATAAACGAAGGAAGCTTCCCAGTTTTAATGTTCTTGACGTCAATAACCGCACCTACGCGTTCCGGTATTGTGTATCCAGATTTCGGAGTAAATAATTTTCAGATAAGGAAAGAGTGGATCAATTTGATGAGCAACACTCTCCAATTCTACGGGCTACCTCATGAAAATTCGAACATACATATCTCCAGATTTCTCAGAAATTGTCAGAACTTCCAGGCTCCAGGGGTTAATGAAGATGCTACTAAGTTGTGACTATTTTTATATACACTGAGAGATTCTGTATTGGTGTGGTTAGACGCCGAACCTCATGGAAGCATTACTACATGGGAAGAACTGACCAGAAAATTCATCAATAAATTCTTCCCATCGACGAAAGTAGCTAAAAGCAGATTGAAAATTCAAACTTTCTGATTACGCCCAAAGAATAACGCGATAGTTGTAGCACAGTTTTGGGGTGTCGTATCCACATGGAGATTGAAGAATATTTAAAATATAAAAAAGACTGAACTGTTTTCTCAAATGTGTAATAAAATTCAATGTTGAAAGGTGAAATTAAAATCAATAATTCGAAGCAGTGAAGCGTCGAAATTCCCTCAATTGGATTGGATCAATCATATCAATTATTCATTTTTATAACACAATTAGAGACTTTCATCCTAACACTCTAATCAGAAGATATATCGTGAAAATCAATTTAATTTACAAATATAATTCTAAAATTTAGAGTTAAGACATATTCGCACAATTTTATTGGAACAAGATCAAAGATCGACCATATACATCAAGCATAAGGTAGTAATCAATCCGCTAATAAAGTGAAATTGAGATTCAAATTCAACAACTAATTTAATTTAATGATAGAAGAAGTATGACTGGATCTATGAAGGATATAATAATTGTTAAACTAATCTCAACAATAAATAATTGAAATTGAAACTCAATAAATAATTCGATTGAACAATGGAAAAAATATGACTGAATCCATGAAAAATCTTGTAAATATTAAACTGATTTCAATATAAATTTTAGAGAATGAAAATCTAAATTCTAGGATTGTTTGACAATGAAAATATCAAATTAAATGAATAAAAGACATGAAATCACCAATTCCAACCGAGTTCCTTCGTAGTTTCACCAAGGGTTTTAGTTCTCCATGAGTTTCTTGAGCAAAAGCGGAGAAAAATGGTGTATGGGGACCTTTTTCATATGTATTCTGCTGTTAAGTATTTGTAGGAGTCGGAAATTGGATGAAAATCACGTCCAAATTGGTTTTCAAAAGAGTTCTAATCGAATAAGAAAAGTTGCCTTCGCGCGCGAATTTTTTGTCTTTGCACAGTAGTCAGTAATTTGGTTATACATTTATCTTCCAATATCCGATTTATAAGATTCAAAATGCGTTAGAAACATAACTCAAAGAGGTACAACTTTGTTAGAAATAGATCTTTTCCAATTCGAACTTTTACTATGCCAAAAATGGGTCTCAATCTTCGGCTAAAATCTGGAATATATCTTGTGCAAATTGGAAATTGATTTTGATAATATTTTGATCATCTTCTATTCTTTTTTGACTTCTAATTGTTTCTAATCGACCCTTAGAATTCTCAAACCTTCTTCGTGAGCCCCGACACAATTTTTGAATATTTTCACTTTAGTTCCTGAACTTTCACTTTCTTTCATTTTGGTCATTTTTCACTTGTTTCTTCTTATTTCCGCTACATCCATCACTCGTTCTGCAAAACATAAATTACATAGAATTAAGTTATATTCCAACATATTAATCAATAATTGATCATGCTTTGACAGTAAAATAAGTATGTAAAAACGTACTTATCACTTTCCAACACAAAGATGGAAAGAGCTATCATGAGGCATGTAATAGATTCAAAGAGCTAATGCAAAATGTCCAAATCATGAAATCACAATAGGTAATCAAGTGCAGTACTTTTACGCTGGACTCTCACCACAGTTAAAATCTCAGGTGAATTCCTCTACTGGTGGATCGATCATAGGAAAATCACATCAAACCATGGATTTATTTGAGTTAATTGCCACTACATATTCAATGTTTTCATCAGAAAGAGTGGTACTACTAAGAACATTTGGGATGTATGAATTAGATAGTACATCATCTACCAACGTGCAGATAACAGCTTTAACAAAGCAGATATAGATGTTGGTGAAATCACAAATGAGAGGAGCGCATGCAGTGATGGGTGGTCTATCATGTGAAAACTGTGGAGCTAACCATTTGACAGAAAACTGTATGTCTATGGGGTTTCCTAAGGAACAAGTCAACTTTATTCAAAATGACTCCCACAATTTTAACCCATTTTCGCAAACATATAACCCAGGATGGAGACGGCATCCGAACTTTAGATGGTCAGATAATCAATAAATGAATGATTCAAATAATGCCCAGCAGTAGAACAAACCAAGTTTGGGAGAGATGTTTCATCAATATGTGCAGAAAACAGACAAAATATTCCAACAGATTGATACTAATTTTCAAAATCAACAAGTATCTATCAAGAAGTTGGAGACACGGATTGATCAGATAGCTCAACAACTTGTAGAACGTCTATAGGGATCATTGCCAAGTAACACATTGACAAATCCTAAAGAGCAAATGATGACAATAAGAGTAGTAGAAAACGATCCACACAGGGCTCCTGTAAAAGTTAAAGCATATGTACCCCCACTTCCATTTCCCTAAAGACTTCGAAAGAAGTCGATGGAAGAAAATATTCATTCTATAACTATAAGGAGTGGGGTACAATTACCAGGAATTACTATGAAACGACCAGAAAGAAAAGATGACCAAGAAGATGTTGATAAATGTATAATGGAGGAAAAATCTGCACCTTTCTTAATTAAGAATGAAGAAAGTACAAAAGCATCCATTGCCAAGGCACCAAGTCCAGTCAAGGCTTACGCGCCTCCCATTCCTTTTCCTCAAAGGCTCAAAAAGAACAAACAAGATACAAAATTTAAAAATTTTCTTGATGTTCTCAAGAGGTTCAAGATCAATATTCTGTTGATTGATGCGAAATTACAAATTTCAAGCTACACAAAATTTTTGAAAGAGATGTTGACAAAGAAAAGAAAGCTTTCGGAATTTGAAATTGTGGCATTAACGGAGAAAAGTAGTGTAAGAGTGCAAAACAAATTGCCTCCCAAGTTGAAAGATCCAGAGAGATTTACTTTGCCTATTTCAATTGAAAATTCTTGTGCTACTGATGCATTGTGTGACACATGTGCTAGTATAAATCTAATGTCAAATTCTGCTTACAAGAAATTGGGATTGGGTGAAGTCAAATCAATATCAATAAAACTACAACTAGCTGATACAATAATTTCAAAGCCACGTGGTAAAGTTGAGGATGTGCTCATAAAAGTAGGAAATTTAATATTTTCGGTGGATTTCATTGTGCTGGACATACCAAAAGATCGAGACATTCCAATTATATTGGGTCGGCCTTCTTAGCAACAGGTCGAACTCTAACTGACATTGAGAAATGTGAGCTAATACTGAGGGTAGAGGACAAGCGAGAGATATTTAATATGTATACCCCACTTGAGAAACCTTCCAACAACAATAATTGTTGTAGAATTGACGAAGAAGAGCCACCTGATCAACGAAGCTGTTAGAATAGAAAATCAAATTTCAATAGACTTCTTGGTACATATGAAAATGGAAATATCAAAATAGGAGAGCAAAAAAATGGTGCATAAATGAAAATTGCACAAAGTGAAAGGATGACATAACTTGGTTCGAGCCACCGTGATCAAATATAACACAAAATCAAGCTAATGAAAGAAGTGCTTCTTAAAAGGTAACCCAAACTTTTTTTTTCTTTTTATTTATTTTGTTTTTGAGTTTTATGATAGTTTAATTTATTTTAAGTTTATTTGTAACTAATCATTCATACCCTATTTTCCTCTTAAGTTTTCGATATGTTAGTTGGTTTATTAGATGTTAGAGATAAATAACACAGGTTCCAATTATTTGATCTTAATACTTTATTTGATTTTTCAGAAACATAATGTCTCGGAACGTTTAAACCAAAATTGACCATGAAGCCAACAGGAGCAATAAGAAAGCTAGCCATTGAATTGCAAGTTATATTAGGAGATTCTTTTCTTCACATTATTCTCCATCCCTTTATATGCGAATTTATGATTAAAGATATTGAGGACAATGTCCATTTTAAGTTTGAGGGTGGAAAACATGAGTTTTCATTTTTTATATGTTTTTGTGTGTTTTTATTGTTTTAGTAAAAAAAAAAATCAAAAAAAAAATTTCTTTTTTTGTGCTTGTGTGAGTTAGTTGATCTGACTCACAATGATGAATATATCGAATCATGAATTGATCTATGAATGGTGAATAAATTGTATGCTTAGATTAATTTTTGCTTTTCCATTTGAAATTTGATATATATTGAGCACATGAATTAAGTTGAGCATTGTGTAGGAATGAGTTTTTTTCATAATTGAATAGGTTGAAATAGTGGACCATTTATGCTAAACTCAAAACCACTAAATTTTACATTTTTTGACCAAATTTAGAATAGTTTGGGGGATTTCACTGTTGTAGGAAGATATTAAGATAAATAGGGATTCCATGTATGAAATTAAAATCTTGTGTGGATTGTCCAAAATCAATATAATGTAATTGGGTGAAAATCTCAAGTTAGTGGTGGTTTTACTTGAATTGGTGTTAAATGAGGGACATTGCACTAATCAAGATATAAAAAAAAATATTTTATTAGAAAATTTCTCTTTGTATAGCGGTGGCAAACGAGCCGAGCCGAGCCGGCTCGGCTCGTTGCCCACGAGCTCGAGCTCGTGGCTCGTTATAAAACGAGCCGAGCTTGTGCTCTGCTCGTGGGCGAGCTCGTACTGTAGCGAGCCGAGCCGAGCGGCTCGGCTCGTTTTTTTTGAATTTTTTTTTTTTAACTATCATTCTTTAAAAAAAATTTATGCTCGTGGGCCGCTACAGTACGAGCCGAGCAGCTGAACCGACGAGCCGCTCGGCTCGATTGCCACAACTATCTTTGTAGCCTTTATGACTTGACCAATTAAACCTACAAGGATTTTTAAAACATTGTGCCATATGGTCATCTGATTTGAGAGTCATTGGCCGAAAACTTGTTAGATGAGTCATTTAGAACGTTTAAGTGAGATAATGTTTCAAATAAAAAAATTATTCTGAAAAAAATTTAGAAAAAGCAGGTGCATGAAACAGAAAACTCACCAAATGTCTTGGTTAAGTCCCGAACACTTATTTAAGAAAATTTGACTTTTGATAAGAGATTTTTAGCTTAATTAAGTTATAGAGATTGAAGCAATCAAACTTAATAGAAAATCCTTATTTATTGAAATGTTGAACTGCAATTGATGAAATTTTGTCAAACTAGAGATGTGGGAATAGTAAAAGATCCAACCTTAGTTCTCATACTGGAAAAGAGTGAAAATAATAAATTTGGGGTGTGTGAATCTTACGAGTGATGAAAGAAAATATTTGACCATTGAGGATCGGAGATTGAAACAATTATAAATTCATAATGATATGCTTAATTCTTCACACACACGTCGATTTTACAATGAAAAAGTGAATTTTAATTTTTGTATTATGATTTTGAAGTTGTGCATAGATTTGTTATTATGATTTCAATCCTAAGATAAAAAGTCAGGTTAGCTAGTTAGATTTTGTTACTTTACTTGATTGACTGGCCACCAATGAGGTAATTAGTATGACATGTTTGTGTATTTGTTAGGTTTTAATTTTATTCGAGAACAAACAAAGATTCAAGTTTGGAGGTATGTTTCTACACTTATTTGACGCCCTAAATCATAATATTTTATTATCTTTTGGATAAAATTTTACCTAATTTATGTTATATTATTTTGTAGGTAAAAATTTATATTTAGAGCTTGTTTGGAAAAGATTTTGGCCAAAATTTCTGTGATTTTTAGATCGTTGAGGTCAACAGTTGGACCCCACATGTCTCACAGTTGGTCCAAAATGGCTGCTGAGTGCCCAGCCAATGGTTGAAAAATTGATGAAAATCCTCCAAAAAATCACCACCGACAAGCTCTTAATGAAGAATTGGAGAAAAGAATGCAAAAGTGGTGAAAATGGCAAAATCCAAAGATGAAACCTTGGAGAGAAATAGTACATTAAATGGGTTGGAGTTAAATGGATCTCGATGGACTTGCATTAAAAATTTTAATTGGAGATCCAAATTAAACTTATGTATACACGAACAGATAGAGATATGGGAGGAGAAAAAAGGCACAAAAAAACACGCACAGTAAAGACGGCGGCAGAGGAAGAAAGAAAGAGAGAAAAAAAGAGAAAAAGAAAGGAAAAAAGAGAGAGAGAAGAAAGTCAAAACGGTTGCAACAGGAAGAATGAAAAGAGAGAAAGAAAAAAGAGAGAAAAGAGAAAAAGTGAAGCTGACAAAAATATATATACACGCATACACGAGCAGTTTCACGTTTCGTCAATTTTTGGTGATATCATTCCACTTTTACGTGTTTTTATTTTTAGAATATGAATAACTAATTTTTATATTAGGGAAAACAATGTAGTTGACTTGTGATCCTTTATTTTTTATTCAAGATTTATGTGATTTATTTATTTATGTGTTGGTTTTATTATGAGTTTAATGCATTAAATAACTTGATCACTAATTTGATGATTATGCGAGTCTCTTACAAATCGAGAGGTGAGTTTGAAGTTTAGACTATATAGTAAAATTCGATAAATTAGTATAACGTGTAGAGATACATATACTAATTATTGTGGTCATAATATGAATTTTTAGAATTAGTGTTTCGTTTAACTAAAATTGATTCGCATTGAGATATGTAATTTAATTAGTTAAATATGCTTAATGAAAACTCGAGAGGGGTAAATTGAATAGAATAGAAGAATTCGATCGAACACTACATTAAGTTATGAATCTTGTTACGATATCCAGACTCAAAGATCAATTGTACTACTTGTTACGATATCGTACGCTCGCGATATAAAAAAAAAAGGCAACAAATCACTTCGATAAAGTTGTTAATTGCAATTGCGGCATTACATGTAACGCCCCAAAATTTCATACATCTTGAGGTGTTACCAAACATAATTTCATGTACTTATAATGCGGAACTGTAAAATTCTATTTTTTTAAATAAACAAAACATTTATAAATTTAAATTCGAATCATAAATCATGTCTTTAAAAACAATTTAAGCATTCTCAACTACTATTATTGGACAAAACAAACTAATAAATTTTAAAAGGAAAGCGGTAAAACTTAATATTCTCGTAGGGTGAAATCCTTTGGCAGTCCGCTGCACCATCCCGCCACATCTCCAATCGACCCGAACTAGCCTGTAAAAATTGTAAGAGTGAGTATTTTGAAAACACCCAATAAGATACGTGCAATTTTCATACACAATTATATGCAATAAAATAATACTTCGTACCACTCTTCTCTTATGGAGTATCTCGATGACCAAACAAAACACTCATCTAGGTCATCTTAGATATCCGAAGGATCTCTTATCTCTTTCTAAAGAACATGAAGGCCCATTGGCAATTCATGCATAAATTACTGAACATAAAAGCATAAGGAAACAAAAAACTTTGCACAAAAGTATCTCATCTTGAAAGATCAAACGAGCTTTGAGTAAAGAAAATGTACTTAGAATTTACAACTGCTTTCTATATGAAAGCTACTGTGTAAAATTCTGTGTGGTGAATTGTGAGGTATGAGCATACAATTTATAGGGGAAAAACAGTAGTTTGGTCATAGTATAATTGTAATAAAAATCGTATCTATCTAGTTTGATAAAAATTGAATTCTCTATAGATAAATCACAAAATGACACGTGTCCAAAGAAAAGATTCAAATCTCAAAAGGTGATAATGACAACTTTGACTTTAAATATAATTCTAATAAAATATTATTTTCACATTCATTCTCTACCGTAACAATCCTCATCCAATTTCAATTTTATTAAAAAAAATATAAATAAATTACAATTTTTTTTAAACTTTAATATATCGAGATCTACATATCCGAATGAACTTTTTCTCGAGCCTATTTTCATGATTAAAAACAAGATATCCAACGAGACCTATATTGATATACTTTTCGTCACTCTATCAAAAATTAAACATTTGACCCGAAAATATAAGAATTTAAAACTTTATTTTAGTCCCTCAACTTTCAAAATCATAAAATATAATATATAGAACTATAATTTTATTCTAAAATTTTCGGGGTGCTACATTACATAACCTTGAGATTCATCAAATTAATGTAAAAATAGCATTCTTAAATGGTGAGTTAGAATATGTGTCATGTGATATACACGGAACAACTCGAAGGGTTTGTCTCTCATAATCACAAACAAAAGTTTTGTAAACTAATTAAGTCCTTGTATGGATTGAAATAATTTCCAAAACAATGACACCAAAAGTTTGACAAAACAATGTTGTCTAATAGATTTAAGATAAACGAGTGTGACAAGTTTGTATACATTAAAAATACACCGAAAGTCTATGTGATTGTATGTCTATATGTAGACGACATGTTGATGATGGACAATAGTCATGGAATAATACTAAACATCAAGAGAATGTTAACGAAACATTTTGATATGAACGACTTGGGTGTGGTTGATGT
The DNA here is from genome assembly GCA_035079005.1 of Fraxinus americana. Taxonomy (NCBI): domain Eukaryota; kingdom Viridiplantae; phylum Streptophyta; class Magnoliopsida; order Lamiales; family Oleaceae; genus Fraxinus; species Fraxinus americana. The sequence continues at coordinate 26,910,125 of CM068718.1, read as the reverse complement.
GATATTAGAGATTAAGATCTCCAGAACATCGGAATAAGTTATACTTTCCCAATTTCACTACATTGAGAGTATACTTAAAATGTATAATGCACCTGAGGAAAGTCCTACGAAAACTTCTATTGCACAAATTTATACTTAGTTAAAAATACAAGTGAATGCATGTTACAACTAAAGTATTCACAGTTTATAGATGTTCGCTTGAAATATTATGCCGCAAGTGCACGGGTCGAGAACAAGTAGTATAATGGACCTTTTACGTCCGAGTCGATCCCACAGAGAGTGTTGATTTGATTACTAGTGTATTTGATTCAATTAACGAACACTGACACACAGATTTAAAACTTGATTTTTAAACTAAAAAGTAAACAAAGGACACGATTTTGATTTTAAAACATAAAATTACAAATAAAATGTAAAAAAGGTTTTGATTTTGAAAAGATGTTGGAATTTATAATTTCGCTTAACCCTTACTTCATTAATATCAATTCAATTACGCACTGATGCAAATTACCAAAATAAGTAGTTAGACCCAATTTTCCAAGTTCTGTTAATACCCTCTCTCGAGGTCATATTAACCATTGATTAATTCGTATCACATATCTCTATGTCCATAAAAACATAACCAATTGCATGAGTTTTTGTGAAAATACTCAACGGGTCACTTGAGGTAGGTGTATATCTCTATATCACCTAAACGCACCTAGTATACTAGACAAACCCAGGGTATCAATCATTTCGGTCTAATAAATGTAATTATTTTTCAACAATCACATAAACACCTAATTACAGCATCTATTGTCGTCACGAAAATGAAGTAATTTTAACATGATGATCAATACACTAATCTTTTGATAATAACTTCATCATTCAATACATGCTATGATATTAATGAAATATTGGTTAAGTTACTACATAAATTCAAACACAACACACTTAGCTCGTGTTATATATATTATAACAAAGGAGATATTGTATACAATACATTACAAAAATGACAAAATAAATGAGAAAAACCAAAGTTATAGAATAAACCCTAGTTGAAGCTTGTCAATGATTTCCCCAAATTATTGCCAAAACCTTGATGTATTCCCCTTGTGTGCTCTTCAATGATCTCCAAAATAAACCAAGAACTTACAAAATAAAGAGAAAATGGAAGCAAAATGGAAAAAAGAAAAAAATAAAAATAATAAAAGAGAAAGACATGCTTTGGACGTCCCAGCCAAGTCTTTTATGGATGTGAGAGATATTTTGTTTACTTAGCCAAGAAGTTATCAAAATATCCTAGGGAAAATTGCAACTAAAGTCCCCAAACTTTTGAAAAATTACAAAATAGTCCCCAAAACCATTTTTTAATTGAAAATGTCGGTCAACCGTCAACCTAAGAAATACTTCGTGCAATTTTCAGCTAGGTCCCTAATATAATTGCATGTTAGGTCCCTCAACTTTGATCTCGTACAATTTGGTCATTAACTTCACAATTTTTGTTCACTTTAAATCTTTTTTATTCCTTTTTCGCTCCATTCTTCGTCTAATCAGGTTTTAAGCTTACAAAAGTGAGAATTACACAATTATGCATAGAAATCGACTCAATTTCAATTCTAATTAAATTCGAAAAGTGCCAAATAAATGTATTTTTACACACTTATCAATAGACAGTCTAATGTATATTACAAATTGCACTCAACTGGACATAGCATTTGTTATGAATAAATTTAGTAGATTCACAAGTAATCCAAGTCATGATCATTGGAAGACTTTAGCAAGGGTTTTTAGGTACTTGAAGTATACTTTAACCCATGAAGAATATTGGAAGGATATTGTAATACGAATTGGATATCCGATATGAAGGATTTTAAGTCTACTAGTGGTTATGTATTTATTATTGGTAAAGTTGTTGTGTCATGGAAGTCGACAAAACAAATGTGTATAACTCGATCAACAATGGAATCAGAGTTTATTACTTTGGACAAATCTGAATAAGAAGCATAATGATTTCGTAACTTTTTGGAAGATATTCTATATTGGCCTACGCCAGTACTTGTAATAGGTATACATTGGGATAATCAATCAGCTATTGGAAGGGCTCAAAGCATCATGTATAATGATAAGTCAAGACATATAAGCTGTAGACAAAATGCCATTAAGCAACTGATATCTAATGGTATCATCACCATAAATTATGTGAAGACAAAGAAGAACATTATAGATCTACTTACGAAAGGTTTATCGAGAGATCAAGCATGTTGCCTATCGAAAGAAATGAGACTAAAGCCTACTACGTAATAATCTTTGCGATGGTAACCAAACCTTGTTGACTGAAGATTCCAAAATCTTGGTTCAAGGGGACAACTAAGTTATGAAAATTCAATGAAAGACCTGAGAAAATATTTCATAACTCACTCCTATGATAATTAAAGTGCTTTCTATAGATTTTTAAATGTTAAGATATACTTTTAATGATTCATATATCTTGATTAAGTCAATTATAGGAGGTTACCTATGTAAGTGTGGGTAATGCCGTCTCAATGAAAATTGTTCTATGCTGAAATTTTCTAAACATTTTTGAAACTCAAGAGTAGTTCAGGGTCAAAATGAACCAAGTCACGAGAACCATGAATGATATAGGAAAAAATCTGCGTGAGTATTGTTGTCTTGGTTTACATCAACGGTTGAATGGTTCCAAACATCACGTTCACCAATTAGCTAAGTGAATCCGATAGTATTTCAATAAAGCAGGTTCAAAACCAAAAGCTACCTTACCCGACACAGTATTTTTCTGCTCTTTCTGCGATGCATCATATTTTCGCATAGCATGAATATATTTGAATTTCTATTTATGTGGGGGATTGTTGGAATTTGGTTTATAGATTCAAAATTTTGGTTAAGTATAAAACTTTAAAAGTAGCTTCGTGTCAATTTTGTCAAAATATTTGGACTTGATCCGATAGTCAAATTATAAAAATAAATAGAGTAACATGTTCTACTCGTTGTAGTATATTTGGAATCTCAAAATTAATTCCAAATGAATAAGAAATTGTAATCCAAAGTTGGAGGAAAATGAAAAGAAAAAGAGGAAAAATTCATATAACACTATCGCTCGAGCGGCAGGCTAGCGACAAGCTAACGGCGAAGGCGTCACTCGAGCGATAAGCGGACGATAAAGTTTGCATTGAACAGGTGTTACTGGTGCTCGAGCGAGATGCCGACGATAGCAAGGGATGCTTCCCTTCGTGAAGGTTGCTGAGTTTTGGGACGTATCACTTCACTTACAACCTCTTATTTTCTATAAATATGACCCTTTGGACAACCATTATGCATCTCATATCATTTGTATTGAGTATTACATCAAAATATCTTGCAAAAACTCTTCAAAAGTCATTCCAAAATTATTTTCTTGTAGAGAGAAAAAAATTGTTCGAGTTCGCTGTTGCTTGTGGTTTGAAGTGCTTCTACCACAAGTTATATCCGTTGTTAGGAGACAAGTGCCGTAACATGTTAGCACCGTTGTGGTGCAATTTTATCTTAAGAAGAAAGTGTTACTTGCCTGGAATTTCTTTTCCTTCACTTTCTTTTCATTTTCTTTCTTTCTTTTCACTTCCTTTACATAGAGTTACATTATGCTCCCACGAATTATACTTAACCATTACTTTGTCAATTATATAAACAATCATTTTACTACACAAATTAACCAACAGACTATACATACGACGTTTTGTGAATCATTTTATCTTTTTACTTTTGGAATTTATACAATTTAATATTCTCTCTTTCCTATAAAATTCTATGTCGATGTTCAAGTTATTATTTGGTGGGGACAAAGCCAACATTGCTAGCTAAGTAAGATACCACATGGACATTTAAAGGTTTCACATGTCATTTATGACGAGGCGATGGAGAGCCGTTTAGTATGCTCATCAAGACCTCAAAAGTGGTTGTATTGGTGGTAGACCCAAACCACGTCTGAAGCCATGCAATGGCCTTGGACACTACAACATTTGAGGCGTCTGAACTCTATCTATCTCGTCGCTTTAGTCTTGAAGTGATATTGGAGACCCATTCTTTAGCCACACAAAACATGTCTCTTAAGATCGAGGTGGTTGAGACCGAGACCCTGTATAACTTGTGCAAGTTGTTATGTCAAATACATTTAGCCATGTGAGAAATAAATGATTTTTTGATGGCGACTTGAAGTCACGTCATCATTACTTCACCTTGGATAGGAAAAGGGCATCACAAGCCTATGATAAATGCGTGGAAATACAATGGCTAGCAAATTATATCTACGATGCTGACCAGTGAGCCACTGGATCGAGCCATGTGTCACACATCCATTAGGCTCTTCCACTCCCCTGTGTCTATAATTATCAAGCTTTGGACATTTGAAGGTAATTAAACTCTTGGTATTTGAATTTAAATTCTTTCTATTACAACTTTGATTTTTCTAGATAAAACTCGAAAATCAATACCGTCTCACTTATTTCTCCACTCCAAGACTATTATATATTCGTTAATCGATTGACTTATTGATTAAAATGTCGAAGTGCATTCGACCATTGCACCCTCTGCTCTTCTAATCAACTCAATTACAAGTCTATCCTTGATGAACGAGAAAATGTACAAATAGCACCCTAAGAAAAATGGTTTTTGAGTCATATCTACTACAATATAAAGACAAAAACTCCATAACTATTGTCGATGTCGGTCGGTATCCAAGAGCTGGTAGCTCGGACCCACTGATTACTAATTAGGTAAGTACTCTTTTATTAATTATTAGTTGTTAATTCTCTCAAAATTGATAGTTAAATTTAAAAAAAAAAATCGAATAAAATCTTATTAAGAGGGTATTTAGTGTGTATTAAAATTAGATTTTCAGTGGATTATGATAAAAGTTTTTAAAATGTGTGATTGAAAAAATGTGGGACCCATGAAAAATGTTAATATTGATTGTTTGAATCAGATTTTAATTCGACCCAAACAAGCCCTAAATTATTCTGCTGAGTTATTCTTATTCATTTTTCTTTTAAATTAATTACATCCCTTAAATCAAGATCTTTCAATAGGTCTTCTCCTCATCACTAAATGAGCTAATCAAGTTAGAACTCAACATAAGTTTAGACATAATTAAATATAATTATGAAATACTTGTCAAGTTTTGATATCATTACATTTTTAAAATATGTAGTCTCATTTTTTTTAAAATTATCAAAAAATGTAACATTAAATAACAAAAAGTAACTTATTAGTGAAAAAATTAAAAATAAGGTAATTAAAACTCACGTGTTTCATGCTTAATCAAACCATTAGCGCGATTCTGACATCTCCTTTTATTGCATAATCCACTACACGTGCTTCCACATGATTCATCGTTGTACACCACGCCACTCCACTCCACTCCACCCTCACGCCACACACCCACAGAAAACCTCCTTATCCTGGAATATGCACCATTTTCAACCAAAACCCCACCTCCAAAATTAACCTTTTTCCTTCTTTTATTTGGAAATCACCATTTTTCGACTGTAATTAAACTGGTTGTACTCTAATTGATTAAAAATAGAGTGGATTTCTGGTTTGTTTTTGCAAAATTATGGCGGTGGATTCTTCCGAACAAGTAATGTATTTGCATGGAGATTTGGATTTGCACGTAATTGAGGCGCGTAGCCTGCCGAACATGGACTTACTCTCAGAGAATCTCCGCCGCTGTTTCACCGCCTGCGACGCCTGCGGTACCACTGACACTAAGGACGGTGGCGGCAGTAGCCGCCACGAAAGGAAACTTCACCACCACCGGAAAATTATCACCAGTGACCCATATGTCACAGTTTCGGTGCCACAGGCTACACTCGCCCGCACGCGCGTGCTGCCTAATTCTCAGAGTCCTAGATGGAATGAGAAGTTTTATATCCCCTTAGCCCATCCCATGGCGTTTTTAGAGTTCCGAGTGAAGGATAATGATCTGGTTGGAGCGGATACAATGGGGAAAGTCAAAATTCCGGTGGAAAGGCTTGCCTCCGGCGAGATCATTTCCGGGTGGTTTTCCCTAACTAATTCGTCGGAAAATCCCCCGAAACCTGATTCGGCGTTGCTACTTGAGATGAAGTTCACTCCCTGTGATAAAAACCAATTGTACAAACATGGCATTGCGGGCGACCCGTCGCATGGAGGGGTTAGAAACACTTATTTCCCATTGCGCAAAGGGTGCTCTGTAACGCTGTACCAGGATGCGCACATTAGTAATGATATTAAAATGCCTGAGATTAAGTTGGATGATGGATGTGTTCGCGAGCACGCTAAATGTTGGGAGGACATGTGCTATGCTATATCAGAGGCACACCACTTGATATACATTGTGGGATGGTCTGTTTTTCATAAGATCAAGTTGATTAGGGAGCCCACCCGACCATTGCCACGAGGTGGAGACTTGACGCTCGGTGAATTATTGAAGTATAAGTCTCAGGAAGGGGTTCGAGTTTTATTGTTGGTATGGGATGATAAGACGTCACATGATAAGTTCTTCATTAATACGGTATGGATTGGTATGATGCTCTTAACAATCTTTGGCGCAACTTTTCTTCTTATTCCTTTTTATGTTCTTGTCTAGTTCTAAAGATAGCTAGGTACTTCTTGACTTGATGAAATGTTGTTTATTTTGGTTTTAGATAATGATATTGTTGATTAGACTTTGAGGCATCAAAACTATTTAAGGGCGGGTTCGGTAGAGATTAAAATCGGATTAAAATTGAAAAACTAGCCGTTATTGTTTGACTTTTATTAGACGAGTGGCACCCAATAACGGCTATATTTTCAATTTTAATTCAATTTTGAGTTTTACCAAACAAGCTCTAAATTTGGAAATAATGCTGAGGGATGTTGTGTTTTGCAAAGTAGGATGCTCTGAAGTAGCTACTGTGTCCTATGATTCTCCAGTAGCGATGGTTTCATTACCCTTGCTTGAGAGTTCCTTTCTTTCTCTCTTGTCATTTCTGTTTCTTTTTCAAATTAAGATTGTGCCCAAAGAAATGTAGCCCAAGGAGAACTAAAACAACAGAAGGGAGATCCAAGAGAGGACCCAATGAATGTTATTATTGTAATTTCTCTTTCAGCTTTATCGCCCAGGGTATAAATTTACCGCTGTTTACAGCATTCCAACAGCGTTGAGCAACGGTAAATTTATACTGCATTTCTCTTTTAGCTTTATCTCTTTCAGCTTTCTCTTTCAGCTTTAAGGCCAAAAGAATCTTGTTTACAGCAGCGGTAAATTTATACCGTCTTTGTCAATGCTTCCTTTTCTGGGGTGTTCTATCCTGCGAGGGCAGAGTTTGCGACTCCGTTGAGCAAGCACACCAATGCTACGTTATCTTTTTCTCTGGAATTCGGCGATTCGCCCAGGGTATAAATTTACTGCTGCTGTAAACAAGATTCTTTTGGCCTTATCTCGTTCCAGTGCACAATAGTTGCTTGAAGGACTGGTCAAAATGGCATTTTGCAAGTGGGCTGGTATTATTTGGTGAATTGAAGTTTCCTTTGTCATCCCAATGAGCTTATGAATACTGAACTTTTCCATTGTAAAATGAATTGCCTTAATTGACAAAATTCAAGGCCAAGGTGAGCCATGCTATTCAACAAAAAGTCGGAGTACATATCATACTACAATGTCTCTTTAATAGATATTCCTTCTCTCATTTATTTGCAATATAAACGATGATACACTTGGGTTTGTCTGAAACAACTAAAGTTGCAAGGTGCCCACTTTGTGACTAACAGTTTTGGTGACTCTGGATGCAGGCAGGAGTAATGAGTACCCATGATGAAGAGACCAAGAAGTTCTTTCGGCACTCATCTGTCATATGTGTTTTATCACCACGTTATGCCAGTGGTAAACTTAGCTTTCTGAAACAACAGGTAGAGGTCATGCATTATCAGAACTATTTGTTTTTTGCCTCCGATTTTGGATTACACATGAATGTATCTTGACTTGGTCATGAAATGGTTGTTTCCAGATTGTTGGAAGTATTTTTACGCACCACCAGAAATGTGTTCTTGTTGATACACAAGCCTACGGTAATAATCGAAAGATCACTGCATTTTTAGGCGGTCTTGATCTGTGTGATGGCCGCTATGATACACCTGAACACCGTTTATTCCGTGGTCTCGATACTGTATTTAGGGATGATTTTCATCAACCTACATTCCCTGTGAGCATTTTAATCTTTCATTTTTATTCAAGCTATGAACGCTTTGTGTCAATCATTTTACAGCCTTTGATCCTCTGTTTAAAATACTCATTTCAGTTACTAAAGAAGGTCAGATGTTTGTGTGATGCTTAAAATGTATTCATTGGTGCCGTGAGCATGGACAAACACATATGCTCTCTTTCTGCACATCATGGTTGAAGATATCATATTATTCTTTATGAAATTATGTTATAGTTTTCTAATTTATTGCCGATTATATGTTATGGAGATGACGACTCTGTAAAAATATGGCAAGAACGTGCATAGTATTGCCTCATTTGATTACAAAATATGTAGCTTGCTGTGATGAATGCATGCATTTGGTAGGTGGTGAAGAATAATGGATAGAGATTGGAGTATAAAGAACATTTTTGGAGATTTGATGAAGATGATAAGAATCATAAAGCTAATCAGGCCAAGATAAAGAATATATCAAGAATTCTAGACCATTGTAGAACTTCATAGATCAACACTATTAAATGAAGCTTTGTGTTGGTGCCTTTGGTTTAAAATTTTGCCTAAACCTAGTTGCTCTAAATCTGGCTGGCCATAGCTCAGTCATATATCTATGTTAAGATTTGTCAAAGTAGTGTATGTATGACCTTGCATGCATCTTTCTTTATCCCTTGTTTTCATTTTTTCACATATTTCATTTATCAGGCAGGAACCAAGGCTCCAAGACAGCCATGGCATGACTTACACTGCAGAATAGATGGGCCTGCTGCATATGATGTCCTTGTAAACTTTGCTCAACGTTGGAGGAAAACAACAAAGTGGAGAGAATTTAGTTTATTTAAGAAAAAGATGCTTCAGTCGCAAGATGATGCTATGATAAAAATTGAGAGGATATCGTGGATACTCAGTCCCGCCTTTTCCTTTGCAAAGGATGGAACCTATACATCTTTTCCTCAGGATGATCCTAAGCTTCATGTGTCTAGTGATGAGAACCCAGAAAATTGGCATGTGCAGGTTGTGTAGTACTTTGTCTTGTTTGTGAATGTGTTTGGTTAAAAATCTTGAATTTCATCTCATCTTGATCCTTTATCTTTCTCAGATATTCCGATCCATTGATTCAGGGTCGGTCAAAGGATTTCCCAAATACTATGATGTTGCTCAGTCTCAGGTTATAAAAAGCCATCTTCTTGCTTCATTTTTTGGATCGCTGTACATGTAAAATTCTATTGGCATGCTTCCAAGTTATAAATGGTGTCAAACTCATGACCACGGATTTTCTTGTTAGCATATTACTGCTATCTTTCTTACTTTACAATAACACCTCAATCGTTTTATTCAGAACCTTGTCTGCTCAAAAAATCTTGTGATAGACAAAAGTATCCAAGTGGCTTACATTCAGGCGATAAGATCTGCTCAGCATTTTATCTATATTGAAAATCAATACTTTCTTGGATCATCATATGCTTGGCCAGCATACAAAGATGCAGGTGAAAAATCGCATTTCTTGCTGCAATGTTGAGAGAAATCTCTGTATATTAAATTTTCCAGGCTAATTAAAATGTAATTTCTTGATGTTTATATCTAATTTAAATTTTGAAATTCATGCAATTAAACAGTATGCTATTTTGACGACATATTTGGTTGAGCTCTCCCAAAATTACCTTTCAACCTTATTTTAATTCATTTGTCTGTATCTGTACTAATTCTTGGTGATAGGCAATGAAAATTATTTTCTTTGTCACGACTAACCTTCTATGTGCTTGATTACCACTTTTTTATTTTCATAGTTTCAATTATCCAAGAATTACTCTTTTCATAAATTTATCAGGGGCTGATCATCTAATCCCGATGGAGTTAGCGCTGAAAATTGCTAGTAAAATAAGATCCAGGGAGAGGTTTGCAGTATATGTTGTTATACCAATGTGGCCTGAGGGCAACCCCAAAGATAATGTTATGCAAGAAATTCTTTTTTGGCAGGTATTACACCTCTGACTACCCTGGAATAGTTTGCAATTTCTTTAAGAGTAGAAGTCTGTGCATGTCCCAAGTAATAATTAAATAATAAGTAGAAATTATTTTATAGAAATTTGGAATGAGCATAAAAAATTCATACAGGGATTAGGTGTTAGGAAAAGACTATTGATATAATTTTTAGATTTTTGAAATTATATATTTATTGTTTCAAATTATTTTATTGTAATTTGAAGAGAGGGACTAGAAAAATTTGTAGGGAATAAGTGTGAGAGTTACTGCCTTGGCTTTGTGAATTTGTTAAATGTTGATAGCGAGGAATTCAAGCTGGTAACTTTTTCTTCGCATCTGATTTTGATTATAAATAAGCAGAAGTAAAAGCTAGTTTCTCATTTCTTGCAGCATAGCACTGTTACTCCTCATCTTACAGTAGCAACTAATAATGTCTTTTGTCTTTATCAATCAGAGATGCTTGATGGTAGCATATAACATATGCCTGTGGTTCAATCTAAAAAATTAAAGGATGCTTCATTTGGCTTTATTTTAAGAGCTTAACCTACTCAGAAAACAAGTTTGTGGAGTCATGCAGTAACTAAAGGTTATATGGTTTTGAAGACTCTTACGATTTTTCCACTATTAACTGCATCACCATGTGTTTTTGAAACAATTGTTTGCCAATTTATTCTGTTCTCGAAAGAAGGAATATTTGACAAGAGGTGTGGGGTAAAGAAAAGGATTGGGAGATTATGTGACTGAATGGTGTTTGCATTTGACAGTGCCAGACAATGCAGATGATGTATCAAGTGGTTGCACAGGAGCTCAAATCTATGCAACTTGTGGATTCACACCCTCTAGACTATTTGAATTTCTATTGCCTTGGGAACCGAGAAGAAATTCCAGATACAATGGCTCAATCCACAGCAGATGCTGATAAGGTAGTTGTCAAATGGAGACTTACCAATTACAAACCCATAGAAGGACTGGTTTATTAATAATGTTTTGAACCTTGGTATTGTTATTGCAATAAAATCTTTTTTTTCCAAATTTGCCAGTGCATTCATCCTATTATATCTTACATTATATATTTAAACATATTGTTTGATTCTTCCAACACTATTCGGGGAGAGGTTGCCCTGTTCATCACACCTAGGGATCTTAGTAATCACAACAGAGAAATGCATCATGTCTCAACAAAGAGCTAAATGTTGCTTCATTCCATATTTAAAGCTAGCTGAATTCAAGCATGTTTTATCGGACTTTCCAAACTGCAGTTTTGCGAATTTGCTTTATATTCCCTTTTCCACTGGCTTTGAATCAGATCATCTTGTTTCAAGTCAGCCTTCACCTTTTTCTTTATGGATTTAATTCCATATTAGTGATGTGGCACAGCATCCATCATAATATTTTTCATCAGGCAGTTGGAACGGTACAACTACAAGAGATGTAGATGTCATGCAAATTTAAGTTCCAATCTTCATTTGAGGAAACCAAAATTGAATTAGGTTGCTGTGTGTTATCCATATTTATCTTCATGTGCACTTTGCAGGTAAATAATGCTTATATATAATTGCTCAGACCTCTCTATTGTCTGACAGCACCGAAATGATACAGCCATAACCTCCTTAAAAAACTAACCCTGGCCTTTGACTAAACACTAGCCATGCCTGCACATTACCTTTGTCTAATTTGAAATGAGAAGCAAAGCAGGGAAAAATTGATATAAGTATAATGGCAGGTTTAAATACGAGCTATCTATATTGTCAAATGATACCCCCCTGGAAGTATTTAATTCATAATAGTACTGGATTGGCAGTATTATTTTTCCTCACTATTCAATTTTGTACTTCTCCAAATGTCCTTATAATGGTTTTTTTCACAAGTAATTTGAGTTATATTGGTGGTTTCACATGCAAATATGTACATTCTTGAACCATTATATTTTCTTTTCCTGCTGTGGGGATTTTTTTTTTTTTTTTAAACCAAATACCTGCTGTAGGATTTTGACCGTAAAATAATGATGAATTTGGAGTGACATTTCCTGATGAGTGTGGAATTATCTTGTGGCATTCTTTAAATGATGCCTTGGTAAAAAAAAAAAAAAATCCTGAAGTTCCCTCTTAAATTTGACTTGCATTTAGGTTTCAGACTCGCTAAAATTAAAGCGGTTTATGATATATGTGCATGCTAAAGGAATGGTAGTGGATGATGAGTATGTGATAGTGGGATCTGCCAATATAAATCAAAGATCAATGGCTGGCACGAAAGACACGGAGACAGCTATGGGTGCATACCAGCCTCATCACACTAGGGCAATGAAGCAGCAGCCTCCACGTGGCCAGGTTTGATTACTTACTGTATTGTAAACTTTCCTTTTAGAATAATGATATCTAGCATCAGTGATATTAGAGCACTAATCTATGTGACATTATATTATAGGTTCATTTAAATGTGAAATTATGTGATTTATTTAATTGTACATTTCATTTAATGACATTTAGTAGGCTAGACTGGTGTTGTAATACTAGTGATGCTAAATTGCATTACTTTTACTTTTATGTTGAAGTTTCTCCTTTTTTTTGTGTGTTTCATTTTGCGCTGGGGTGGGGGTGAGGTGGGGGAGGGGGGGGGGGGGTGATGAGGGTGAGGCTGTTTGACTTCAACACCTATCTGTTTATTATTAGGAAAGGAAGAATTAACATTGGTCTTGGCTCCAGAAGTGCATTAGAGGGAGAATAGTGTTTCTACCATTTGCTACATTGTACACGCCCTGGTTTCCTTAATATCATTTTCCGCATGCAGGTTTACGGATACAGAATGTCTCTATGGGCTGAACACCTTGGGATGGTTGAAAAGTGTTTCGAGGAGCCAGAGACATTGGAGTGCGTAAAGAGAGTAAATGAGGCTGCTGAAGATAATTGGAAGAGGTACACGGCCGAGGAGCTGACACTGTTGCAAGGCCATCTTCTCAAGTATCCCATTGAAGTGGATGTCAATGGTAATGTAGGTCCTTTGCCAGGACATGAAAATTTCCCAGATGTCGGGGGTAAAGTACTCGGGGCTCCTTGTGTTACCATTCCCGACGTTTTAACAACATGATATCCACGGACCGTGCTGTTGGATTGTTGTAAAAATCTTGTAATATTCAGAAGAGGTACATGTTTGTTATAGCCTCTGGTAGTTTTAATTGTCAGAAATGTGAATTATTGGGATACATGGATTGATAACTTTTCTTACTTTTTAATCACATATCATCCCAAAATTACTTTAAACTAAATCACTTCTCAAAAAATGAACATCACAGAAGGGCTTAGCGTGATTTGGAGTGGATCCTTATGTCTTGTTGCTTAACTGCCTGTTACAGTTCCCATATTTCTGTAAGCATAAATGTCCATTGTACACTGATGGTTGGTTTGGTAAGATTGACCATATAGTACTTGAAATTCCATTTATTGTATTGTCTTGAGGATTTATTTTAGTTCCATACATTGTACTATTTTGGGATATATTTGGGACGCAAGACAAGAGTATAGTATTTTTGTTTCTTAATCTTGTTGAATTTAACATATCGAGTATGTCCTGAGGCATACTTGTTTGTATATGCAATTCAGAGTTCTTAGCAAATTACTAAGTTTTAGTACAAAAGAATTCCTACTTCCACTTAACAAATTCATTCAATAGATGTTTACAACTTGATAGCAAAACAAAATTCTTTCAAATTTCCCTAGTTTCAAAGTGAGTTTTTGCCCCCCCGCCCCCCCACCACCCCCCCCCCCCTTTTTTTGACAAAATATAGTGTAGTATTTTGTTAATGAGATAAATTGGCGAGTGTATCCGCATATATAGTTTGGGTCTACTCTACAAGAAAATGCCTCGTGTTTCTATATGTGCTACTTTATTGGCTTCTTGTTTAAAAAAGATTTCATGATCTTGAAGAATAAGAAAAAAAAATATTTCAAAAATATTTCAAGTAACGGTTCGATTCCAATAAAGAAATGGCTAATTCTTGTGCTTTGATGAACTTGAGAGAACAAAACATTCTACCAAGAACCACAAAAGTATCCTAGGTAGTGGTTTGGCATAAGCTATGCGTATCCTACCCTCATGGTCAAAGAATCCTCGAACTTCGAACTTTAGCTAATTCTTTTTCGATGGACATTTCGATTATGGACTAACGTTAGTGTTGGCAAATATTTTACAACCATTGTCTTTTAAACGTTTTCATATTCCAGTAAATAATATGTATCATATAACATATTATCATGCAGGTTGTGACATTGAAAACCTTAGAAACTCTCCCTCACTGGCAATTCCGAAGTATAATAATAATTAGGGAAAAATTCACTTTCCCTACTTTATCTTTACCTTATTTCAAAAATAACAAAACAACTTTTACATTTCAAAAATCAGATTTTTTAACCTATATATACACATATTTATAAATATTTATTTATATATATAAAAAGATATAAATAAATAAATAAATAAACATATATATATATATATATATATATATAAATATATATATATATATATATATATATATATAAAATTAACCCACCCCCACCACCACCACCCCACCACGCCGGCGACTGCTCCGGCGACCACTCCGATTCCGACGACTTCTCCGGCGACCACTCCGATTCCGGTGACTGTTCCGGCGACTGTTCCGGCGACTGCTCCGATTCCGACGACTATTCCGATGACATGAATTTTTTGTACGGTCACAGTCCAGGTCACAAGTCACAGTCCAGGTCACAGCCAAGGTCACAGGTCACAATCGACCACAAACGGTCACAACCCCCATCCCATGCGCATCCCACTTACAACCAACGCACCACCGCCATGACCACCACTATCATCACCAACCCTCACCGCCAATGCCACCACCAGCAACTCCACCTACACCATCAACAAAAATCAACCTAAATCCCCAACACCACCAAAATATGGAAACCAGCACTACCACTCCAACAACACCGTTCTAAGAAACCCCCACGATCCGCAACAATAGCAAAAATCGGACAAGCAACCACCATAATCGTCGTCGTCACCGTCAACACAAACCCTTAACCAATACTCCACCATCAACACCAATGGCGCCTCCACCACCACCACCATATAAACATCCACACAAAATATCCCCAAATTACACCACAACCACAACATCCACTAAAAAATACCCAAATCCACCACAAACAGCAAAAAATCCCCAAATTACACCACAACCACCAATAACTTCCCGACTCCGCCGTCCCCGCCGCCACTGCACAACTCGGGACACCGTGCGTTTCCATTTAATTGACCGAACGGATGCGATCGGCGCTTCTATCAAGGGCAAAAACCAGGGCGGCGTACGCGACCTGCGACGCCGGCAGATCGCGACATCGTTTCCAATTAGGGCAAGCAGCTCGCGTCCAATTAGGGCAGACGGCGCGACGCCGCCGTGGCTGCCGACGTCTGCGACGCCGGAGGGGGAGGAAGAAGACGGGAGGGAGGGGGAGAGGAGGACGCTGCTGCCGGAGAAGCCACGGCGACAGTGGATAGAGGAGAGGGAAAGCCGTCCGGCGATGTGGAGAGAGGGTGGAGAGAGAGAGGAAATTACGAGAAAATGAATTAAATTTAGGGTAAATCCTATATAATTTATTTTTTATAATATTTAATTAAATATAATAATATTGTATCTATTTTAAAAAGTTCTGATTTTTGAAAAAAAAAAGATAAAATCTTGTTTTAGAAATTGGATCTCCAAATGTAGGGATAGGTGTAATTTCCACTAATAATTAACTCCATTTTTGGTGAAAGGCCCACTACTTCTTCATTCATGGCCTATTTTTTGATTGATCTCCCTTTCGTATTCATTCGACCTTGCTATCAATGAGACATTTTTTCGCACATAAGAAAACTAACTTACTGCCCATATGGCCTTTGATTCTAGAATAGGGGCATGTTCAGAATCTTCATGACATTGTCAACTTCGATTACATAAAGTTTTGATTAGGATATGATGCTAAGCGAGACTTCTATAACAGAGAAGAATGTCGATAAGCTAAGAGGGTTCAACTAAGAATTTGCTCTATAATTTTCAACGACATTGCTAGCTAACAACTAAGTTAAAGAGCCTAAAGTCCTACAACTTGGCCATCAATATGAGCCAATGTCGAAAATCTTCGAGATAGTTAAAAAAAACACCATATCTTCTATACATCTACCCTTAACAATCTCATTGTGTAGTTTTATGCATTTGTTAAAGTGCGACTTGGCTTATTCTCCATAGGAAAACTTCCAGGACATGAAACAATAATCTCTCTATCTGAACCGGAACTATCGGCCCCAATTTTTTTTTTTTTCTAAGATGAGCGAGCAGCGAGCCAGGATGATTTATGTTTGGATTGACCAGACCATTTTGACATTGCTTGTCAACTATTTTTTATGAGCAAAATTATAAAGAAGGCTACAATCGAATAAAATTAAAAATAGTCTTATAATAACTAACAACTCGTCTATTTATACACACGCGAATGGAAGCGCTCCGTAATTTTTAGGGTTCTTCATTTCAGTTTGGGAAAATGGCAAGCTCCCTCTCTCCGTCTCTGTATATACAGATTTTCGAATATATAATGTCTTGGTTATAGAATAACTAACATTAAAAGGGTTTGTTTTTCGATTCTTTGCAGGTTGAGTCTCCTCGCAAAAGGTATAAATCCCGATTTAAATCTGTGTTGATTTTCTGTTTTATCGTTCTCTGTTTGTCTTTCTCTAGGGCTAAAATACCTTCCGATCTATAAGATTAATGGGGTTTTAGGTGCTTGGTTAGGTTCGTAGAAACGCGTTTGAATTTTGCTTTCTTGTAAGTTTTTCTCTCGTTTTTTGGTGTAACACTTGATCGTATAGTATATTGCTTGTGTATAAAATTTATCAATTTTTTCGTTATTTTGGGGGGCCGATTTGTGTTTCTTTCGTTTTTGGGGTCTATGTATTTGTTTTTGGCCATGGGAGAATTTATTTTGAGTACGTTGCACTGTAGCTTATGATCAATATATAAATGCTGCTTTAGGAATTATGTTCTGTTTTTATTTTCAAGGATTTATTGAATTTATGAAGATTTGAACTTAGTTGGATCTTATTATGGGTCGAAGTTGAATTTTCTAATTGTCTGGTCATTTTTAAGTATAGGGTGCCATCATGAACTGCATCTTTCCAGGATATTGAATGAAAACTGTTGATATCCCTTTATGGGTGAAGATATTTGATCTTTCTAGACAAATAAAATAGTTTTTGGTGTAGTTATAGGCATTTATATAACTCTAAAAATGTGAATTCGTCAGCGTTTCATTTTTCCAGTTGACGGAATAAGTTTATATAGAATGTTAAACATTTCTTTTGAGTATTTTAATGTCAATACCAAATTGCATCCTCTGGTTGACATGGTCCAAGTCCACAGAATATATAAGGTCTCAACTTTTCCATTGAAGCACAAGGGATTTATTTGTTAAATTCCAAGTGTCAAGAAGGGTAAATGTTTAGACATATGTAGCCAGCTTTGCAGACATAAAGCTTTTCTAGAAAAAACTTTTTTGATGATTATTCACTGATTTACTTTAACTTTGGACTGATCATGTCGGACAATGGCACGACTTATCTTCTAAAACTTACTCTAATTTTATGCAATTGTGCTTCTTGCGAAGCCATCTTTGAAGCTTTTTTATTCTAAGTTTATCATTTTCCACTATCAAATATTTGAATGAAGGCATTGCCAACTGCCACTTGCTTAATTACTGATATACTTTTGACTTTGAGGTGTCTGCATCTAAAGCTTTTACTTGTAGATACATTTTTATTCCATTCCTATTATTTTTTTCTGCATTGGCCATGGCTAGTATCCTTCTAAGATGATGGTGTGACATTTCAAACTGATCTTTCAGTCATAAATTGGAGTCGGTTTAGTTACAATCTCAGTCTTCGTCGCATCAATCATATCACCTTCCGAAAGTTCATAGTCGCTATTATTCTGCTTATATACAGCGTAAACCTCGCACAAACAATTAATTTTGAAATTTTGGAGCCATTGAAGTGAAGTTTGCACCTTGTTGAAGTTTATGAGCATTTGAACCTTCTCTCACATTTCGTCTTCTTGATTATGTTTTTCAGGTATGCTCGGTCTCCTTCTCCTTTGGATGAAAATGTAAGATCTAGGTCAAGGTCAAGATCTAGATCATGGTCAAGGCCAAGGGACAGGTCGAGATCGAGGTCAAGGTCAAGATCAATGTCAAGAAATCGTGGCAGGTGATTAAAATTTTTCAATGGTTTTCGCAAGATGCTATTGTTGCACTAATAAGAAATTCTTGTTATTGAGGTAAAAAAATAACTTTGCTACTTGAGATGGCTTTTGTTTATGCTTATTCTTTCCTCTGATTTGTCATTTAGGAGTGATGCTAATAATCCTGGGACTACACTATATGTTACTGGTCTTTCTATGAGGGTAACTGAAAGAGACCTTGAAGATCATTTCTCGAAGGAGGGAAAGGTTGGCTCCTAGTTATTGCTAAGTGTGTTTTTGGTGTAAAGCTTTCTTGACAAAATGTGTCTGTTAGATGATTGCTGTTGGCATGTTTTGTTATAGTTGATAAGTGAAATCTGAAAGGTCTTGTATCTTGTATCTCCTGTAATATCTGTAATCTGTACCGAAAAATGGGATTCTGCCTGGTATCTCAAGTTGTTGAGTTCTCCTATTCAACCTTGTCAGGACTTACTTGTAACTTTTTCCCTGACGATATCCTTTTGTTTCCTCTATTTTCCAGGTGAAATCAGTATTTTTGGTTGTGGAACCGCGTTCTCGTGTCTCTCGTGGTTTTGCATTTATATCAATGGACTCTGCTGAGGATGCGAATCGGTGCATCAAGCACCTTAATCAATCAGTTCTTGAAGGTCGATACATAACAGTGGAGAGGGTAAGAAGTTACCTATACACGACACACGACCAATTTGATTGTATATCAGTCTTTTTGACCTGGAGATTTTCCGGTTATATTCAGAAGACATTGCATCAGCTATGTTGGCAGCAATCAAAGATGATCAGTCCATCCATTGCAACATTTAATCAAACAGCTTGATCAATGGCCAGCTAAAACAGCTTTTCATTTGCATCTGATCAACTAAATAGCAATTATTTGCACAACAAATACAACCTCAGGAAATACTTTCACTTCTCAACTAATCAAGGGTCATTGACAACATTCTAATCAGCCTTCTATGGTATCTCACACTTAGCATTAGTTTTATCGCTTGTTTCTTTTGTTTCTTTAAACCAAAAATGGAATAGATGCTATTTTTCTTTAATTAACTTGCTGCTAATGAGTTTCACTCCTTAGGGCCCAAAGGAAAGAAATATAGATGTATTTTTTCCTTCTGCTGTCCCTCATCTTTGTCATATAAGATTCTTGGATACACTATTCCGACCAAAAGCACATCTTTTTTATTTGTACGTGCTTGTAGCTATGCATGCTAGACCTTCCTTTTCCAGATTGTCTATTGAGACCCTTTTTATTTTTCAGTCCAGGAGGAAACGCGCCAGGACTCCTACACCTGGTCACTATCTTGGGCTCAAAAACAGCAGGGGTGATGGTGAGTTGCTGTTGTCTTTTTTGCTGTTGATCTTTAGTCGTTTTGAAAGTAATGTGTAAAGTAATGAGAAACTAATCCATTGCTTGGGGTGAAAGGTTATCGTGGTAACTCTGGTGGGTATCGTAGAGGTTCTGGCCGTGGTGATGACTTTGGGTACCGGAGGTCTCCTAGGCGCTCCCCTTACAGAGGTGGACGTGATTACTCTCCTAGTCGCTCCCCCTACAGAGGTGAGCGTGATTACTCTCCTAGGCGCTCTCCCTACAGAGGTGAACGTGATTACTCTCCTAGGCGTTCACCTTATGGTGGAAGGTCAAGAAGGGACAGATAAAGGTCATATTCTCCTCGATGGAATTATGTTATGCATGTTGTTCTAGGTAAAGACATGTTGGATTTTAACCTATTTTGTTTGAAAGGACAAAGACTTGTATGATTATGTTGTGGTTTGGACTTAACTGGTGAGGATTCTCCTGTGGTATGATACTATGCATGTTGTTCAGGTATTAGTTAAACTTTCATGAATGTGAAAATTTGTCAGTAGTGTGGTTTTGCTGTAGTTATGTTTTGGTGAATGCTTATTATACGATGCGACTGTTTAGTCACAGGGCTTTCCTTTTCGTGTGTGGTGCGTTTAAAATTATCTTATTGTTCCGAGTAGTGCTATCCAATATTTTTAAAGAAATTTATATTGGAACAACTTTCTCTAAAGGATCTTTTAATTAGAAGGAACGTTTTCATAAAATCGGCTAAACGGATTCAGAAGTAACTTTTGAGTCACAAAAAGTTTCTTTTGACTTTTTAAAAATTAAGCTAAGTGGGTCCTAAATGTCTAAGTACAGTATATATACCAGTTTTGCCATGTTTGACAGCTATTCATTAACACTTTTTAGTCGACTCGAAAATTAACCAAATTATAACATTGACAACTAAGGTATAAAAGATCTATGAACGGGAAAAAAAGGTTGAAATCAGTAGAGGTTGCAACTTTACTACAAAATCGAGATCTAGATTAGAATTGTCAAGTAGGGATGGCAATTGGCATGGAAAGCTTGTTGGCTTGTCTTGTGAGGATTAGGCTCATGCCTCATGGGCGACTTGGGCTTGGAATCGAACCCTAGCTCTAGCTGAGTTCAAGTTTGTCGAAGCTGGCTCACTGCCATGTCATTTAAAAAATTAATAATTTCAATTTTCTCAGTTATAAAAAATAGAAAAATTGAAGTCTTGAGTGGAAATGGACTAATTTGCGCTCTCTTTTGTGTCGGCGAGCCATTCGGAGCTCAGCTCGCCTACCAAGCGGAGGTCAGACTGAATTAGCCATTTTGGACAATTTCAATTATCAAGTTTTTTGGTGAAATAATTACATCAAAACGTTGTTTAGTTTTGAAGTTCTAATTGTAATCCTTAAAATTTTAAATTTGTAAAATACTGACTTTTTTTTTTTTACACTAGTCATACACAAAACTCACGATATTGAACCATGCAGCCATTTTCGATCGTCACTTCTATTGAACTCAACCACAGTCCGAATCCATCACCACCATTAAGACCATCCACCTGTGGACTTACTGCATCTTCTCTCTCATTTTCCACCAGAACTATGCTGGATGCACAGAAATGATTGCATCAGAAATTCACCAGAATACACACATTTGGTGGGTCCCGTGCATTTTTTATTTTTTTAATCACATGGTGGGTCCCACGCATTTCTCTTTGTTCTGGCAATATTCTGGTGGCTGCCTTCTGTACATTGGGGGAAAATCCTTTCCACCACCGCCGCCTCAATCTTCATCTCCACAAGCTGCCACTACAGAAAAAATATCCTTTTTTTGAAAAATTGTAGTCTCTTACATATTGAATTTTAGCGACGTTTGTAGTTAAGGGGGAAAATCTGTGGTGATGGCAAAATATGTAATTTTGTGGTGGTAGTGTGGATCCGACGTTACAATCTAGGTGTTAGAGGTGGTGCTGGGGTTGATAGTGATGAGAATGCAGATATAGATAATGCACAAGTGGTGTAAATGTGGTGGTTTGAAAAGGTGGTGGCGGTGATGAGGACGAGGACGGTAACATGAGGACGATGGAATACCAATGATTATTATAATTAGTGGGACCAACAACGGTGATAGAAAGATTGAATGTTACATTATGCCCCCGTTTGATCTATATTATTATTTCATTAAAATGAAAAATATGACCGTTATCCATTATATCAATATTTAAATTTAAATTTTTTATCTCTTATGTGGACCCCAATAACGACTATATTTTTCATTTCCATTCAGCAATAACTTGGCTCAAACAGGGCCATAACAGAATTTGTTATAATTAATTGCAGCAATGGCAATGGTAACGGTAACGATGGAGGTGGAGGAAACATGTGTAACAATGCAACATAATGTGTTACAAAATGTGACATTTTTGAAAATGCAAAACCAAAAATTGAATTTAGTGTAATTTCCTCGTAAAAAAATAAATCTTGAGAATAATGGTATACTTTTTTAGGCCCCATTCGGGAGGGATTAAAAGTCAATTAAAATTGAAAATATGGCCGTTATTGGGTCTCACTCGTCTAATAAAAGTCAACAATAACGACTATATTTTCAATTTTAATCTGATTTTAATCCTTCCCATACAAGGCCTTAATGTATTTTTGAATAGTTCCTTTTTAATTGTTGGCAGCGATTTTTGTCGTCCCTAAGTGAGGTAGAGTGGGCCAAGCTCAAACTATCTACATTGGATCCCACTGTGGGCAGCAGTTCTGCCAGTATATAACGGCTATTTTTTTCTGTCATCCCCATCGGCAGAAATTCAATAAAAGCAGCTGGATAACATCGAGTCGGTGATTCATCCCCGTCAACAGGCCTCTTCAACTCGAACGTTACAACCTTGAATAAATCGAAAACCACTCACTGCGTAGTTTCTCTTTCTTCTCAGTGCACTCTTTCTATCGGAATCAAAATAGAAGGGTAAAAAAAAATTGGGGAAAATGACAGTGGCAAGCGCCGCCTCAAGCCGCTGCAAGAAGGCTGTGAAAATGGGTCTTTCGCTCTTCCGCCGAGGCTTCAATTCCTCCAAATGGTAATTAGTTTCTTTCATTTTTGTCATTTTTGATTTCTATTTTGGTAGGAGATTTACTTAGTTGAATAAAATTGGAAATTTGTAATTTATTTCCGAAATATAAATAGTAAATCAATGGCGAAAATGGCGGTGGCAAGAATAAAGCTTCTGAGAAACAAGAGAGAGGCAGTGGTGAGGCAAATGAGACGTGACATTGCCATGCTTCTCGAGTCCGGTCAGGACGCCACTGCGCGTGTTCGGGTAACCAGTTTTTTTTTTTTTTTTAATAAAAAAATTTCTGTTGCAAAATTTTCACTTTTTTTTTTCTTTCCACTTACTTTATGATTCTGCATAATTATCGGTGTTGTTGCTAGAACTCTTAAGTCCCAGGTTGTAGAGGAAATTTTTGGGTAGTAAAGTCTGAAGTTGTTGTTGGATGAATTTGTTGATTATTTTGAATGGTCTGTGCTTTTTGCTTAAATTAGAAAGTTGAATGGGATTAAGAGTTGATTCTTCACATGAAAGTTAATTAATTTTGCTATGATTTTCTGAAAGAAGTGCCTTCGTGATCATGGCGGATCTATGATTATTTAAATTGAAATGTTGGTCGTTTGTTGAATCTAACGTGAATCAGCATTAATTTAATCATAGCAGATATCTTTCCTAGTTGTAGCAGGTGGCTATTTCCGAAATGGCCGACTGGGAAGAGGCTATTTGCGTGTAAAAGCTAGAAAACAGAGAAAAGGGAAAGATGTTTGTTTGATAGAACAATTTCTTTTATGTTGTTTTGTTTTATCATCAACATTGTTTATGAAAAAATAATCTTATTCCCAAGAAACTTGGAGTTGGCTTCATGAGTCCTTTTCTGGTTTTCATTAGTACATGCTTAGGGAGATCGAAAGCAACTATTTGCAACCGTAAAGCACCATGTTAGATTCCTCTACCCCTCCATCTTTTAACTTGTTAGACATTGTGTCACTCTTATGAGTGAGTGCTCTTTATTTCTTATCCTCAATCCTTGTAACCTCCATTTTATACCTGTATATCGTTCATTACAATTAACTTTTGTGGTACGTTCTCCCTTGCCAAGATTTGATCAAAATGTTACTGTGATTATGTAGGTCGAACATGTAATTCGAGAACAAAATATTATGGCTGCAAATGAGTTCATTGAGCTTTTCTGCGAATTAGTGGTGGCCAGACTTTCTGTCATTGCAAAGCAAAGGTGTTATGCAAAACTATATTTCTTTGAATCAATATGATTGTTTACAAGATAAAATCTCATCACAATTTCACTATCCAGAGAATGTCCAGCTGATCTGAAAGAAGGGATATCAAGTTTAATATTTGCAGCTCCTCGGTGCTCGGATATTCCCGAACTGTTGGCAATTCGAGATGTTTTTGAGAAGAAATACGGGAAGGATTTCGTTTCCACAGCTACCGATTTACGACCCAATGCTGGTGTTAATCGCACGGTATTTTTCCTAACCTTCAACTGTAGCTTCTATGAAACAGATTCTGTTTACGCTCAAATTGCTGAGAGCTGAAAAATAAGGCACTTTTAAGATGTTTTCTTCTTTGCAAATGCTTCAATGTAAGTGACATTTCATTGTTTACATGTATGTGTGTTTAATTCTTTTTATTTGTCTGAGTTATTGATTTCTGTTTCAGCTCATTGAAAAGCTCTCGATTAGGTCCCCAACTGGTGAAACAAAGTTGAAAGTTTTGAAGGAAATAGCAAAAGAATATCAGGCTAATTGGGATACAACAGAATCGGAGACCGAACTACTTAAGCCTCCAGAAAAACCTATAGTCTCTATACTCTCTCTCTCTCACACACACACGCGCGCGCGAAAAGCTGCACACTTGCACATATGTAAATATAATCTTCTATATCTACTTCAATTAATCTCTGCTCTTTTTGTGTATTAGGAAGGACCAAACAACTTTGTAAGTGCCAGTAGCTTACCTTTGAATTCAATACCCGAGAAATCTCCCGAGCCAAATATTTCAACACACAGGTAATTTGTTTTCTAAGAGGATAGGGTTTGAAACTAGTAATTTTTCTTTCAAACGTGAAATTTCACTTAAATATTTGTTATAAGTAGCTTATTTTTCAATTTTTTATCCCTGGATAAATAGATGCTTGGACAATGAACATGGCAATATTTTGCACTATGAAAACCCAGCATCAGCTGCTGAAGCAGCTGCCGATTTTGCAAAGAAAGCTGCTTCTGCTGCTGAAGCGGCTGCCATTTTGGCCAACAGAGACACAAATGTGATAGGTAATTCTCGTGCTACGAGTAATAGATATGCTGTCAAAAAGAGTATGAAGGACAGTATTGGGAATTCTCAGAGTCTTAGGGGTGCAGAGATGAGGCCCCATGATGTGGAAGCCCAAAGTATCTATAGAAGACACAGCTATAATATTCCCTCGGCAGATTTAGATATGAAGTACGACGAATCAGATTATGATGAAGAAATCGAGATGGAAGAACCAACAAGTGGTGTTCCGAAGTTGGCCAAAGAAGTTACTAACATGGATAACAGAAAGATCTATAGACGGCACAGTGACAACCACAGTGTTCCAACTGGACACTCGGATATCAAGTTTGATGAATCTGATCGTGATGATGATCCAGACGAGGCGGACGAGTTTATGAGAGGAACTAATCTACCACCCAATATGCCTACACAGGAACAGTTTCCGGTTAGACATGTGCATCGCAAACTGCCAGACTATGACATGCTTGCCGCTCGTTTCGAAGCACAGAAACATCGTAGACCGCCAACCTGAATTTGTTGGAGTAACTTTCTATGCTTTATATAAATTTTGTTATTCTGAAGATATAATATATATTTTGGCTTATGCTTATGTGATGGTATTGGGAGTTAGCTTATGGTGATAATAATACTAGGAAAAAATGTTTGTCATTGGATCATTATGTTACTTCAACACCACCCTTTTACCCTCTGTATTGTAATGGAATTCTTTGAGATTCATATTGAAGTACTTCAGTGTGAAGCTTTACAGGTGATATATAGAAACTTCTAAATACGTTTAATATATACTGAATTTCCTTTGGTTTAGTTAAAAATCAAATTCTTAGTAAATTATGATAAAAGTTGATAAGATGTGTAATTGAAAAATTGATAAAAGTTGTGGGTCTCATGAAATGTGTGGTTAAAATTAATTGTTGACTTTGATTTAATTTTTTATCGACTTTTTTAGTTAAATAAAATAGGGGGCGGAATAATTTTTTTTTTCTAATTCCATTGATTGTGCATGTTCATTACAACGAATTCATTGCCTTAGATATCGTAAAGAATATAAAGATTAATTGGTTTTGAGAGATTTGTTCTTTAAACAAAAAGTAACTCGAAATGACAAATTTTAGTTTTTGTCAATTTTAATTTTGCTGTTCAAAGTATTGTTTATTTATATCAGAACTTCCTTTGACATCGTACCGAGTAACTAAGATACATCCCTCAAATTTTCATCATAAATAACAATGTGAAAATATCGAAAAAATAGCTATTTTCAAGATGAGTTTTTGGAATTCATCTTTACTAATAGTATATAAGCGATAGAGACTGTGTAACAAAAGAAGTATTGAACCTATAAAAAGAAGGATTCTTACTCTACAAAATTGATAAATTCACATTTCAACTTATTATACACCTTTCCAGAATTTCATTCGACTTTGTAAAAAATTTGAAGACAAACTCCACTAGCTTTTGACCATCTCCACTCCAGCAGGTTGAGGTCATCGAAGTGTTGGATTCCAAGCATTTCAATTATGGGAGAGTTCCTTCTACCAAGGATTTAGATAAATATATTTTGCAAAAATTCTCCACCTTTTATTCAAAGTAATCTAAATGTTCTTATATATCTAATTATAGAGTTAAAACATTTCATTAGTCACTGAACTTATACCTCTGTCATGGAGTTTAAAATACTTTCGAGTAATCACTAAATTTTAACACGTTGCACTCAATCACTCACTCATCAAGTTTCATAAGTCAGTGAACTTTTAAATATTTTTGAGTGGTCAATGAACTTTAACATGTTGCACTACATTATCGCCCACCATGTTTCATTAATCACTGAGCTTATACTTCCGTCACGTTTTACTCACTGAATTTTAAAATACTTTCTAGTGGTAACTAAATTTCATAATGCTTTTGAGTAAAATTGATTTTCTATGAGCCTCGACCTAGATAAAAAATAAAACAAATATCGAATAGATAATGAGGCTATCAATCTAAGGCAAGAATATTGATATTGGTCAAGAAAATGTAACTTCACTAGTCATCAAAAGTTATGTTCAATGATAGCTTCAAATTAATATAAATATTAATTTAGATTATAATCTTCGTTTACATCGAGAAAATAAAATAGAGAAATTATATTATTGTTTCGATTAAGATCGTAGACTCAAATTAAGAAAACAAAAAGTTATATCTCAAATATGCAGTAATTTTTTTGATTTAGAGTCAAGAATATTAATCGAGACCAACATAATATAATTTTGAGAGTTGTCACAAGGTAATTCAAGAGGAAAGAATGTGGTCGTCTTCATATATGGTTTACTTCAAATTTTTCAATTTTTCAATAGTTGGATTTAGTTAGTAAATCTTACAGTTCAATATGTACGCATATATACATATATGTGGAGAGAGGAGAGAGAGTCTTTGAGGGATGGTAACTGGGTAGGCAAGATTTAAGGGGGTTGGGATGGTAATTTACCTATTTGGTGTTGGATGCGACTCATTTGGAGATTTTAAATTGTCTTAGTAAAATAAAAGCAGTTCGTTAGATACTTTTAAATTAAAGATTGAGATTTTTTGTCAAATAAATTTCTTAACTTAAAAAAAAAAAAATTAAAAAAAAAAAAAAAAAAAATTAAAACCAAAAATCACACGTCTTTCCATTTCTTATAGATGAATTGGTTGGTAGTTTCAATCGAGTCAATCCATCCAACTTCATTATAATCTCATTACAATTTTTCCAAACAAGCACTTATATTCTAAATTTTTTTCCCACCATGATTTTTGGTTTTGAGAATGGAAAGACGCGTGATTTGAGAAGAGAAAAGACCAACTCCATGCCAATGAAATCTAACAATAGTAGGCATTTCTATGCATGATTCTTCAATCTCTAATCTAAATTCATAAATGAATTATTCGAGTGCTGCAGATTCCATATGCTTTGCTAACACCTTTACAAGCAGCAGTCGGAGTGGATCAACATGTATTCCTACTTCTCTCTTCATATTAACTATTATATCATGTTTGGTACGGATTTTCGGATAAAATTGGACAGTCCTACGAAAGAAAAAGAAGTTATACTGCTTACTCTTGTCCAAATACTAAGGGTCTGAGGCGGACCATTCCGAAGAACACTCACACGAAGCTTGCAGAACTGTTCGAGAAATGCTGGCAGGCGGCAGCAAGATCCAACTGTTCGAGATCATTTTAGATTAAGTGCTAAAAAACCCAGTTTCGTAACTTCTGGAAAAAGATAAAGCGTCCTAGTGAAGAAACTACAAAGATCTTGAATAACTAGTTAAAATCCAACTGTTTGAGTTTTGTGTTTTGGGTTGTGTTTTGAGTGTCCATTTTCAAATTGTTGAAAATGTGTTCTTTTTGACATTTTGAAAACACACAAAACGTGTTTTGAAAATTTTGATTTGATTATAACTGAAAACACATAAAACGACTAATTTGTCATTTTGAGTTTTCTTTGTAAATTTTTAACTTGTTTTCAAATACGCGTTTTCGAAAATGGGAAAGAGAACGCGTTTTCATTGTTTTGAAAAATCGAAAACAGAAAACAACTTAAAAATGATAAAGACAACGGACCCTTATAAACCCTGAAAAGGGTTCCAAAATATTCATATGCTGAATCATTGTGGTAGAACACAAACCTTTTTAAGAATTTGGATTTGAAGATGGAATGAAAAAGAACAGAGATATTGGCACGGCTCAATCAAATCATAATAAAATTAAAATCTGATTGAACCAGGCCAATATCACTGTTACTGTTTCCATATAGCTTCCCAGAAACCCTATTTTCTCTCTCTTTCATTTCAGAGATTACAAATACATCTAAAGGGACACGAACAGCCATTGTTCTTACCAGGAAGAGGGTTTCTCTCTCTATCTCTATAATGTATGTATATGAGGGGGGAGGTTGTGAACGTCTGGAGGAAATTTAAGGATTTGATGAGAAGAGAGTGCACAGAGCATTTATAACTGCGACTACCAATGCAGTAAGGCGGACCATCGCATTTAACTCTCTCAACTCCCATTCTCTTATTTGTTTTTTGGATCAATCCCCTTCTCATCTACCTCATACACACAAGAACTACAGGTTAGAAACGTTATAACGATGCACTTGGATTAGTTATTTACTTAGGGAACACAAGAAAAAAGGGAAAAAATCATTTAGCCCCTGTTTGGCTGGAAATAAAATTTGATTTTAATCTAAGTCAAAGTCAATAATTAATCTTAATAACATATTTTATAAGATTCACAATTTTTCAATCACAACTTTTATCGAAAAATAATGTTATTTATTATTATGATGATGGAACATCGGTGACGTGACAGTCTGTGTAGAATAATGAAATTGAGCAATTCAACTTCTTTTATGAGAGAAAGGGAGAGGAGAGAGAGAAATATGAAGGATGATACGTTGTCATATCACCGATATTCTATCATCGTGACGATAAACAGCATTGCTCTTTATCAAAATTTACTAAAATTTTGATTATACTCTGCATCAAAT
This sequence comes from Fraxinus americana, assembly GCA_035079005.1. Taxonomy (NCBI): domain Eukaryota; kingdom Viridiplantae; phylum Streptophyta; class Magnoliopsida; order Lamiales; family Oleaceae; genus Fraxinus; species Fraxinus americana. Next base: position 26,880,497 of record CM068718.1, on the reverse strand, counting down.
GAGGGCTTATTGTATGCTTACTCATCTCCAATACAACTTATGAGTAAACACAAATTAAAGAAAGGAACATGGAGTGAGTGCTAGGAAGCTTAATGTTCGCTTGAAACTCATAATAGCGTGTCTGGAAAGTTATAAAGTGATAAATAAAGTAACGGTTTCACGATTTGTGTACTTAAGTCCAAATATTGATAATCCTAACTTTATCTCAATAATCGATTTATATCTTGTATGGGAAGAGTTTATTAACTATTTAAATTATAAATAAATAAATAAAAATAAGTAATGAATAAATGGATAGTACTTTTGAATCTCACGAATTGTGTGGATAAAAAGTAGTTTGATTATTATAAATCGTTTATAAACATTTGTCAAACATGGGCTTAAATGCAATTTTGAATACAAAGCAATTAAAACAAGTATTGGTTACCTGATTAAATTTCAACTTTTAAACTTCAACATTATGTTACCATGCAATAGATCGAATTTCCCTATCTTATTTGATGATTTCTTTCAAATAAAGTTAAATCTACCTAATTGTATGACTTAATTACATATTTCTCATCTTAATTTATGATTTTCATTGTTTTGTCTAAAATCGTAAATCTCCTCTCACTCTCATTATAGATCACAAATCATTCAAAAAGTGATCGAGTGTTAAACTCAACAAATGAAAATAAGAACATGTAAAATCTAATTTAATGTCCAAATTCAAAAGTAGAAATCAAACCGTTAAAGCTAACTACGTCATTCATTCTAACTATTAAATTAGCCGAACATATTCATCGAGAACAAACACAAAATTAATATGTGAAAACATCGTCATACAGATGTTGAAAATGAATGGAAACAAAGAACTTTGGTCGAATCCACGAGCATCACTTCGAATCTTCAAGCTTCGTTCTTTCTTCTTCAAGATCCTCCAACATGGACTCAGTCTTACAATGATATTGGGTATTATATTACTAGTACATTTTTAGTATTATAGGCTCAAATCATAAACAAGTCCTATTAACGAGAATATATACATATGTTTTTGACTATAAAAGAAAGGTGTTCATTTGGAGTTGTGGAATTAACTTGGTTCGATTTCAATTCTATCGACGTTTTTATCACTAGCGATATCATAAGTGATAGAAGAAAGGACTCATCGCCCCAGCATAAGCGGGAATTGGGATGGGAACGAAAACCCCAATCGAGGCTGGGATGGCCGATGGGGAATGGATTCTCTTGCCCGAACATGTCCCATTTCCATCACTAAATGAAATGTCTAATTGAATCCACACAAACTTAAAACAGAATTAATGCAATTAAAAAGAGAGGAGCAAGTATCAAAATTTGTTAGTTGTCATAAATAAATATGTTCGGTTTAATCAAGAATCGAGAAAGGTCGTCAAGAGCCCATCTAAGGGCAACGTATGTCATCTACCCAGACGATACGAATTTATTGATCATTATCAACTCCATATTCACCACTATGTGAAGGCTCCAAGAGGATCTTGAATTTTAATTTTAATTGGAAAAATAATTCTTTCCTAAATAAATAGTACTAAAATAAAATTTAGGTGATTAAACCTATGTTTGCTCATGTTTATACACGCCCAAATAACTTTTTATCCACACATTTCGAGTTATTTATAAACAGTATTCACTTATGCATAACTGATTTCTATTAATTTATAATTTAAGCTGCTTATAAACAAATTTCCCAAACATACCATAAGTTGGAACAAAAGGATTTAGGTGATCAAATGGAACTTTGCAATAAGTTCAGTTACTAACAACATTTTTATCCAAAATTAATAACAACAATATATAAATAAATAAATAGCATGTAATCTTCTTCGTACAATAAGGCCTACAAGGGTTAAATACACGAGTTTATCGACTTGTACAGAACTGTTTCTTCAGTAAAGAAGACATAATACTCACATGAGAGTGGGCCCCATGTGAGTAAAATATTATTATAAAAAATGGGACACACCCCCATGTGTGTATTCTATCATTTTTATAGAATTTTGTTTTTCTGTAACTGCAGCACGGCTCTAAATACATTAGTTATTACTAAACTTCTTAGAATGTTGATCTGTAGACTTTATTTTGTTCCAAATTAGCCATTGAATTTGCTCGTGTTGATCACTCCACCCATATCCCAAAACAGACTAAAGAACTTGTAACAAATGTTCGAGTTCAATGACTAATTAAAAATTCAGCGATGATACTAGCAAAAGATCTTGGCTTTGAGATAAATGTTCCAAGGAAAATGTCAATTAACAGCAATGGAAACTCTCGACAGAAAACTGTATTCACTCATAACTCACCACATCTTGTTTCTCCGAAATAATTAATTAGTGAATTCATCTGGAACATTCTCATCATATTTATTCAGTAAGTTAATTTCTACAGATGGGATGGGATGTCAACAAAAAGAAACAAGCTAAGATAGTTGTACATGATTGTGGATAACATTACATCATTTACCCCGAACCGTTGAAGCAGATAAAAGTGCTGCTGAAATCCTCGTCGCCACTGTATAAAACCGTACAACAATCACTGCGTCTGAATCTATTCATGATCCTGTCAAAAAAAATATCATCTTATTAATAGAAAATTTTGACACAAGATTTTATATAGTTACAATATCATCTGGAAACCATCTATTTCTAACAAATGGACTATTGAAACACTAGAAATTCAGTGTGAACATCTCAGCTTGTCGTCCTTTCTGTTTTGAGTTTTTTACAGTTACACTCGCATCGGAACTAATTTGCCAGAAAGCATTTAACTCAGTGCAGTTGAACAATGCAATGCAATCAAATTTGCTTTTATTCCAGTACCTAGTCTCATAAGGTGCCTTGTACATTAATGGATGGATAGTGTCAGAAAGAAAAATAAGTTAATATCTTGTCTGTAATACTGTATTGAATCCTATCTAATCATGCATCCCAAACATACTCTTGAAGTTTAGAAAGGGGATCTGAGGAGTTCAAAAGTTGCTAGAGACATCAGAATTCTCGTAGTTGTGTATTTACCGCTTCAAGATAACTAACTTAAAAAGAAAGCCCCCACTCCCGTTATATAGATGCAAGAGTTCCAAGATAAGTATTACCCAAAAAATAACATGTATATTACGACAAATTTAATTGTGTAGAAGCTTGTGTGTTAAGGGCATGGTTCAGGAATCAACGAACTGATAAGACATGTTAACATGAGCAACTCAAAGAAGCTTCTTGGCAACTTGTTTCGTGCACGAATGAAAGTCAACTGCAATGTGTTTCATGTGAGATGGAAGACAGGATTGGCACAAAGATTATGTATAGGCAATGTAATTATGTTGCTGGAGTATAAATCAAATAATATCATAAAGAGATCAGAGATGCAAGCAAATATTGGCGTAGGTTGGGAAGCTAGAAGAAATAACAGGCCACTAGGGTTTGAGCATGGTGAAAATGATATGCTCATCTGGGTATCAAAGTTTACCTCCAACATAGTAAATTACGCCTTGTATTCATGGACACGAATCCACTTTGTAGACGACCATTTGTTCCCTTTGATAACATGGCAGCCACCTGCAAGAAGCAAAGTATGTTGACTCCACATCTAAAATGTTAAAAAAGCCAGAGACATAGGAAAATAAATCTAGCAACTAGATTATGAACATTGTGCTGATATGATGTCGCTATGTCTGAGAAGACAAGCACTTCAAGAGATATCTGAAAGGTCTACCATAAATATAGCACTACAGTACAAACAACCAGTCATAACCACAACTGACCATGCAAACTTGAAGGATCCAAAGTTGCATCAGGGTTCATGCTCCAGAAAAGTAATGCATCACCCATCTTTGGTTTAACAGAAAGTCCTCCTTTACCACATTCAGATAGCTCATTCCACCAAGGCACAGAACTAAAGTTTCCTTTGGCAGCAGGGAATACTGTTTCACCCCCTTCTTCAACATCTGACCTGTAATAAAGTGTGTCACTAACGACGGCCATAAGAACCCAAAGTAAGAGTATTCAAATAGAAAAAATCACTTACAGGTACATAAGAACTGTAGCAATTCGTTGACCGCCATTCTTAGTGTTAAACTCATCCATAAAATAGTCATAATGAGGCTCATACTTCTGGCCTACTTCATAATGGAGGACTTGAAGGCCTTCCCCATGCTCTGTTGATTGCAAATTCATTCTTGTTAAAGCCAAAATGTGAACAAAATGCATTGACAAACTGGAAGAATTCAGCCTAAAGTAGAAAAGTAGATGCCAGACAAACTTTACACCCAAACCAAGCATAATTTGGTATTCCAAGTCCCGGCCCCAAACTAGTTTCTAAATCTTGCTACTTTCGTTTTACAATATGATTGTGATCATAGTAAATGATAGATAAATTTGCACGTAAAAATCATTGATTAGCAATTGAACTACATACCTACAGGAATGAAGGTGAAATCAGCAATCCTTTTCTCAATATCCCTGACAATTTTATCACGTCCTCTAGGGAGAAATGTACCAGAACTAGTACGGACTCTGCAAGAAAAAATGTATCAGAAAAAATAGCACCGGAAAATTCAGAAACAAATAACACATAAAAAAAATAAAATAATAAAAAAAAAATGTCATCTTCACTGGAGCATCTTAAATATAAGTAAGTGAAGAATTTAAGAAACGGCATACCTACTATCTTTACTTTTCCCAGTGTCACTATCAACAACTGTTGACTTTTGCATATGAGGCTTGGCAAGATTGATCAGATACTCACATTCCTCTTTGGACTGCCCAAAAAATAGAGAAAAATAATCAAGTAGCCCATGCACTTAGTTGAGGCATTTATTGGCAGATCAACAAGATATTTATGAACAGAATTCACATTAAAAACATCTATCTCCTTACTCTGTCCATGAACTGGGAAAAAAAAGAACAAAGTTTCAAGCAACTTCTCATGATTAACTTGCAACTTCAGACAACAGACTTCATTTTTTAGACACGTTCCATCTAGAGATCAAGAGTATGGTAGCTAGTATCTATGTCAAGTCAATTTCTCTTGTGTCTGATACTATAATTTAGTTTCTGCCAGTAAGGAACACTAAATCAACGCCCCAGCAGCAGAGGAACAGTAGTCCTGTGCCCCTTCAACCAGCAAGTCCCTAAGTTCTGAACTACCTCCAAAAACTAAACCATGGTGCATTAACTCTGGTAAATGATCACCTTCGATTCAAATAAGAAGAGACCAGCAATTCTGTCACAAAGTTTAGTTTTTGCAAAATGCACTGTTCCTCAATCGGTGCATAAATTTTTTTTTTCCAATTTGTTCTCTCTTCCCCTCTGTGTGTGTGTGTGTCACACTCGTTTAAGATTGATAATCACTCTAGTCCTTTTTATCTTTTTTTCATTGGAATATAATTTATGTCAAACCAACTACAACAGAAGGATTTCATCAAGCCTGGGTAGATCTAAATTTTAAACTATGTACAGCTAAGAAAGGTCTCCTGAATGGCTGAATGGTAAACTGAAGCAATAATTTCACGGCATTTGGCCAATAACACTTGCATGATACATTGCTGTGCACAGAAATTTGAATTTTGTAGGAATTGTTCTATTATTGTATATTCCATTGTTAAGTTAGTGTCTAGCAGTACAGGTATGTACATAATGAATTTAGGCCGTTAGATACTTTTAGGTGACTTTTCTTCTCTGGCCTTTTTACGGTGTAGGACAGGGGGACTCATAATTGGAACTAAAAATTTCAGTTGAAATTAGAGTTAATGTTCCAGGAAGTCTAATTTTGAGGCCCCAATACCAACTCCAAGTGCCCAAAATGTACATGTAGAATATGGCGCATCTAACATATATAAAGATGAATACAATTCATTATTTGATAGAGCGAGAAAAATTGAAATTTTTCCATATGCATGTCTGTGTGTGCGTAAGAATAATAATTAATTACCAAAAAATTGTGAAAAACGGAAGCTCTGGGTTCCCAAGAAATCACTTCAACCCACTGATCTTTCCTCTCCTCATCTTCATCGCCTCTGCACCAAATAAAATAAATTCAGCTCACAATTATACAGAAAGTCACAATAATTCAACGCCATTAAACAAATGAACCGCATGGTTCAACTCAAGTTAATTTCTTACTTGGTGACGGTATTGCGGGCGATGGAGCTGAGATCATGAGCTTTTGTAGAGCGTTTCGAACTGCTGGAAATCGACAGAATTCCGAGAGCCAAAAGGATTATAATGAGGAAAGATAATATCAGGAGCATCGAGAAAATCATCATAGATGACGACGATTTACGCGGCAGACCTCTCCCATACTGCCTCCCCTTCACCGCCATTGACTAAATTGAGAATCTTACAAATTCAAATGTCGATTGGATCGAAAATGAGAACACTGGATTTTGAGGATCTGAGAAAAAAATTGTTGGATTCGGAGGGATAAAATGAACGATCTGAAATGAATTTGTGCGTCTTATTTTAAGTTTCTGTGATTGTACTTTCATATAGGTACAAAATACAAATACAATGGGCTTCCGTTGACAATCGAGAAATTTGGCAGAAACGTGCAATTTAGGCAAAGGAAAATTAATGAGAGAGTCGTACACTAAGCAAAAGCGTATTTACACAAGTGGTGCCCGTCCTATCTGGACTATGTCAGAACAGGACCTGTTGTTTCGTGGGGGGTTTTGCTACTTGCACATCAAAGTTGACACTCCAGTGTACCGCCCCTCACAAATAGGAGGGACCCACGCCCAATAAAAACCGTAAGCCCCCCTTTGTGAAGGGGGCAAATAACAAAACCCTTGTTTCATTATTGATGGTGACGTCTTAATTGCGGAATACTTCATTTCCATCATCTCCTAATGGGGTCTTAAGGTCCTCCAAATTTCCATTGGAGCTTTTCCTTCGTTCGTAACCTGGCTATATCTCTATGGTGCACCTTTTGTATCACGCTCCCTCTTTCGTCCCCTTAAAGAGACGTCATTTGCTGTGCTCAGCCTATTAAGAACACCGACATACCTAGAGGGCCACCTTTCTCGCTCATTATTGGATAGTTGATTTTCCCTTCGTGGCGAGTAAAGCGACGGGTTAGAGGCTTGGTGAGAATAACATGGTTTGTGTTGGTTCTACGAAGGGCTTGCGGCTTTATTCTCACTCCCTACTTCTCATTAGGGGGGAAATGCATGGCTTTGGTAAACCAAGTACAGTCTCATGGAGGCATTCTCATCATCAACACGATGTAGATAGGTAGCCATGTGGGCTACTGTTTGAGTTAATCAGACCTTTTTTTCTCGATGACCTCCCATTTCCCCATCTTCGAGCATTTCTTTCCATTGGAACAATTAGATTTTCATTCTCGTATTTCATCGATTTTCATTATTGCTTGATCCACTTCCAAACACACTTTCAAGCTTTTGTGTTCCTCATGTGTGTTTTTCTCATGGTTTTTGTAAGTATTCTCACAACCGATGTCAAAAAGTTAATGGCAAATGCAAATATTTTGAGTTAGGAAGGCACAATCAAATTTGCAAAAAAGTTAAAATATTCGATATCTTATTACAATTGTTGTCTACGCATTTTCATACTTCGATAGTATTCTATACTTACATCATTTTCAATATTATCAAATACATCATTATCAATATATACAATTACACTATTATTCAACCACTGATACGAGCTTATCAAAGAATTAGAAGTCATGAAAAAAAGAAGAAAAGAAGCAAAGAGGTATGTGATGACAAACATGAAATTCCTAACTTGTTGTGAATTGTGTGTGTTGATCTTTAGACACAGGTTCCCAGAGTAAAGCTTACGGATAAAAAAAGGACAAAATATTTTTATTGTCGACTACTTAATAAAGGATAGTATTTTTCTAATTGAATTTTCATTGGCGGACTCTTCGAATACAACAATAAACTAACTCGTATTGTGAATACATTTAAGATGTAAGTACTTGAAACTTTTGCATCATTATGTTCAACCAAATGCACTACATTTATTAAAAAGTGATAAAAACAAAATTTTCGTCCATAGCAAGTCATGTTTAGTCTACATTCGCTTCAAACTTTATTGATAGGTTTTTTAATACAAATTAAACAAAATAATAAGTCTTATAGTCAATATATTTGAACTCGGATAGACAATTTTTTTTTATTAAAAGAATTCACCTTTTTCAAAAAATATATATTAGTGATCCAAATTTTTGAGGTTGCTACCTTGTTACATCTCAAATCAGTATTTGTTATTGTATGCCTTTTAGTATACTTTTGTTGGAAATGTATATTGAAAATTCGTTATTTGGTGAATGAGAAATTAAGCCAAATTTGAGCCCTTGAATTGTTGGAAAATCGTATAGAATATTGTAGAATATTCTAGAAAATATGATGAAAAGATGTGTCTTTTCATATGGATCATGACTCTTGGAGATCATGACTTTTGATATTATTTTTCAATAATTGTCTCTTTATGTAGAGATGTAATCGTGTCTCTTTATGGAGAGATATAAATTTCAAGAGACGTGTCTCTTGGTTTGGCTTTTTCAACTATTATATAAGAACCCGTGTGTGTGGATTTTATTTTGATTAATTCATATCATTCTTTTCGTATCATGTTGCATAAAATACTTTGTAGAAGCAATCATTTGTGCAAAAAGTCATGGTTATGGAAGAGAGGGAATTTCGTTCGAATTCGTTGGTTTAAGCCATTTGGAGTGCTCCTATGGCTAGACGTGGTCGTTGTATCTTGGGAGATGATTGTTAAGAAATCGTTAGCACCGATTCGGGGAAAATTCATTTTAAGGAGAAAGTGGCCAACACTTGCTTCGGCCAAATCGCATCACTTTCATCATTTCTTTGTTTATCTTTCTAGTTTACGTTTGATTTCAAAATCTGATCTAATTTATTTATATGTTTATATTGCAAGGAGAACTTTTGAAAAAAGTTATCATTCAAGAATAGAAATCGATGAATCTATATTCATGCGTTCGGATGCAGTTTTCGATAAGTTGAGATTACGTCTCGACTTCACGGTACGTTTTATGAATTATGCACAATATCGGTGTATTATCCCAACAATCTTAAGATGAATTTGTTGAATTTCGTTATGCATGTTAAATGTCGTTTACATGGTTCTTAACTGCATATTGATATTTGACTTATATGCATGAACCAGATTGATCATCAGACTGGTTATACATATGTATAAATGGACGTTATTTCATGTGGTGTAAATTATATTTTAATGGCAAATGGTGGCTGAAAATATAATTAATGCATACGAATGATTTTTTGCTTATTCTAGTTTGTGAAAACAGTAACCAAGAATATATAATTAAATGTCTGCCTTGCTGTAATATGAAACGGTGGATTTCAATATTCTGGTGTGTGTTTAAATTTATCAAGTCAGATATTTGTATGAAAGTGTACAGTTCGTATTGCATATTTTCTTACCGAAATTTGTAAAAGTTGGCAGTTGGCAGTTTCATTGTTGGCATCTTCTAATCCAAAAGGTGCGTCTATATTTAATGACAATTGTGCCATCAGTTGCCTAAGGAATTTTAAATGGAAAGGCAGATTGCTGCATGCATACTTATGCCATCAATTTGTTGTATATGATGAAAGAGAAGTATTATATATGGTTGCAATTGTTATCAAAATGCGTGGTTTTCCAGATCAGATTCAGACCATGAATTTGAACAAGTGCATATGATTTATAAAAGGTTATTAAATGGTGGAAAGAGATTCTATGAATTATTTGCATAATATATTTGGGTGGAATAAAAACGGTTAATTTTCTGAAAATGTGTGATCCTTTAACTTGAGTATGCTTAATTATGGATTTTTGGTTTATATGCAACATATGGAAACGGTTAATGAAAAGTCACTACAGAATTGAATCTTTTCAATTCAAAATCCAAGAAATAGCTATTGAGGTGCATGTTTACACTATATAAGTAAATTGATGGCGATAGTCTCTTGGTGTTTGATGAGTACGGAAATTGGTGTCTATTGAATTCCGAAAGAAATCAGTTACTTGGTTTCTATTTCATTCGAGATACAAGATTTTTTTAAATTATGTCCGTTCATTTCATAACTGCCACGGAAAAATTATTGTGCATGTTCATATTGAAGTTTGAGTACAATTAATCTAAGGAAATGATTATTACATTGTGCATTAATGTGATACGTAAAAAATATATGAAATGACTTAAGAAAGTTATTATGGAAGAATAATCTTGAATATATGCAAATTATTGTTAGGCAATTTAAGTGTGAAAAGTTGTGTACTTTCACAAAATTACTAATAATGTCATTTTTATAATTGGAGATATTAATTTCCATATGAGACGTGAACTCCAAATAAATGAATTTATTTGGTGTATATTCAATTTCAAATCACTTGGTGGAAATTTGTTAGTCATGTTATATTCTGACATTGTGGTGAGTAGTAGTAGCACAAATGCATGAGATAATCAAATGTGAATTTATTTGTGCAAGCAGATGATCATTCTATTTTGACAAGTATATGTTTCTTCATTTGAAGAATTTTTTGAAATATATTTTTCTCACTTACTCACGCAAAGGGGGTATGGTTTTGGCATCCACCTATATGGTTAAATGGAGTTTCTTTCCACTATATACCCACACAAGGGTTTGGATTTCAAACAAATGTTTTGGTCATATAGCATAGTTTGACGGACCAAGTTTGTAAATAAATTTGGTGGCAATTCGAACCCTAAATCAAGTGGAAATTGCTTGCCCAATTATGGGGATACGAAAATATTTTATAGAACATAGATGGTGCCTATAGTTGGTAATGATGCCGAATATCCTTGACGATGATGATTGTTAATGACATTCATTTGAAAAAAAATTTGCATAGATTGTGTATTTCTTCTTAGGAAAGAATTTGTTCTTACAAGAGAATGCAAATTGAGACTTAGTTGAATTCTTTGACTGGTATGCCAAATGAGGTTAAACTATTTTCAAAGATAGTTCAAAATAATATTGAATTATTATTGTACACATATGAAATTGATACTGAGATGAGAAATGATCAAATTCGATTGAACGTTGTTCAATACTTAAAACGGTTTATCGAGCTAATATGACTAGTTCAAGGTTTGTACCAAATCATGGTTGACCATTTGGTTATGGTTAATTTAATTGGTGGATTTGTGCAGGCCACCATGTGAATTTGGCTAAGTAAAGTTATTGGACATAGTATCATGTTTATCTCAAAGAGAGGAGACATTAATTTGTCCAAAAGCCAAAATTATAACATTGATCACATTGTGATCTAGAAGCACATGTAAGGGTCTTGTTGGTCTCGATAAAGACTAATTCCTTAATGTGGAATTACCCTGTTGGTCCAAATTATGAAACCATGGCAACACCATCATTATTGGCAAGTATAGTGCAAATATAAAGATGGTTTGACTAATGTTTGTGTGTTTCGTTCATTTGACTTGGATAAATTGTATATGGGACTATGGGTCCAAAATTGAATAACTTCGTAAAGTTGTATGAAAGAGAAGTTCTTTTGTATATTTTGAGATGTCAACATAATATGGAAATACATGGATTTCCATAAGACATTGACATTTCTCGTCATAGCATGTGTTGACTATAGATAGAATAAATTTATACAATGAATATACAAATATTTGGAAGATAAGTTGCTATATCGTCACCTTGATCGTGATGAATTGGATATTATTGAGACTAATACAATTGAGGCAACGAATTGATAGAAATGAAAATTTACTCATAACCATTGGAAATGTATAAATATTGGGAAAATGCCAACTAGTTATTGAAAGTATATGAACTTTCATGATTATTCCTTTTTATTGGAATATGAAAAAGCATATTAATGATAATAGTCTCAATTAATTTGATGAAATTAAATAAGATGATTTATGAAAAATTGTACTTGCATAAATATGACAAAATTTGGAATTGGTGAAATTGTGTAGAATGTTATCAATTTAGATGAAGAGGTGTGTCATGTTGAAGGTTTGTGTCTTTTGAGAACACAACTTTTCAGCCTACATTTGATTCATTCATTCAACTATCATGTGAAATGTCACAATTTTGATATATTGGATATGTTTGGAAAAAATACAATTATTGTCTAGCCCTTCATTGTTGGACTATACTATACTAAAATGTGTATGCCAATTAAGTTGGTTTATACTTGGAAAATGTTTGTTGATTTATGTGATGACCGTGATCAAATTGTGTGTGATCAGATTGAATATAGTTAAATTGGAGTACATTGTATACAATTTCAATTGAAATAAATTGTAGGTTGAAGACAACTATTTTGAAAGTACTTAAACTTTCACGAAGCATTCGATATGGACATTATCTATTCAATAAATGAATCGAACTATGAAAGAGTTGATGAACTCTAAGTTCAAGTACAAACGAAAAATGTGGGGGTTAACATCAATGATTGCGAACTTTTATGAAAAGTTCAAGATTTGTGAATGCAACAGTACTAGTTGCACGTGCATTCCTAATTGAGGAATTGTGGGGGGTAATTTATGTTAAAAATTACATGTTTCTATACCTTATAATCATAGAAATATATCTATGAAGGTGGAAAAGGCAGAAAACTCATATATTAATTATAAAGATGATATACACTAAGTGGATGAAATGGGACAAAAGCTGATTCCGGCGTTTGTTTGGACATGCAAGAACAATTGGAATATTGGAATAATATTCATAAAGTTCAAATGCACTGTAATGTTCAATGATGATATTGAATACCCATGTTTCCGAAATCCACTAGTAAAAGTGATTAACTAGTCTAGTGTTTATAAACATCATCTAAAAATGTTGTTTGGATATGATAAAGCTTTAGATAAAACTAGTTAGAAGCATAGCTTTATGAAATGATTTCTTGGTGGTGACAAATTGTATCTATCAAATGAATCGATCGTTGGCTAGCTATATTTGATAAGATACTAAGTCACATGTAACTAGACGTGTAAGTCATAGACATAATACTGTTAAACAGCTGATCTCAATGGTGTAAACTCGTGGTACCTTTAAGAGATTTACCAAGAGATCAAGTATACTGCATATCGAAGGGAATGAGATTAGCCTATTACGTAAGAGTCTTTGTAATGGTAACCCTATCCTATTAACTGGAGATCCCAAGATCTTGGTTCAAATTGACAATTAAGTTATGAAAATTCCATGAAACACTTAAAAAATTATTTCCAACTCATTCATATGATATTAAAGTGCTTTCTGCAGAATGATTGAAAGGTTAAGATACACTTTTAATGATTCCTATAGCTTGATTCAGTCAAGTGGAGTATGACAGAATACTCTTAATAGGAGGTCACCTATATAAGTGTGAAGTGGGGCCGCCTCTATGAGAATTTGTTGAGGCTAAAAATTCTCTAAAACACTTATGAAATCCAAAAGTGGTCCATGGCCAAAATAGACACAATCTGAGAACCATAAACTGTTTAGAGAAGACATTGTGTGAGTACTATTATCTTGACTTACACCAACGGCTGAGTGGTTCAATATATCACGTTCACCAATTAGCCAAGTAAGTCCGATAGTATTTCACTAAGGGAGATTCAGGGCCAAAAGCTACCTTCTCGGATGCAGTGTTTTTCTGCCCTCTCTCTCCTAGTGTCTGCATAATCATTTGCATTAATTTTTCATTAATGTGGGGGATTGTTGGAAATGTGTATCGAAAATTCGTTATTTGGTGAATGAGAAATTAAGCCAAATTTGAGCCATTGAATTGTTGAAAAATAGTATAGAATATTCTAGAGTATTCTAGAAAATATGATGAAAAGATGTGTTTCATATGGATCATGACTCTTAGAGATCATGACTTTTGGTGTTATTTTTCAATAATTATCTCTTTATGTAGAGATGTAATCGTGTCTCTTTATGGAGAGATATAAATTTCAAGAGATATGTCTCTTGGTTTGGCTTTTCCAACTATTATATAAGAACCCATGTTTGTGGATTTTATTTTGATTAATTCATATCATTCTTTTCGTATCATGTTGCATAAAATACTTTGTAGAAGCAATCATTTGTGCAAAAAGTCATGGTTATGGAAGAGAGAGAATTTCGTTCGAGTTCGTTGGTTTAAACCATTTGGAGTGCTCCTATGACTAGACGTGGTCGTTGTATCTTGAAAGATGATTGTTAAGAAACTGTTAGCACCGATGTGGGGCAAATTCATCTTAAGGAAAAAGTGTCCAACACTTGCTTCGGCCAAATCGCATCACTTTCATCATTTCTTTGTTTATCTTTCTAGTTTACGTTTGATTTCAAAATCTGATCTAATTTATTTATATGTTTATATTGCAAGGAGAACTTTTGAAGAAAGTTATCATTCAAGAATAGAAATCGATGAATCTATATTCATGCGTTCGGATGCAGTTTTCGATAAGTTAAGATTACGTCTCGACTACACGGTACGTTTTATGAATTATACACAATATCGGTGTATTATCCCTACACTTTTGCACAATAGAAATCTATTATAATCCCAACATAGCCACATAAAATTTGAGTAGTTGTTCTCTTAAACTTCTTCTTATCCTTCTTTAAAATTTCGAGAATAGATAGCTCGATTATAGTTAAACAAAAACAATCTTAACTTTTTATTTATAAAAAAAGGTCTATTTATAATATAAAAAAAAGTCTAAAAAACACTCGAAATCTGTTTTTTGATTTATAAAAGAAAAAACAATATTAAGCCCCTGTTTGACACCCATCTCATTCTCTTTTTTTTTCTCTCATTCTTCATTTCAACCACACATTTTATCAATAAAATAATACTACACATAAACCTAAAAATTCTCATTACTTTTTCACCACACATTTTTCCATCAATCACTATTCCAAAATTTAATTTTTCTCTAAAATGGGTGTCAAATAGGGTTTAAGTTGAAAGTCGGTGGGTTACATGACCCACTAGGACCCATTATGGGTCCGTCAATGCAAAATGTTACCTAAAAATGGAAATGATTTTTTAAAGCAAACGGTCAAGTTTCTTGTCGAATTTTTTAAATGAATTTTCTCATTTTTAAAAGGTTTTTTTTGGGTTTTTTAGGAGCTAAATTATTTGTAGAGAGAAGAAAAATGGAGAATGTTAGAATTTTCAAGAGGGTCGATCCTTTATTTTGCCTCAATTCAAGATATTTTTTTAGAGAGTAGAAGACTAAATCTTAGGGTGTTTGATAACACCCCTTTTCCATGGAAAATGAAAAGAAATTCCATTTTCCTTGCAATTGTGTCGTTTGATGGCCAACTTTTTGCCTAGAATTTCTACCAATTATTTTCCACTCACGCGCCTTGTTCTTGGCGTGAGAGGAAAAGGCTTTCTCACCTTTTAGGTGAGAAAATGTTTTCTTATCTTTTTTTTTTTTTTTAAGTAATGGAAACAAATTTCATAATCAAGTGTAAAAAAAAATTTAACTTTCATGGACAATTTTGATGCAAACGAAGGCCAATTGGCCAAACGAACACTAAACTTTGATAAAAAAATGATTTTTTAGGAAACATTTTTTTTTCCTTTTTTTTTTACTTTTTGGCAATGGAAACAAATTTTATAACCAATTGTGGAAAAAAATATCACTTTAATAGACAATTTCCATATAAAACAAAGTCAAACGAATAGAAAATTTAAAAATTTTCCAGGTGAAAATTATACCAATCAAACACACTTGAAATCATTTTCCCTGCAAAACATTTTCTAGGCAAATCTTTTCCCTATAAAACATTTTCTTTCCACCCATTTTCCACCCTTGCAATCAAACGCACCCTTAGATTTTTCAAGCATTTTTAGTTGGACAAATGGCCTTGTTTATGGACCTTTTGGTCATTTTTATGAGTTTATATTTCCTCATTGTGTTGTGTTGGAAGTTATGATTAAATTTAATTTCCAAAATTATTTTTGAGACTTGCGTTCTCGTGACACTCATTAAGCAATTCATTATGTTCACATATGAATTTACTGTACTGAAGTTTGAAATCTATGTTGATTGTGTCAGAACTTGCCATAACATTTCTGCCCATATTCGAGGTCCTTAGACCTTTTGGTGGTCGAGGCCATAATTTGAGTTTTTAGCCAAGGCTATGGTTTTGCTCACTTTGCTACTATATATTACTCTTGGGATTGAGGCGTCATATGCACACCGAAATACTCCATTAAAAGGCAAAGATCACAAGTCGAGAAAAATGTTCGATGATCGTTTGCATTCCGACAATCAATCTAACGATCGGACGAAAAATTATACGAGTGCAAGAGAGGGAGGGAGATTTGGCTAGGGTTATGATACTTACCTTTGTGAAGTGAAGTCACGTATATAATGGTTATGATACTGAAATACTCCATTAAAAGGCAAAGACCACCAGTCGAGAAAAATGTTCGATGATCATTTGCATTCCGACGATCAAGTCAACGACCGGACAAAAAAATTATATTAGTGCAAGAGAGGGAGGGAGATTTGGCTAGGGTTATGATACTTACCTTTTGTGAAGAGAAGTCACGTATATATAGAAAAATGATAATGGGTAAAGTGGTTAATGGATTGAGCTCATGCCCATTATGAAGTTGTTTAACTAAATACTCAAATCAATTGAACAGTCGATGTCACATTGACATATATGAGACCCACTCTGTCATATGTATGTCACATCATTTATAGGTGTAACAACATATTTTATGGGATCCACAAACTTTTCATTTATGTATTTCATTAACTCTATTTAAAGTTTGATTTTAATTCCACTAAATATGACTATATAAATAAAAACCTTTCGACTTACCTACAAACTAAGGCCTGTTTGGGAGGAATTAAATTTTTCTACAGTAAATTAATTCTCATTTTCAACCGCACATTTTTCAATAAAATAATATTTTCCATCACATCAATAATTTTTTCTTTTTTTTCAACCACACATTTCCCATCATATCACTATTCAAAATCAATTCTTCCCCCAAAAATCTCTCCCAAACAAGCTCTAAGACAATTCAATTTCACATAAAGCTTTGAAGATGCTTTTATTTAACAACATTCTACACTATACAAATTTCAATGAATTGTGCACAAAGTTACAATATCATGTAAAACAAGTTAAAATTTTAATGACATTGCAAGAAAATTCCGAAAAATAGTTTTTCATAGAGCTCATAATACTTCGGTTGGAAAATCAATAGGCATATTCATTTCATTGATAGTACTTATTGAACCTTTAATCTAGTAATATATCACGATTAATCATAGAAAATAATACGATGAAAATTAATTATACAAGACAACTTCGACCGCATTTTGTCTTACTCAGTAGTGAATCTTTCAAGTTTCAACCAACCAAACAATTGCTAGGGAAAGACAAAGTAACACAAATAAATAAACAAATAGAATATTAATGAATAAATATATTAAAAGATATGATAATTAAACACAAAATTCATGACTCCATTAAATACAAAATATAAAAAATATAAACAATTTTAGCCTCTGTTTGGTATCCATTCTTTTTTTCATTCTTATTCTTCTACTAATTTTCAACCACACATTTATCAATAAAATAATCATTTTCATCACATCAATAACTTTTCCTTCATTTTCAACCACTAAAAAGGTGTGATTTGACGCAAAGAATGCATTTTTTTCTAGAATAATGGCTACCAAACGGTGCCTAAATTCTGAATTTTTATAAGCGTTATTATACACAAAAGCCCATTAATAACAAAGCCCACGAAAGCCCGACCCGTACAGATCCGTGTCTCCGTCTATAAAAGGACCTCATAATGCCTAATCGTTATTTTCTTTGGCCGACTCTTCTCTATCAAAGGGGGAGAAAATCGGAGATTTCTGTTTTTAACCATTTACCACACTCTGATCAACTCAACAATTGAAGGAAAAATAAGCAACAAAACAAAAAAAAAGCTCAAATCGATCTTGAACTTGAACGAACACTTCTGCTGCAGCTGTTTTTAGTATTTTGGTTGGATTCAAGAACGTAATTATAAATATTCTGTTAATATGGATATACGCTTCCCTTATTCGCCGGCGGAGGTAGCCAAGGTCCGAGTCGTCCAATTTGGTATCCTCAGTCCTGATGAAATTGTAAGTCCCCAATTCTCTAGGGTTTTTCTTCAACTTCCCCAAAATGTGTTTGGCATTAATTTTTTATTAATTGGTTTTGGCAGAGGCAAATGTCTGTAGTTCACATAGAGCATAGTGAGACAACGGAGAGAGGTAAGCCTAAGCCGGCGGGATTGAGTGACCCTCGACTTGGGACCATTGATCGGAAGATGAAGTGCGAAACATGTATGGCAAACATGGCAGAGTGCCCCGGCCACTTTGGTCACCTTGAGCTTGCGAAACCCATGTTTCATATTGGCTTCTTGAAGACCGTGCTCAGCATTATGCGTTGTGTTTGCTTCAATTGCTCGAAAATATTAGCTGATGAGGTATGCGTGTTCTGGTTATTTTGAATTTGTTGAATTGATTAGAGATTGATTGTGAACTCGATTAAGCTCCTATTTGGTTTAGCTCAGTTTTTAGTAGATTTTGATAAAAGTTGAAGAAATGTGTGGTTGAAAAGTTGATAAAAGTTGAGGGTTTCATGAAATGCGTTTTGAGGAAAAATGAGTTTTAGAAAATGGGAGCCAAACATGGGCTAAGTAACACTATTAAAGCATGCAAAATTTTTTGTCGCGTGACTTTGATGATACGTGTAAGGTTTGTGAATTATGCTTCTCGTTATAAGATCATTTAAAATTGGATGATTTGATTACTGATCTGAGATTGATTGTAAACTCATCAAGTAACGCTATTGGAGCATGTGAATTTTTGGTTTTAGAGCTTTCTTGTGAAAAGCAAAGAAAATCTGAAGAAAATTCTGTATTGGGATAGGAGCTGACACATTCAATCAATTGTATTATCATCCCTATACACCAGCCTTGCTTTTGCATATACAGTTGTGTAATATATGTAAGTGGAAGGAGTAAAAATATTGTAGAAGTGGTTACAATAATAAGTTAAAAGAATCTCAGTGTTGATCTCTAATAAATTATATGGACGAGGCTTGTGAATTATGTTCTCTTTATGAAGGTCGACAGCTACGGCCTGATCTATTATTTGCATTTAATACAACATCCTATACTGTTGTCTCATTAACTGAATCTTCGGTAATACATCAAAAGTTGATCTAATATTCATAAATGTTCACCTCATTTCTTCATGTTAAGATTACTGCTCGTGTCCTTTTGTGAATGTAAAATTTTGGAGTCTTTAGTTGCCATGGAAACAATAATGGAATACACAGAAGTATCTGACTTCATTTAAAAATTAAATCGAGACTTCATTAAGGTATCTGTTGTACGTCAAATGTTGTGTTTCCATTAATGATTTAGAAATATTAGTGTAATGACAAATGACCACACGTCTTGCCGGGACTCAATCCTAATTTTGATCGCAAGAAACTAATTGTTCTTACTTGGTCTTGTGGTGACGTACCATTTAGACGGGGTCAACCTGCAATCCTATGACTCTCACAATCTTCTTAGTCCTTTTTGAGGTCATAAAATTTTAGTTGTTCACTCCTCTCTCTATATATGCAAGAATGAACTGTTAGCTCTTTGTCCTGCTGCTGCACTATCAATCTACAGAGCCGATCTGCCTAATGAACTGTTAGCGCCTCTATCATCCTGCTGCTGCACTAGCAATATACAAAGCCAATCTGCCTAGATAAGATAATTTCTTTCGTTAATACCTATTGTTAATCAATGACCCCCCTGCGAGTATATTGGTCCCCTATTTTAATTTCAAATGAGGAAGAAAAAGAGAATTTGCTGTGGACATGTGCTGGGCGGAGGAGTTCCGAAATTAAGCTGTTTGAGAGGGTAAATAATTGTTAGCTAAAAGTTGTGACATATTGTCCCCTGAATTGTGTCTATGACCATTTAGAATGATTGATGACAATTGTTTACTAAAGACAGCTGAAGGATTGGATTTTTCCAAGTTCCTTGTTTGAATCTATATCGTGCCAGGATTTACACACTGAAGGAAGAGGAGGGACTTCCATTTTCTTAACAAGATGGTGTATAATAGATAATGAGTGTATGCAACTTATGTAAGGAGTTAAGAAAAGTATTTCTGTTGAGATTAATGTTGTTCATTTAATCTTATTATCTTAGAGTCAGTACGATGCAACTTGTACCAGACATCCATTTGTATTTAAGTATCATGAATGTCACTTGCTCTTTTAAAATCTAGTTTTACTCATAAACAAATCCAGAATAGTTAAAATCCTGTCAGGGTGTTCCTTGTTATGGATATCTCTAGAATTATGCTTCTGCAGTTGTGTGGCTTCTGGTAAGAACCTTTGTGCTTCCCCAGATGACTTGATTCATGTAATATTTATTTTCCTAAAAGAAAGACATTTCAAATGCACAGGCACAAGCACAGTCATGTTAGTATCATATTTATAGTTATGGTTTTTTTATCTCTTTGCAGGATGAACCAAAGTTCAAACAAGCTATGAGAATAAGAAACCCTAAAAATAGACTCAGAAAGATATTAGACGCCTGCAAAAATAAAACTAAATGTGAAGGCGGTGATGAGATTGATGGACAAGGGCAAGATTCTGATGAACCAGTTAAGAAGAAAAGAAGTGGCTGCGGAGCTCAGCAGCCGAAAATTTCTATTGATGGTATGAAGATGGTTGCCGAGTACAAGCTTCAAAAGAAGAAATCTGATGACCAGGAACAACTGCCAGAACCTGTTGAGCGAAAACAACAACTTACTGCCGAAAAGGTTATCTTATTTTGCATGCAAAATGCCATTTGGCCTCATATGTTGGTCTCTCATGCTTTCAGTCTGGGTTTCGTTTGTTATGATCCTAATGAAGAGTAATTTCTAATGGCTTTTCTTCTTCCAGGTTCTTAGTGTCCTGAAGAGAATAAGCGATGAAGATTGTCAACTGTTAGGTTTGAATCCAAAATATGCACGGCCCGATTGGATGATTCTTCAGGTTCTTCCAGTACCTCCTCCTCCTGTTAGACCTTCGGTGATGATGGATACTTCTTCAAGGAGTGAGGCAAGCCTCTTCTTGAACTCTTTATGTTTTTATCCAGTGTCTTCAATTTCTATCGTACTTTTTTGTTTCCCTTGGGTGTCAGGTTGCATTCCATAAAATGATGAGATGATAAATAAATTTATGCTTCTAGGTTAAGTGAGATTCTTATTACTTGAACTCTTGGTGCAGGACGATTTAACTCATCAGCTAGCCATGATCGTTAGGCATAATGAGAACCTGAAGAGGCAAGAGCGAAATGGGGCTCCTGCACACATCATTTCAGAGTTTGCACAATTGTTGCAGTTTCATATAGCTACATATTTCGATAATGACCTGCCAGGGCAGCCAAGGGTATGGTTTTCTTCCCACTTTTGTTCATACACCATACGTCCTTCTCGATTGCCTTTTATATAATTAGTGTGAGTATATTGGTATTCTGTAGGCTACTCAAAGATCAGGTCGACCAATCAAATCAATATGTAGCAGACTGAAGGCAAAAGAAGGTCGGATCAGAGGTAACTTGATGGGTAAACGAGTGGATTTTTCAGCTCGGACAGTGATCACGCCCGATCCGACTATTAACATTGATGAACTGGGAGTACCGTGGAGTATTGCTCTAAATCTCACATATCCAGAAACTGTCACTCCATATAATATT
Organism: Fraxinus americana; assembly: GCA_035079005.1. NCBI lineage: Eukaryota > Viridiplantae > Streptophyta > Magnoliopsida > Lamiales > Oleaceae > Fraxinus > Fraxinus americana. The sequence goes on along the minus strand of CM068718.1, from coordinate 26,858,757 downwards.
GAAAGGTTTCCTTGTTTCATTTTGTTCTTTTGATTGTCTATCTTCCTGTACATTGGTTTACTCACTCATAGTAACTGGGCCTTGAATATAGGTTGAAAGAGCTTGTGGAATATGGGCCTCATCCTCCTCCAGGTAAAACTGGTGCGAAGTACATAATTAGAGATGATGGACAAAGGCTTGATCTTCGGTACTTGAAGAAAAGCAGCGATCAACATCTAGAACTTGGATATAAGGTGATCATTTTTATCTCTATGAGTAACAATGATCTGGATTCAGATTTTTCAGTACTTGTGCCTAAATTGAATGTCAATAATGCAGGTGGAGCGGCATTTGAATGATGGGGACTTTGTCCTGTTCAATAGGCAACCAAGTCTCCACAAAATGTCCATAATGGGGCATAGAATCAAGATCATGCCTTACTCAACCTTCCGCCTAAACTTGTCTGTTACTTCGCCCTACAATGCTGATTTTGATGGGGATGAAATGAACATGCATGTTCCCCAGTCATTTGAAACTAGAGCGGAAGTACTTGAACTCATGTTGGTTCCTAAATGCATTGTGTCTCCTCAAGCAAATCGGCCTGTAATGGGGATTGTCCAAGATACACTTTTAGGGTGCCGCAAAATTACCAAAAGAGATACATTTATCGAGAAAGTAATTATGTCGTATTTTGTTGCTTGTTAATTTACTTTGTTTTCCCCTATTGGGGTCTGAACCTTTTATATTAATCTTATACAGGATGTTTTCATGAACATTTTAATGTGGTGGGAGGATTTTGATGGCAAAGTACCAGCTCCAGCAATTTTGAAACCTAGGCCTCTTTGGACTGGGAAACAAGTTTTTAATCTAATAATTCCAAGACAGATAAATCTCTTGAGATATGCAGCATGGCATCAAGAATCTGAAAAAGGATTCATAACTCCAGGGGACACTCAAGTTCGAATAGAGAAAGGAGAGTTACTTTCTGGTACCTTATGCAAGAAGACACTTGGAACTTCCACCGGAAGTCTTATACATGTTATTTGGTATGTTTTTCTGCACATCACAAGTTCCAAAATGTAAATGCTAAAGCTGTCAGGCGCGTTTGATTTCCACTGTCTGGCGTGTATTTCCTATTGAACAGATCCCCACCTTTGATCGAATGCTTTCTGGTGTTAGATATTAGTTATTCTATTGTAATTATACATCATTAATTCATTGTATTGCTAAAATTACATTGCACCAGTTTTATACAAGAAAGCATATAGATGCTTTTCCAGGTATCAGATACACCGAACCTTCGATTTTAGGATTGAATAATTCTGATGGAATGCATCTAAAATGGATGGATATGCATTCATGACTTGCACGATCTTGTATAATTTGGAATACATTTAACTCTCACAAACACATGTATTGTATTGACGCCGGAATTATATGGTACATTCATGTATTGTAGCTGAAAAATAGTTGTCAGCTAATCACAGCAAACACTTTCTGCCTAAAATGTTTATTACATTCATGTAATATAGCTGAACTTTGGAGAGTAGCTAGTTAAATGTGCTTCTTGTGTTTGTATGTAATGTTGCTAATGCATACAGGGAAGAGGTTGGTCCAGATGCTGCTCGGAAGTTTCTGGGACATACACAGTGGCTTGTCAATTATTGGCTTTTGCAGAATGCTTTTAGCATTGGAATTGGAGATACAATTGCTGATGCTTCAACAATGGAGAAAATAAATGAAACTATTTCAAATGCAAAGAATGAGGTGAAGGAGCTTATCAGGTCTGCACAAGAAAAACAGTTGGAGGCTGAACCTGGTCGAACAATGATGGAATCATTTGAAAACAGAGTGAACCAGGTATGTAAAAGGAGTTAATTTTTCTGTCTGCGGTTTATTGATCCTGACATGTTCTTTGTCCCCTTAGGTGTTGAATAAGGCCCGTGATGATGCTGGAAGCAGTGCACAGAAGAGCTTGTCGGAAAGTAACAACCTTAAGGCTATGGTCACTGCAGGATCGAAGGGAAGTTTCATCAACATATCACAAATGACTGCTTGTGTGGGGCAGCAGAATGTTGAAGGTAAACGAATTCCTTTTGGATTCATAGACCGGACATTGCCCCACTTCACTAAAGATGATTATGGTCCAGAAAGTCGTGGTTTTGTGGAGAACTCGTATTTAAGAGGGTTGACCCCCCAAGAGTTCTTCTTCCATGCTATGGGTGGTAGGGAAGGTCTAATAGATACTGCAGTGAAAACTTCTGAGACTGGATACATTCAGAGGCGATTGGTTAAGGCCATGGAGGATATTATGGTTAAGTATGATGGGACTGTGAGGAACTCTTTGGGGGATGTTATTCAGTTTCTTTACGGGGAAGATGGTATGGATGCTGTCTGGATTGAATCACAGCCACTGGAATCTTTGAAATTAAAGAAATCAGGTTTCAATAACATGTATAGATATGAGATTGATGATCCAGATTGGAATCCTAGTTACATGTTGCCTGAAGCTGTGGAAGATTTAAAAACAATCCGTGAGATTCGCAGTGTGTTTGATGCAGAGGTTCAGAAACTTGAAGTGGATAGATACCAACTTGCGACGGAGATTGCGACAACAGGTGACAACTCGTGGCCCCTGCCTTGTAATATCAAGAGGCTTGTGTTAAATGCTCAAAAGACCTTTAAAGTTGACTTCCGAAGGCCTTCTGATATGCACCCAATGGAGATTGTGGAAGCTGTTGATAAGCTGCAAGAAAGGCTTAAGGTGGTGGTTGGTGATGATTATCTGAGTATGGAAGCTCAGAAGAATGCCACACTTCTTTTCAATATATTACTGCGCAGTGCCTTGGCCAGTAAGAGGGTTTTAAAGGAATACAGGCTTACGCGTGAAGCTTTTGACTGGGTTATTGGTGAGATAGAATCTCGTTTCTTACAGTCTCTTGTAGCATCTGGGGAAATGATTGGTTGTGTTGCTGCACAATCAATTGGTGAGCCTGCAACGCAAATGACACTTAACACTTTTCACTATGCTGGTGTGAGTGCCAAAAACGTTACTCTAGGCGTTCCGAGGTTGAGGGAGATCATTAATGTTGCTAAGAAAATAAAAACACCATCGCTGTCTGTATACTTGAAGCCTGAAGTCAGTAAAACAAAGGAGAGGGCCAAAAATGTCCAATGTGCACTAGAATACACTACTTTACGTAGTGTTACGCAAGCTACAGAAGTTTGGTATGATCCAGACCCCATGAGCACCATCATAGAGGAAGATGTTGAATTTGTGAAGTCCTATTATGAGATGCCCGATGAAGAGATTGACCCTGACAAGATCTCTCCCTGGTTGCTTCGAATAGAATTAAATCGAGAAATGATGGTGGATAAGAAGCTCAGCATGGCAGACATAGCAGAAAAGATTAATCTTGAATTCGATGACGATCTCACGTGCATATTTAATGATGATAATGCTGAGAAACTGATCCTCCGTATTCGTATTATGAATGATGAAGCTCCTAAGGGCGAGCTGCAGGATGAATCGGCCGAGGATGATGTATTCCTCAAAAAGATTGAAAGTAACATGTTGACAGAAATGGCCCTTCGAGGCATTCCAGATATTAATAAGGTGTTCATAAAAAACAGCAAACTGAATAAGTTCGACGAAACTGAAGGATTTAAGGCAGAGAATGAGTGGATGTTGGATACAGAAGGTGTTAATCTTTTGGCTGTCATATGTCATGATGATGTTGATGCGAGGAGGACCACAAGTAATCACTTGATTGAAGTTATCGAAGTTCTCGGAATTGAAGCAGTCCGTAAAGCCTTGTTGGATGAGCTGCGTGTTGTAATATCTTTTGACGGATCTTATGTAAATTACCGGCATTTGGCGATATTGTGTGATACCATGACATATCGTGGTCACTTGATGGCCATCACTCGCCACGGGATTAATCGCAATGATACTGGGCCCATGATGAGATGCTCATTTGAAGAAACTGTTGACATTCTTCTGGATGCTGCTGTCTTTGCTGAAACAGATTACCTGAGGGGTGTCACTGAAAATATAATGTTAGGTCAGCTAGCACCGATTGGCACAGGAGACTGCGCCTTGTTGCTGAATGAGGAGATGTTGAAACAAGCCATTGAGATCCCTCTGCCGAGCTATATGGAAGGGGGCATGGATTTTGGCATGACTCCTGCCCGTTCACCACATTCTGGAACACCATATCACGATGGCATGATGTCTCCAAGTTATCTGCTCAGTCCAAGTCTGCGGTTATCTCCAGTTACAGATGCTCAATTTTCTCCTTATGCTGGTGGAATGGCTTTTTCTCCGACATCGTCTCCAGGCTACAGCCCATCATCTCCTGGATACAGTCCATCATCCCCTGGATATAGCCCCACTTCTCCTGGATATAGCCCCACTTCCCCTGGTTATAGTCCCACTTCCCCAACCTATAGTCCTAGTTCTCCTGGATATAGCCCAACAAGTCCTGCATATTCTCCTACCAGTCCATCGTATTCACCAACTTCTCCTAGTTATAGCCCCACCTCACCTAGTTACAGCCCAACGTCGCCAAGTTACAGCCCGACTTCCCCTAGCTACAGTCCGACTTCTCCAGCGTACAGCCCGACGTCTCCAGCATACAGCCCGACATCTCCAGCATACAGCCCGACTTCTCCCTCGTACAGCCCTACGTCTCCATCTTACAGCCCAACCTCGCCTTCCTATAGCCCCACCTCTCCATCATACAGTCCAACTTCTCCATCATACAGCCCCACCTCACCTGCGTATAGCCCAACCTCTCCTGGTTATAGCCCCACCTCCCCGAGCTACAGCCCTACCTCTCCAAGTTACAGTCCTACGTCCCCGAGTTACAATCCCTCAGCCAGATACAGCCCTTCCCTGGCATATTCACCTACTAGTCCAAAGATCACACCTTCTAGTCCATACAGTCCCTCCTCTCCAAGTTACAGGTAATTTTGGTAAAGCATTTTGTAATTCTTGCTGTTTATTTTTGGCTGAATTGTGTTCATTCTAATTACTATGTGAAGCAACATAATATTAGCTAAAGGCACGAGTCACTGCCGTTATCACAGATGGTTCATCATAAGTTGTTGGTTATATTATTAGAGTTCTTTGTTATGTCACTAAAGAATCTAGATTAATTCAAAATATTGCATCGCTTCTGCAATTTGACTCGAGAATTACATGGTTGAGTTTTTATCCTTTATTGCAGCCCAACATCGCCTTCATACTCTCCGACATCTCCGACATATTCTCCTTCTAGTCCAACATATAGTCCAAGCAGGTAAATTGATTATTATTACATTTCCATTTATGGATTCTTGAAAGAAGAAACATGATGGGATATATAGTGCTTTCATTTAATTTCTGTAAATCTTATGTTATTATTTGACTTTTCAGCCCGTATAACTCCGGTGCTAGTCCGGACTATACTCCTAGTTCTCCACCATACAGGTGAGTGGCAGTACTGTGTTAGCTGATGGAATTTATCCCAAAATCAAACATTGCTATTTTAGCTATACTTGTTTGGTTCTAAGCTGTTCTCATTTTTTGTCATGTCTTCAGTCCAAGTGGAGGATACTCACCTAGTGCACCTGGGTATTCCCCTTCCTCAACCAGCCAATACACTCCCCGTGTTAGTGAGAAAGACGACAAAAGTATTCAGAATGATAAGAGCAGCCGCTGAACCTCATCATGTACCATTGACCGTGATGGAGAACCAAGTTCCTAATCTTGATATCCTGACTTTTCTGCCGTGTTTTCAAAAGATGTCAGCTAATGACTGATAGTTGCCTTGTAGATCACTATTATGATTGCCTTCTGATTGATTTGATATCATGTACTAAATTCAATGTGGTTGCACATTCTAAATTTGGTAGTAGTACATTTAATCATGGACATGTTTGTGCTTGAAATTGAATAATTTGGTTATCGTTGTAAAAGCATAGGAAAATGTGAAAATAGAAAAACCAAAAGTCTACTTGGATATGAATATGGAAGTTGGGCTGTCAAATAGGAACTCCTCACTCAGAACTGAGTTTTAGCCTGATTATTTGAGTTTGTTTTCTTTGTTAAGTTTGAAGGTCACTTATCTAGTGTATCTTCATATGATTCTGTAAAAAACATGTAACGTTACAACATCTACTGGGTGGACTGCCCAAATTTTCAATGTTTTGTAGTTTTATATTTAATGTAATGTTCTTTTTTTACCTCAACCTAGAATTTTGTATTGTGCCCTCCCCCTCCTAATTGGTGAGGGCCGTTGAAACAGAGAAAATATAGGATGGGATTGTCCACTACCTGCAAAAGTGTTGGCATCTGTGATTATTTGCACGATTTATCGTACGTTCTCCGGGTGCTGGAATTGTGTGATCGTGCTGCTTCTGAAGTCGGATCTCTCTAGAATTTTAGTTGTCTACTATTGCTTCTTTTGCACTCAGTTTCGTTGCTATAATGTCTACATTTTGATACTTCAAAGTGAATCTTTCTGGTTTTACTGCTCTATCAAGAGCTGAAACACAGTTGAAATCAAATCAGCCAAACTTGGCCGAGGAGTTACATGCCATGTTGCCAATCATTTCTGTCCATGCCTATTGCCATGATTACTATCGTTTGATCAAGCTTGTGGTAAAGGCAACACAAAATACCATAACTTATCGTATACTAGAAAACCACGATGCGTCGAGTCTAATGGTCATGTGCACTATCTCAATGAACGATGGGTCATTTACAAATTTTAAGTTTAGTGTGATTTGTCGTAGTTTATTTTGGATGGACTTAGAGAACTTGTTCTCTTAGAATCCACACAATTAAGATGACATGCATATCAATAATATGAATTGAAGATCAGCTGATCAGCATAAGAGAACAACACTAGTTGCCACTAGGTTTAGCTTATAAGTATTCCACTTATAATCCAACTTAAAAACTCGTGTCACGTAAATTACAAGTATGTTATATAGTCGGTTCGAGAATAAGGTCACCTAGGCAGTTGCTTAAGGTCTCGTGTTTTATTTTACACTAATTGTGAAGTTCTTGATCATTTCTTTTATAGAAAATGATCTCAATAGATTAAGTTTACATATATAATTTTTTTGGTTAATTAAATTTATAAATATTACAAAATTAGAATATTTGTTGTGCAAAATTCTATCGGGAGTTAAATAATTATTAAAAAAAAATTAAAGATTACGAATTTTTGTTACTAAGATTGAGAAAGTAAAAATTTCGATAAATTTGCTGCTAGAGGATATTTTGTCAATAAATAATTTAATTAAATTATAAACTTTAATATTAAGGAATAGATGTTTTTGAAGAAAAATAAAATGAAATTATAAACTTTAATATTAAGGAATAAAGAATAAACGTTTCTTTATCAACGATCAGATGCCAAAGCATTACAGATGATTGCTAATGATATTAAATGTCGGTAAAAAAAAAATGTTAGTACTTGGGATTGGGGAAATGTTCTTGTACAGCCTTTTTGTACAGCAAATTACACAGCCCACATACATGGGGGTGGGGCCCCCACCCCCATGTATGTGGGCTGTGTAATTTGTTGTACAAAAAGGCTGTACACATAGCAAAGTCCCTTGGGATTTTTTCGGTGATCATTTTTTTATATTCTTTTTCATGATTATCTACAATATATAAAAATGAGGGAATGAGGAGAAACTTTTGATTACCAATTTTACCCTTGCATATTTAGTTATAGGTCCAATATACCCTTATTTATTCTTTTATCTTCGATTTTTCATTTTACCCTTACATTTTTATGTTTATGTTCAATAATACCCTTAAATTAAACTTATTTCAACTAAATACAATAATTTTAATTTTAATATTATTTATTTTTAAAATTAAGTCAATTAATTTTCACTAAACACTATTATTACTAATTATCAATACAATTGATAAAAACCTATATAAAAACAAAATAAAAATTATGACAATACTACATATATAATTAACATGAAATGGCATAAACTATTAAGTCAAATAATATTAATATATAGAATTTATAAAAATAATAAAATTATATATACAATTAATTTTTTTTAAACCTAATATACATATTAAAAGAGTATTGCATTCCTAAAAGATTCCATTGTAAATAAAACATAGTAGTTAAAAAAAATCCCATCAATTAACATTCACTTGATAAATACTAATGAAACTCATCAACTCTTTAATCACCATTAATTTGATAAATTATGAGACAAAAAGGTCATTTTTCAATAACCCAAGTGTGATAATGTGCTAAACACATTTTACTTTTACATTTTTATATTTATGGTGAACAATACTCTTTAACATTCAATTTGTTTCCTCCAAATAAGATAATTAATAATTATTATTGCTTTCAAAAATTAAGTCAATTAATTTCCACTAAACACAATTATTACTAATTATTAGTACATAATTAATAAAAACATTATTACATACAATTAAAAGAAATTATAATAATACTATATATAATTAGCTTGAAATGACGTATTTTATCAAGTCGATTCATATTAAGATATAGAATTTATATATAAAAAAATACTTGCACAATTAAATTTTTCAAACCAAATATTACATATTAAAAATGGTATTGCATTCCTAAAATATTCAATTGAAAATAATAAATTCAATCATAATTGTAACCTTCAAATATTTTATTAATCAAATACATAATTATAGAACATTTGATTGTCCATAATATAAATATTTTGCTTTGAATTGATTTTTCGATAAGAGTTTTAGACCAAAGGAAGGAAATAAATGTATGAGAAATTCCCCTACTCTTCAAGTCTCAATTATGAATTTGTCATTCGTAATCTGATAAGTACATTTCGCACACTTATTTAGATTGTCAAAACATGGATATTCCTTATTATTTGGATTGAATTGTCACTAAATTTGTTGTTTATTCTATGTTTTAGGTTCACATCGATAAATACATGGAAATTGAAGAAAGGGAGCAAGAAAGGGAGTTTATTGATGCAAAAAGAGAAGATGTGGACTAAAATGCACATGATCAAAAGTTAACTCGAAGCGAGAAACGAAAGCAGATAGTGCAAGGAGATAAGTGGACATGAAAAGAAGAGCAAGGACTGCATAAAATAGAGAAAAATGTACCAAAATGGGAGCTTGTGAAAAGTTAGGGGCCAAATTGCAATTGGCCCCAAACTAAGCTGCAAGGCGCGCGCCCTCATCTGCAGGCGAGGCGCGAGCCTTACAGCAAGGCAGCCTCGATTGAGGCTACCCAAAGACCTAAGGCGTGCGACTCTGGCCAAAAATTGAAAAAAAAAAAATCTATTTCCTTATTTTGTTTTGGTTTTTTTCTCAAGAATTCTTGCATAAGCTAAAAAGGTTCTTTAAGTAAATAAATAATTTTTTCCAATGATTAAAATCATAAATAGGTAAAATATTATTTTGACCCTAAACCTTACTTTAACTCCTATTTAACAATCATTATTTTTAAACTTTTTTTCCTATATATTCATTTTCAACCACACATTCACATAATAAAATATTCTGCACGTAAATTTAAAATTCTTTCATACTTTTTAAGCATATATTTTTTTAAACATCACTATTCAAAATTATATAATTTTTTCAAATAATGATTGTCAAACAAGGACTTGATGTAGCCCTTGTTTGATTCACATTCCAAAAAAAAAATAATTATTTCAATACTCATTTTCAACCACACAATTTAATAAAATAATATTACACGTAAATTCAAAATTTTTCCTTCTTTTTTAATCACATATTTTCTATCACATCACTATTTAAAATGCATTATGAGTACACATTAACCAATGATCTCATTATCAACTTAACTGAATAAAATGTAGATTATAATCTCTTACTATCTAAAAGTGATGAATCATTTACTAATCATTCAAAAATTTCATATGATTCTTGAAATACATGAACGATATTGTATTAGCGACTCCTGGCAAATCAACATCCAGTATCATTAAAGTGTAACTGTCCCCACCCCTCGTATAAGGCACTATGATAACCCCAAGTCAAATGAAAAATTTCATTACCGAACGTTAGTGATTAACCATTCACACTCAGATAGTTATCCATGTGGAATCTCTTCTGCGGATTTTCAATATTTTGTTCTATAACAAAACATTTACGCGTTCATTTAAGTGTTACCATACTTTAACTTGTGAGATCAACTATTTACTTCACAAGTAAGAAATGTCACATGTGATTTTTTTTCTCAGTCATATGTAATTTGCATCCTTGTGATTAACAAATTACCAAAATTTGAATTTACGGATTTTATTATTTAATTTATTAGAATATTAATTTAATAAAATAATAGATCTGTCATAAATGAAATGTATCGAGTATATATTAAAAGTGTTTAAGTCCAAAGTTGATTAGATTTATGGCATAACACTTACAGTTTGGACACTTGAACAATACCTTTGCATTGAACAAGATGAATAATGAATGTTTACAAGTATAATTTTACTACTGTCCATTTTTTAAAACATTATACAACTAGTTTAATTGTACTTTTGCAGTTTTTCTATTCTCACATCCTATAACTGAAGCAGAGGATTAGAATTATAGAGTTGTTCTGGTGGAAGGAGCAAATGAACAATCTTGGGTGCTGAGGATGATGCAGAGCAATGATCTGAGAGGAGGGAAATCTCTAGAAGAACACCTGCACACATTTTCTATCCTGTTTCTATTTTAGAAATAGACAAGGATAGCCATTTTTAGGTCAAAAATATTTTTCGAATTCAGTTGTGATAGTTTTAAAACTAATATTCTATCTATTTTCAACTCTGGATTGTCATAAAATCTATTTGAGTTAAGGTTGAACCATCAACTTAATGAAAAGAAGAACACTCTGTAATCTCAGTAAACGTAAGTTTTGTTACTATATTATACATTCCTTTCAGATTCCAGTTGATGTATAATTTCTAATACTTAATCCCTATTAGGACAATTGATTATTTTTAAGAGATTTTTGAGACTGGGTACAGATTCAATCCTTAATGCATATTGATAACAGTTAGATTTAGAACCTTAACAGATCGTTTTGAATCCTACCTATTCCTGCATCAACTCTTAAATTTACACATCCTTATGAACTCTATCTAATGTATTTACCATATTCTCAACACGTTGAGTGAGACTGAAATTCCATATTTCACAACCGAGGTCAAAACAAAATCAAGTCCTTTTGGCTCTTTCTCTTGCAAAACATCTACGTGCAATAGGAGCAAAACTATATGGGGCTTGCCCCCATGGGCATGGCGCAATGGTAAAATATGAGGGTTCTCTTCGAAGTATCGAAAGTTCGAATCCCCACGGCAGCTGGGATGCAAGATTTATATTGGAAGGCAACATTTAAATGTTGAAAGACAGAGGTCCACAAAGAAGAGAACCGTCGGATGTCCAGCCCAAGTGTGTGTAAGTTGTGACCGCATTCAAATTAATTCAGGTGGCGAACCAAGGGGAAATGCCGTCATAAATTTTTTTGACTAAACTTGTCTGTTATAATGAAGCTTGCATTCTCTATGTTCATAAAAGCCTCGTAGAGATGTTATAAAATGTTTAGGCCAAGAGAAGTGAAAGAAAATTTTACCCGCTTTGTAAGATGGTGGTAATAGATACACTTTTGTTTTTTTACCTGATATAAGACAGTAAATTGTTGTTTGGGAAAATTAGGCCCAATACCCTAAAAAATTAACTTATTTGATTAATACCCTGTTAACTAACTAAAACATTTAAGAACGTAATTAATACGTTATAAAATCCCCCAAATCCCTAAACCATGTACAGTCTATAATCATCGATAATTCTTTGACGGCTAATTTTGCTGGAAAAACGCTAAAAACTGATGGAGCTGGTGATGGCCATGAGACGACGGCGGTGCTACTGGTTGTGGTTGTTCTTCCTCCTCCTGGTGGCGGCGACGGTGGTGGTTTTTTCCTCTTTCTCTTCTTCTACATTTCTTGAGATTCTAACAACTTGGGTTCTAGTTAGGATAAAGATGAGGATTCCTCAGATGATCCGACTCAGGCCCTTGTTTTTCTTTTCTTGTTCCAGCTTTTTTTAAAACAACTTTTGCTTATTTTCAGACATTGGCTTTTAAGCTGCTTTGTCTTTGCTTCTCACTCTTCTCCTCTTTCTTCTCATTCTATAATATCTGCTGCTTATCTCAAAAGTCTTTGCCATTCAACCTTACAAATTCCATCACTTTAAACAGAAAGAGGCGAGCACACCCCCACTAAAGCCTATAAAACTCTAATTTCAACCTAACCCATCTTCTTCATAATACTACTCACTTTTTCACAGCTAAGCTTTTAATGTACTAACAAGACTGCAGGAATATAAATAGAATTCTTGATTTACTCTAAGGCTAAATCAAGAATCCCTATGCGATGGGTTTTGAACCAAGAAACAAGCGGACAAGTTTTCTTCAATTAGCAGTGTTTGAACCAAGAAACAATGGATAAATTTGGTTACGGTTGGACGATAAAGATTTGTAAAATCTTATGACATAAACAAGTTGAACTCTCAATTTATTGAAAACACAACTTTTAAGTTTATTTTCTCTAGATAGCTTAATTTTGTTTGTGTGGAGCCATTCTATATGTTATGATATAAATCTGTATGACAAGCACTTTATCTCTAGGAGGTTTGATTGTTTCACCTTTGGGAATTATTAAAATTATGACTGAATTAAATGGATTCACGAAAAGGGCAAACACCCAATTTGTTGAGAATAAGGCTTTAGTAGAGGTTAGGATCCCACTTCCAAACTTATGAAACTGTAATGTGGAGTTTGATGCATTAATTTGAAGCCTACGTTGCACAATTCAAGAAAAATCATATTTGGTCACTTTTTCGAATGTTTGCATTTTTTTTTAACTTTTTGTCACTTTTCTAAACGTTTGTCACTTTTTTTTGAATTCATGTCACCTTTTTAGTGTTAGTCATTTTTTCTATCCCCTTTTTTTATTGTTTGTTACTTTTTTAAAATTTACGCCACTTTTTTAGTGACAAATATTAATTTGTAATAAAAGTGACATTATATTTCACTTCACTTTTTAATGAAAGTGATATTATAAGTTATTTTTTATTATTAAAAAGTGATATTAAAAGTGATATTACACTAAACTTTTTATTAAAAAGTGATACAATGTCACTTTTATTAAAAAGTGATACAATTCACCCAAAAAAGTGATCAGGGTTTCATTACTTTTTTTGAGTGTTGTCACTTTTTTGAGTTTTTATCATTTTTGAAAATTTATGTCACTTTATTGAATTAATTCTAAAGTTTTGATTAGTGTTTTGTCGCTTTTTTTTAGTCGTCACTTTTTTAAGTTCTGTCACTTTATTAAACTGAATCTAAGGTTTTGATTAATGTTCTGCACAATTAATGTTATGGATCTATAGGGGGAAATATTTGTTTTCCATTTTCCACCTCCTGTTCTTGATTGCTAACTAGTTACTGCTTTTTTTTGAGTTCTGTCACTTTTTTTGAGTTTCGATCACTTTTTATAGTGTTTGTCACTATTTTCTATTACTTTTTTGATTTTTTGGTCACTTTTTGATTAACAAAATCATTTTTTTACTAAGTGAGATTGTGTCATATTGTCACTTACTTAATTTTATATATTACCATCTAGGGATGTCAAAATTGCTCGTCAATTTTATAAAAGTGACATTGTGTCACTTTTTAAGTTTTTATCACTTTTTAAGAAGATAAAAAAATGAAATAATATGTTATATCTTCCTAATATAATCAGCAAGTGGATTGTCATGGACTTGCTAATTATTTTAAGAATATGATTACTGGTGCTGCACAAATAGATGGTGCTATTTTGGTATTTGTCACTTTTTTTAAGTTTATCACTTTTTTGAATTTGTATCACTTTTTGAGAGAGAGTGTGTGTGTGTGTCACTTTTTTGAGATTGTGTGACTTTAAAAAAAAAAAAAGTGACAATTTTTATAAAAAGAAAAGTAATATTGTGTCACTTTTTTCATTTTACACAATATTTTATACTTCCTAAAAACCTTTCATATGATTTTTCAAAACATCCTTAATTTTAAGGGTATTTTTGTAAGTACCTCGTTTGTTTTACTTGATATAAGACAGTAAATTGTTGCTAAGAAAATCCCCGTTAAAATTTATGGCCCATTTGGGAGTAATTTTAGAAGGGATCACTAGAGCAATGACTAGTTAGAGATTGTGTTTTTACCATCTTATGCGTTGTTGGTACAAATGACGAATAACAAAAAAACACGCATTATTTGCTCCACTTTTGGAATTTTTTTATATTGATTTATTTTATTTTTTTATTGGAAATATGGAAAGTTGTTGAATATAATATTTGAACGTAAATATTTGCTCATATTTAACAATTTAAGCTTTTAATCAAGTGGTTCGACAAGGTATCATGGTAGGCAAATGTCCTAAGTTCAAGTCTCTTGCCACCCATTCATTAAAAATTATGCACATGTTACTGTAAGGCTTTCATGGGAATAAAATAATCTCACTTACACGTGAGGGGCATGGTGAAGATAATATTTATATGATAAATATTTTGCCATTTCTAACGGTTCAAGGCTTTAGATTTGGGTTAATCCATTTGTACAGAATTTTTACAGCAGCATCTTGTGCAATTGTTTGTGTGTGTTTTTTTTTCCAACTTTGAATCCGTGTTGTTGATTTCAAATTTTTATATCAATTCTGTACAATTTTTCTGTACTGTAGACTGACTGTTGTATGTAATGGATTACCACCTCTCACATAACGCGTGAGGCCTGTGTGTATTTAAAAATTCCGACAATGTGGTCCTCATTCCTATTGTGAATAGTAGGTGAAAGATTCGATAAAAAAATTCTGCACATATAGCATGATCCTTTAGATAAGTGCTTCAACAATACATCTACTTTGTGATTTATTTTTTTGACACTATCATGTTTTTTCTTTTTCAAAAACATTTCTGGAATGACAAACTATTATGTTTTTTCTCACTTGTGGGTCTCCCTATGAGGAAATCAAATGTCATAGAAAAAGGAACTGTATTTGGCGATTTTCTAAGCTCGCTGAACGTGAGAGTTTCTATCCTTTAATATTTTATGTAACAGGTAACTTTTGGCTTAAAATATCTATTACTACTGTTGCTTAAAGAAAAAGGCAATATTGTCATAGAAAGGAAAATGCATATAGTAGAAATGAAACAAATTCGACATGAAGCTCTTAGAATTTTCCTCTCATTATTCCTACTCTTTTAGACAAGTATTTTAATAATTAATTTTTTCTCCAATTTTATATTTCAAAAGTTACAAAATGGGGCTTTTGAGTCCTCAATCTGTTGAGGGCGTTCTGTAAGGCATCCATATGGACCACCAATACCGCTCGAGACATGTTGGGAAGTGTCCCTCGGGTGTCGAAAATTTAAAGAAGTATAGAGAATGTAGGGCACACCATGCGGATTGTTAGACACATGTCTTGGAGTGTCGGTGTTGGATATGCGTCGGATATGGATACACCCTCCAGTAGGAGTGTCTATGATGTCACATGGTTTCTCATCTCTATCTAAGATATGCTTCATAGGTATTCTAGTGTTGACGATTATCATGCCATCTCTCTCTCTCTCTCTCAGCTCATGATTTAATTTCATTCGAGTTACCTATATAGACAACTGACATGGAAAAGGCATTCTCCTAAATGTTTGCTTAATTGATTAATGTTTATGCTACATGTACCGAATTTTTATACTAAATCTTTTACACCCCACTCACATTAGGAGGTGGGGACCACAACCCGGAATTTTTAATTACACATGGAGCCTGCGCACATTGTGAGAGGGGAGGGGGACACCATTCGGTACATTTAGACTAATTCATCTAAATTTGCCTAATATGAAACCCGTCCCCCTTCCCCTCCCCCTACCCCTGTGTGGTTGAGAGGGGGAGGAAATTTTAGATTAAGTACTCATTTTTGTTTGTGAATGCATGAATTTCTTTTGATACAGATGTCTGGACGTGAAGCAGCTAAATTGTTGGACTATGTTGAGTGCTTCCCCGATGGATAAGAGAAGGAACTAAAATGACCGAGGCTTGTACAGAAGTTAAAATTGAAGGATTCCCAACATGCATGTTAGCCATGCTAAATCCATAATATAGTGAGATAATGCAGAAATAAGTTGAAACCTTGATGTCTATACCGTCTCTACTCTCTTTGTGGCGCGTTTGGTATGTTAGACATACCAATATAGGTTGTTGGGAGCAAACAAGAAGTCCCACATCGGTTGTGTGAAGAAAAGAAATTCACCATATAACCCAAGTGGGCTACTCCACCCATTACCAATTGGTTTTGGGTTGGAACCTCACTTGGGTTTGGTGGAGTGGGCTTGGGTCCGGTCAATTTGCTCATTATTTTTCCCTACAACTGGTATCAGAGCCCAGGGTCAGAGGAACGTAGTAGAAAGCGTGGTGGCGATCGGGCTAAAAAATTATTCGCGTTTGAGGTGCCTTGTGTCGAAAGTCTTCCTAATATTGGTGGTTAGGCGGCGGGTCCCGTTTGGTCGAGGGCGACGGTAATAACGGCGGTACAAGATGATGGGCGAATGGATTATCGTTTGAGGGAAGGCCACAATGATGTGGTCCTTCGTTTGAGGGGAGGATTGTTGGGAGCAAACAAGAAGTCTCACATCGGTTGTGAGAAGAAAAGAAATCCACCATATAACCCAAGTGGGCTACTCCACCCATTACCAATTGGTTTTGGGTTGGAACCTCACTTGAGCTTGGTGGAGTGGGCTTGGGTCCGGTCAATTTGCTCATTATTTTCCCTATATAGGTCTAGTCTTTTATTTAACTTTTGTAATATTGACAACTTTTCGTTGTTGTTTTATGACTTTTTCACTAATGAACTCTTGAATTAATTTGATTTTGATGTTAAAATTAACCAACAAGAATGCCTAATCTGCACGGCACACGTTGCTTAGCCAACGGAAAATGAGGGCATTGTTAGCTGACACTCCAACGCTCAAATCATACGAGATGTCTCTATTTATCTTGAGAAAATTTGATGTTATTTCAAATAAGAATTTGATTGAACTTACCTTTTTCATTTGGCCTCGATTTGATATATAGAAGCAACGGAGAGATGGTGAAGAGGGAGAATGATCATGCTCTTTTTTAACAGTAGAGTACTATACTTGCAGGGCAACTTCAACTCCTGCACCAATTTCGTGTAAAACATCAAATTGGTGAAAATTACCTTTGACCCAACACCATTTCATGACATCAAATTGGTGCAACTAATTACGTGAATTTTTTTACGATTCTTCATATTTGCCTTTTGCCCTTTATTTTATACCACAACAATTAGAGTGGGAGAGTGAGTTCGGGAACACCTAAGTCACACTTGCACCATTGGGCAACCTATTGGACAAGGTCTCCGACATATGAAAACTACAAGAAAACCAGCAATAGTCCATCGGACTCAGAAAGTAATAATGAAAATGGCTATAGGTTGGTTGAATATTGAGTTCCGCTTAGGCTACGTGTTCTGTTCACGCGCTACGAAGCCGCACACAGGATCTTAGACAGGTTTCGTCCCCTTTCGGGAACACCTTCTTACTAGTAGGGGCTAGGGGACTCTTCATACCTGCTAACTCCTAGGATGAGAAGTAGGTCCCTTGGGGAACTTAGCGTTTGGACGAGGAGGAACAAGGATTCCTCACTTCTTTCTCTCATTCAAAATCGTGTATGAGA
Source organism: Fraxinus americana (assembly GCA_035079005.1). Lineage (NCBI taxonomy): Eukaryota > Viridiplantae > Streptophyta > Magnoliopsida > Lamiales > Oleaceae > Fraxinus > Fraxinus americana. The sequence continues at coordinate 26,841,001 of CM068718.1, read as the reverse complement.
CTTTCATCTCACACGGCTAACTATTGGATACATTAAAATAAAATTATTCATTATAATTCAAAAGTTATAAATTTGATAATTAAAATGAAGAACTTAATTGTGCTTTATGTTTCTTGTGGAAGTTTTTTTATTGTATGTAATATGTTGATTTTGTGTCTTGAAAATGCAATATTTTTAAAATTGTGGTATTAACCATTAAGTGTAATGCATTTTTTTAAAAAAAAAATTATGAACAAATATAACATTTTAGTTAATTAAATGCAACTTTTAATTTAGTAATTTTAGTAATGATATAATTTGTAATTAAAACTTTTTTTGAAATAAATTAATAGTCGGTAATTAAAAAATAAAGCAATAAAGGAAATACTCTTCGTTTGGTGTAATATTTGAAGATGACTTTGTACGATGTTGTGGAAGTTGTACCAATTTGGTGTCACGGGTTGAAGATGACCTTAAAATGACAATCAGCCAAATCTTCTGGTTGTAACATTTCATTTCAATGAATACTTGAAATTGTTATGTTGGGGTCGGAAAGTCCAATGTTAGAAAATTAGAGAAGATGGTTTTTGAGAAGTGTTATCTTATTTAGGGTGTGGCACTTAGTCGAGTTATGCCTCACAAAAGTTGGAGTCAACTTGCGACTAAGTTTAGTTTTCAAATTAGAATTTTGTCGATCTCGATATCAATTTGAGAGTTTATCACATCTCCGTTGTCATGATGGAGTTCCCATTTTTGTCATTTGTGCATCATGTGGACTTCTGAATATGAAGTTTGCGAGGGGACTTTTCCCGCTAATGACAGAAGAATTAGACAACTTGATGCACTTTGGGAGGAATTCCTTATTATGTGGATCTAATTTTGCCTAGATGCACCTTTCATCTCATTCAATTAATGAAGTGTTGACATATAACCGATTGTTTATTGAATTTTTTTCCCCAAAATATTTGGTAACTACTATACATATAGTTTGATTCGATGATTATATTGCAACCTCTCAAACTCGATAAGTGATCTACAACATTCAATTTGTTCGGTAAGAATTGTGAAGTCGGCCTTAATTAGATAACAATATGATCCCCAAGTTATTCATATAATTAATAATAATGGATTAATAATAGAAAATCTCCCTAAAAACGTTTCCAATTGCGATATACCCCCTAGCTATTGGAAATGACAGAAAATCCTCACATTTGAAACATTTTGTGCGAAATATCCCGATACCGTCAATTTTTCCATTAAAAACAGTAAAAATGCCAAAATTAAAAAGTAATAATTGCATTTTTAGTATCTAATATTTTTATTCTTTTACAAATTTTATCCATTTTTTTTGATGTACTTCTCACAGTCTCAAACATTTGAAACTTTATTTGGAATGAGAAGAAGAAATGAAACTTTAGGCCACTGGATCCCACCACCAACAGACTCATTTCACTCTTCTCTACAGCTTCGTCTCACCACTTTCTGGCCATCAAGACCACTAGATCCCACCACCAACAACCTCGTGTCACTCTCCTCTACAGCATCCAACTAATCATCAGCCATGAAACAACAAGAATCACCAGAAATCGAAGCCCAAAAACCTAATGTCGCGCACCCCTCTTTTGCCAGAAAACCTATCTCCGACGATGCCCACGGTTGCGCACCATCACCTATTAATAGCCCTCATTCAGACGATCATGATTATGACCTAACATCAACTAAAAATGCAACATTTCATTCTATTGATGATTAAACAGATCTAGCAATCACGAACTCGAATTTGCCTGCTTTAATTCGTGTTTCACGCGACATTGAATCGACAAATTGGCATCAGTCGAGTCTTAATCAGGTCCCTTCAACCATGGGTAACATTCCAATTTCATCGATTGCTCCAGAAATTGTCCCAATTTCAAATTCAAAGTTTGTCCCCCCTTCTTGCGCGAATGAACAACAACTCCCTCATTTCAATTGGCCAATCTACTGTGCTCCAACCCACCAATTCAACCATGAGCAATTCAATTTAGTCACATACAACACTGGGTCATGATCCAATTGTCCAATCGATCCATTTAGAGAGATGTAGAAATGGGAGAAGAATTTTGTAGGTTTTTAGTGCGGGGCGGGGCGGGGTTTCAAATGTTTGGGAATATGTGTGATACAAATAAAATATTTTTGTGTAATTTGTAAAAAAAAAAAAAGGTTTAAGATTACAACTATAATTATTCATTTTAATTTTTGCAATTTTGACTGTTTTTAACGGTAAAATTAATAGAATTGAACGGTATGGGGTATTTCGCACAAAATATTTCAAATATGAAGGTTTTCTGCGATTTTCAATATGTATGTCATATATTGCAATTAGAAACATTTTTAGAGGGGTTTTTGTGTTATTAATCCTAATAATAATTGTAAATCAGAGCATTACTGTCATTTATTCATAAAAATAAAATCAGACTGTTGATTAAAAAATTATTAATTTATTTAATCAACTGATTAGCCATCAAAAAGCTAAACTAATCTCCTTATCAAACCCTAGGCCGCACTTCAATACACGCGCTCAAATTAGTCCACAGTCGACCAGTTGGATTCACACCGAGCCGGTCTTGTAGGACCCGTCCGCTCCCATCGCGGCTCCAGACAAATTTTCAATCTCTCTCACTCACTCTCTCTCTCTCTCTCTCTCTCTCGAGTTTTACAGGATTTCGACTCTCCTTGAATCCTGCTGTATTGCGGAAAGAAGTGAAATATAGACATCATAATTAGGTAGAGATTACAATTGTGTTGAGTGATGAGTTTGTGAAAAAGTAATGGGTGTATTCTGCGGTGGCTTCCTCCGCGACACATGGGATCGTGCCACTGATCGTTGCTTCCGCTTTTTTCCCTGTCTATCTGATCCGGGTACTGTTTATTTGTTTGTGCTGATGAGTTCTTATAAGAATGATAAGAAACGTTGAAGTTTCTTTTCTTTTTATTGAATATTTCTTCTGTTCAATTTATTATAGCTCGGAGATCTACTTTATGTTTGAAGGTGGCTTTGGTGACGCTCCATCTGATTTTTCTCGGGGTTTTATTTGCGTTAGATAGAGATTTGATTGTCAGAACCAGAGAAGACCCATGGTATTATTTTTAATTTTTCTCTCTAAATTGCTGAGAGTGTTGCTGTAGGTTTTGAATGGATTTATTCTTTTTATGGATTGCATTGATTTGATGATTTTAATTCTGAGTAACATTAAAGTAGAAAGTGACGGCTTTTCTATATATGATATGAATTTGATGGGAGAACACAGCAACCACAAATATTCCGACTACATATTTGAGACAATGCAATGGAATGAATAATTCTCTCTTCTTGTGCATCAAATAGAGCGATTGCACAATAATATATCAAACCTAATAAACATAAGTGTTGTCTTTTTCATCCAATGGGGAAAAAAATCTACGGAACCATCACCCATATTCTCCATTATGTTAACCATGGGAAGGCTAAAAAACAAGAAGAAGAAGACAATCTCATGCCAACAATATCTCATCATCTAACAAAGATGGAAATATAAAAACAAGATATTGTTGATGAGCCAAGATAATGTATTTTTGGAGCCTCTAGTATTGACTAGAGAGAACCTTGCTTTCCATTGTTGATAAACAAGAGATTTTGGGTATGCTACAGTCCCGTGGTTTTTTCCCCTTTGGTTAAGAAAGGGTTTTTCCATGTTAAACAAATCTTGAGTTAACTGAATTCCTATTAGTGTGCATATACTCTATTCATAGTCACTTATTAGGTTTACTGTTTACATGAGAAGGGGGAATTATTTATTGCATTGTTATTGTGTTGAATATTTGTGGTTGTCTTCTCCCATCAAGATTTGGGTTTTAAAGAGAACTTTTTATATGTCTCTGTGTTGTTGAATTCCGTATGCAACTTCATAATGATAACTTTGAAAATATTTATGTAATGCTTTTTTAAAAAAAAAAAAGACATGGCCCAAAAGCAAACAAGGATTTCGAGAATTTATTTTTTCTTGCTTTCATGCAAAAGGTTTACTCAAGTCTTTCCTATGTAGACATTAGATACCTCGAAGAATATGTTAATACACTGTAGTTAATTTATCCATTGTAATAGAAATGAAAATGGAAGCTTACCATTGAGGTCAATTTATCTGCATAAACAACGGTTTGAAAACACGTAAGACTCATCCAAGAGACTTATACTATGCAGCGGTTATCTACCTACCTATTTGAGCACGAGAACTTGATTCCACATTATGGCATGCTAAGTCTGACTTAAAATTTTGGTTTCTTTATGTTATACAATCATCTGACAGAAGACCTCCTATAAATTGAGATAGAAGTGACAAGGCTGAGGAACTAAAAATATTCACATGATGGGTGGTTTTACAATTATTTCATTTCCATTTCAGTGCTTACCGTGATATTGTGATTTCTGTTTTCCCAACACAGGTACACCGCAATATATTTGTTACTATTCGTTGCTACACTGGCTCAGTATTTTATCACCTCTGGAACGTCTCCTGGGTAATTAACATTATGAGCTACTCTTACTGCTAAAAGATTTACTTTTGATCTTGTGCTGATGAGAAGATATTTTTATGTGCCCGTATTGCTGAAGCTTCCTTTTCTTTTCAAATACGTAGCTATGTACTTGATGCGCAGAAGGCTGTCGATGAGAGAGATGCTTTAGTTAGAAGCACATCATTTGATACAAAGTATGAGGGTTCCTTTCCGAGTCTTTAATGCGAAGATTGTATCTACTCTATTTCTTAAAAAATGGCATTGTCTAACTGCTATGTTTTTTGGTGTATCTTTATGTTAAAATGTTCAAGCAAAGACAACCAGCTTCAAGCAAAAATGGCAGTGTTGTTATCACAGTGGACCAGAACCAATCAGGCCGGAATTATCAGAGAAGTAATGTTACAGCTTGGACAAAGCTAGTGATGGATATGTACCCTCCAGGATCATCTATTAGGTAACTTGTTTTAACAAACGGGCTTTAATATTGCTGCAGTGTGGAAATTTCTTGGTCTGATGTGCTAGGTGAATTGGAGTGACATCTTTGCTGGGCCAAGGAAGATACATTTTTCTTATCTTGAAAATTTTGTAGTACATATTATTAACAAATAATAAAAGGTTCTTATCCGAGACATAAGAGGATTTTTTCTTTTTGATGTATTCTATGTGGGTAGAATTTCAAATTTACAATGTGGGACCACAAGATGGTTTTTGCTTTTCAGTAGCTCCGTGGTTCTTGGTTCATTTTATGTTCTTATGTTGTTACTCTTACCAATGTCTAAAAAGGCTATATTGCGAACTAGATGTTTTACGTCCCTGGGGCAACTGTCAACATATTTGATTTCCTTATTATTCTCCTCATCATTATTAGTTTCTGATCATTTTTTGACATCATCCTCCACTTAAAACGAAGCAATGTTTTTTCCTTCACTTAACCTTCTGTGAAATGAGGAGAATAGACATTAATAAAACCTGTAAAACATTATAGGTTATACATAAATAGCCCAAAATCATAATGAATCTGGTGAGATAGAGGAATGAAGAGACCACAATAAAGAGTGAATTGATTTTCTTATTTTAGCTTCAGCCGAATACAACCTTTTTGTAGGACTAGAATACCTACCAAAACAGAATATATGCTAAATCTACAAACAAGGAAACAATATATATATTGACTATAACTAAACCATTACATATGGTAATAAATAAATCATCAAGTCTGCACTAATATTCCGTGATCTTCAACACATAGAAGCCAATAATAAAATGTGCAAAATAGGCTAGACAAATGGGTGAACGCGTAAAATGCCACGAGGCTTAGGCTTGAGGCGTAGCCTCACAAATGGCATATAAAGCGTAAGCTTTGAGGCAGTTAATTAAAGCTTCATGTGAGGCGGGAGTCGAAGCTAAGCCTCAAAAGATTTATGAACATTGCTTTTTATTTAAACTAGACACCCTTCAGGCTCCTTGTAGCATATTTTATCAATTTTGGCAGAAGGTGTAGTACGAGATATTACAATGAGGGTTTAAACCATTATTTATTATAATGGTTCATTTTTGTGAAGTTGAATTCATTGGGCTGTGATCAAACTATATATTATGAAGCATTAACTATGAGAAGCTTGAAGTGAAATTTATTTGATTTGATGATCAAAGGCAATTGTAAAAATTGCAACGAATTGTGGAAAAGAACTGTTAATTTTATTCTATTTTAAAGATAAGACTGATTTTTTACAAGAAACAGAAGTTCTTCCTGAATTTTCTAATATTGTTGGATATGCTAGTTCATGCTAATAAATTAATACTCCATGGATACACACTTGAAAGATCAGCTAAATGCCTCTCTCGATCTACAGATATAACACTTTACTAAAACACGTATCACGTAAAATTAAGTGGAATGGATCAAGATCTAGAAGTATTCTTGGGATGGAAAATAATTTTGTCATAGAACCTCTTTTCTGAATCTAAACTGAATCGTCAATGTAGGCAAACAAATGCTCCATTTGTTTATCAAAAGCCACAAATTTGTCATTCTCTAATTTTCTTCATTCGTGTTTTGTTTTCCAGAAATTGGACATGCACTTACTGCAACGTTGTGCAGGTACGATCTTCTTATGCTTTTGTCATCTTTATTTTACATTTGGTGAAGCTACATGAAATTATCTAATAATTGTTATCATATTTATCTTTTTTGAGCCCATATTGATTCACGAGCAACAGTTTTTTTTTTGGTCCAAATCCTTCTTGGACTAGTATTTTGAAATTATGTTTTGTTTCATGAGCAACAGTTTGTTCTTCTTTTTATTTATTTTTAATTAAATCCTTCTTGGACATTTTGAAATTTTGTTTTGTTTAGTGTCTTTATATTCTTAATTTACTATTTCTTTTTGGTAGCCATTGTAGAAATTTTTGGCCATTCAGTTTATGAGCATTGATCTAAAGACATAAATAGACCCTTTTGACTGTTTTCTCACTCCGCTCACAGTTGATCATATCGCCTGACCTGCAGAAGAAAGAATAATGAATGAGAGAGAAGCACACCCAAGAACCTTGACCATGCTCTGATATCGCGATGAGAATTGAATTACTTCCCATTGATTTCCTCATATGGTCAAAATACATATTTATAGCTACTTTTCGAAACACGTTAGAAAATATTCAACAGCTATGCAGTGAAATCCTACTAGTTGTAAACTAAAATTGAAAAATGAACATCAACCTATCTATTCACAAGATTTCACATTAGCTAGAATCTTGATTTTAATTGGAAAGTAGTCTAGCTGTTTTCCAAGCAGATGGCACATGAATTGCTAAATATTGTACTTAAAACGTATGTATTGTACTTATTAGAGCGAGAATAGATAAAAATAAATAGCAAAACCACAGGAAAGGGAAAGAATATCCAAATCCCGTCATGTCATTCCCCTTGTGCCTGTTGCCATTATGCCACCTTTCCCAACCACAATTATTGCAACATATTTCCATAACCATCAATGTTGCTCCCCCTTCCAGGGAATAAATTAGCTCCATCTGCTCCCTGCTATCCCACTCATAAAAATATGTAAAATTCATGGTAAATCGTTAGAAACCACATTATATACTCCATCTGGTTCTGCATTTTTCTATGACTATATGGTTGCCAGATTGTATATATAATTTGTACATGCACTATGCGTTATTATGGCTGTAATTATGTGTTATTATGGTTTTGTGTATTTTAAGTGTTTGTAATATGTAATGCTTTAAATCTCTGGTTCTTGTGTTTATATATATGGCAAGGTGGTGGTAGCAATGACTGGCTTTTGTAGTGAGGGAAGGCAGGTTAGATGGCGTTGGAAATACACAGGGTACACATGAGGCTAGGAGAGGGGATGCTGGCAGGGCATGGAGAGTGATCATACTTGGTGGGGGAGATGTTGCCAGGGTGGATCGGATATTTTTTCGGGTCGGTCATATTTCACCTTGTTGAGAAATCAAAGAAACAATATGAGGGTTAAAATGAGGCCTTTTGTGCTAGATGGCAACCTCACCTTGAGATGTAAGACTTGACTTATTGATCCCTCAACTTAGTATACTTTGCATGATAGTGCTTGAGTTTGGTAATGTATCTATTGAGCAGAAAAAGAAGAAAAATGTAATTTGGCAGTCCAAATTGATCATGGCTTAGGCATTGAGCCTGTGCTTGTAGTGACTTTTGAAAAGAGAAAAAGGAGAGAGAGAAACTGGGAACTAAGCGTGCAACTGCTTGCTCTCAAATCACTACACCCTTAGGAAGCAAAGGAAATTAGGCTGAGATTTTTAGTGTTGATTAAAAAATGTACACTAAAAAAAGATGGTTCCTGGTAACCTGCATTGACGATGATGGACACAACCAACCATCAATTGTTCGAGCTGTAGACGAGAAATGTTAAACTTCTTTTTCTTCCTTTCTGCTCTTATTTTTTGTTTGACAAATTGGTTCTTTTATAGACTTGTTGTTCTATTTAGCATTCTTTATATTTACTCAATTACGTTCCAAAGTATATAGTTTCTGATCCCAGCTTGCATGCATCACTTTTGTAGCCCCCACGAGCAAAGCATTGTCATGATTGTGACAAATGCGTTCTTCAATTTGATCATCATTGCGTTTGGCTAGGGACATGCATAGGACAGAGAAACCATTGCCGGTTTTGGTGAGAACACATTCTGTTTCTTATCTTATTAATGATTTTTATGTAGAGTATGTTTTATGCTATCACATGTTCCTCGGACCTTTGCATGCTTTGATGCTATGTTCAATCCACTCTTCTAAAAACTTAAGTTGTTGAAGAAAGGACACATATATTTTGAATTGAATGGCCTTGGTTTAACTGTCGTTGCGACATGTCCACTAGGGGTGTCCAAAAGTCCCGAACCGAATCGAACCGAACCGAGCGGTTCTTCATAAATTAAATACCCGAAGGGTACCCGAATCGAGAACCGATGGGTTTGGGTCGGGTCTAGACCAAGAACCGAACAAGAACCGAAACTAAATAATTTTTTTATTTTTTATATTGAATTAATTAAATTATTTTATTTTTTTTATACAAATTAGCAAATTAATTAAATAAATCAGATTATTTCATAATTTTAATTTTAAAGCCCAAATTATTTTTAAAACCCATTAGCTCATTTTAATTTGAAGCAAATGAATATACTTTATATAGTTTTGCTGTAATATTAATATCTACTTTTTGGTATTTGTATGCACTGAATTAATCTTATTGGACGGCTAGTTATTTATATGTTTTTGAATTGGGCTACGTTAATTTGTAAAAGTTACGAATGAAATGTCATTAGTTGTATTTATGTAGTGTTGCTGTAAATATTAAAAAATTTGATTATAGTACGGAATCGAACCGACCCGAACCGAACCGAACGGAACCGAACCCGAACGGTTCCATAATTATATTTGGACCCGACGGGTCCATTTATTAAATATCCGAAAGTTTTGGATCGGTTCGGGTCTCTTCAGAACCGAACCGAACCGACCCACGGACAGCCCTAATGTCCACCCAATTCCTGGAAACTCCATGAGTTGCTTGCTACTAATGCCAAAGAGTGGCAAACCCCTGAATTTTTCCCTTCATCTTTATTGGAGTTTGGTTGGAAGAATTTGCTGTATTCCTGATTCTGTTTAGTTATATTTTAAGATGACTCTTTGATCTCTTGATGTATGTATTTTTATATCACAACTAAAACTTTTCACCGACTAAAAAAAAGGGTAACGTGGAAGTACTATCTCTTTATATGTTATTTCGCTGTGGTCTATCATTTCTGGGCAATCTTATATTTTGTTGAATCTAACAAATCATTCATATTCTTCTTCTATAAAGACACTTGTTTAGAAGGTGTCAAATCTCTATAGATTGCATCACTCGGAACTTTTTAGTTCATACAATAAATTTAGTTTTATTTATACATTTCTCATATTAGTATAGTTTGATGTAATTGGAATGCATATTCTTAACATTGCTCTTGTTTATTTACCTTTTTTTTTTTTTTTTGGATATACCAGGTGGTACATTCTTGAAGAAACAGCCTTGTGCCTTTGGACTAGCATCTTGTACATTGTCTACCTTAAGTATAATATATCAAAAACATGGTATGCATCAACTCATATCTTAAAGAGGTTTCTACTTATTATTTTCTTATGATGCTTGGATTCTGATGAGTTATTTCTACATATATCGTATTGAAACTTGAGCGGGATTTTTATTTATTTATTTTTTTAGGTGGGTTGATATAATCGTAATCTTGCTTTTGGGTACCTTGTCAATTTGTTTGATCTTTCTACTACTGCTGCTCCTTTTTCATAGGTAAGTAATTTGAAGCACTTACCTGCATCAACTTCTTATTTAACAATATTTCATTTCTGGTAAGTTTACACGATGAAATTATCTTCACTGAAACATGTTACTCCCTCCATTCCAATTATATAGGCTTGTTTCGTTTTTTACGTGGATTAAGAAAGTTTCTTTAATGTGATTGGTAAATTAATTTTTGTCAAGATCTTTCCTAGTTTACCCATATTTAATTTTCTGTATGAAAAACTAAATTATTGTTGGAATTAATAAAAAAATTGAAGAAAAAAAAGAAATGAGAGTTGTTCCATGTTTCCAAGAAGTGGGAAATGTGTGTATTTGGATGATTTCAAGAAGTTAGCATATTAAGGCCTTGTATGGGAGGGATTAAAATTGGATTAAAATTGAAAATATAGTCGTTATTGTTGACTTTTATTAGACGAGTGGGACCCAATAACGGCCATATTTTCAATTTTAATTGGCTTTTAATCCCTCCCGAACGGGGCCTAAGTGTGGAAGATTTAATAAGGATATATTGGTAAATGAACACAACAAAATATTCTACATTAGGCATACCTATATATTTGGGACAAGAGAAAAAAGAAACTCCGCTTATATAATTGGGACGGAGGGAGTATTTAAAAAATACCTATTTACCACTGCTCATCATTTTTCATAGGCTAGTATTTTTAGTATTTCAACTGCATTGCATAAACTTTTTATTCAGCACCACATTTCTGGTCAATTTATACCATGAATACACTCACTAAGCCCCTGTTGGTTTGAATAAAAATAAGCCCCTGTTTGGGCTCCATTAAAAATGTATTCTGGAATAGTAATGTTTTGGAGAATGTTTGGTTAAAAATAAGAAAAAATTTTGAGTTTATGTGTAATATTATTTTATTGGAGAATGTGTGATTGAAAAGATATAAAAATGCATTCTTTTTAGAATGAAGCCCAAACAGGGGCTTAAATTTTTAGTAGATTTTGATACAAAGTAGGCGAAATGTGTGGCTAAAAAGTTAATAAAAGTTGTGGATCTCATGAAATATGTGTTTAAAATGAGTTTTAAGAAATGAGGGCCAAATAGGGACTGAATATCATGGGGGTGTCCATTTACTACTGTATTTTGTTCAATGAGGTGGAATGGCGTACCTGTATTTTTTACATAAATGTTCGGCCCTTAAATGTGAAATTTCTTGTGAAACAGCTACCTAATTGTGACTAATCAAACCACCTATGAACTCGTAAGAAGGCGACGCGTTCCATATTTAAGGTTAGTTACTTTATTTTATGCTTCCCTATCTCCTTTCATTGCTTTAACATTTCGGCTTTCTTTACAATGCAAATTGCCTAAGAATTCATTCGACAGAAACCATACAGGCAGAAATAATCACAATACTGATTGGAACTCTTATATTAAAGTTTTATTGTAAGCAAAACGAAAGATGATTTCAGATTTGAACTCCGCAGTAGAGCCTTAACATGGTGAACTTAAACAAATTGGTCAAAATGGCTTGAAAGCTTCAAATATAATCTCAAGAGGATTTCAGATTTTTGCTACCATAATTTTGTTGGTTCCTTGCCTAATTTGAGTTGAAATTTGTATCAATTTGCAGGGGAGTTCCTCAGAGAGTTTATCCATTCAGCAAAGGACTGTGCAGAAATTTGTACGTCTTCTGTTGTGCCCGAAACAGCATTCTGCAGATGGAACCAATCCCATCTCCTCAAGAAGTCGCAGATATGTCGAGACCCTATACATGCTTGGACATTTTATCTTGTCGTTGCTTCTGATGAGTCGAGCTGTGTAATTTTCCTTAAAACTGATCATAAACTTTTCATAGATCTTCATGTCTCAATTCATACACACGTCAATAGGCATGCCATTTGAAAAGGAGTGTTACCATTCGAGTATTTCGAGTTGAGGACATGTTAGCACAAATGACAAAAACATGATGTTTGATTCCATATACATTTTTGTGAAATTATTGAGATCAACCTAGATGATTATAAAGAATTTATTCAAAAGCCAAAAATAGTTGGTTATCAAGGATTTGATTCTTTTTATGTAATTTCGAAGATTGATTAAACCTCTTAACAAATCTTGAAATTACAACAAATTGTTAAATGAACCCAAAAATTCATGAAATTATACATATATTATTTTTGTAAAAAAATATTTGTTTTAGTCAAATTGATCCTCATGTAAGTTCGATCCTTGGCCAAATTCTTCTATCGACAATTGTCTTAGGCTGAACTCGAGAAATTCAATTTTAACGTTCACAACGTTGTCAAAGTAGCTTGCATTTCTTGCTTTCGAGGCTTTCCTCTATCTCATCTTTCAGTGGATGGATTGGTAATAAGATTGAAAGGGTTTTTCTCACTTGTTTGACTACCAGATGTATAAAAATCAAGGAGAAAGCAAAGGATAGAAAAGGTATGATCAATACATGCATGTACGACAAAGACACTCGGGCCTAGATGAATACCTCGCATTCGAAAAAGCGATTGTTGAAAACAAAAATCAATTAAAATTCGAGGAACAAAAATTCAATACAGGATGGAGTGTTTCGTTCAAAAGTCTTCTTCGTAAGGTACCATGGCCCAAACTTTGACATTGATGCGATTGAGATTTGTCTATGAGACAATTTGATTCATATTCGGTGCCGACGTTAGAATATTAGGAGGATATTTCTCTATCTTTTCATTAGTCTAAAGAGAGAACAAATTTTATACTTGAAAAATAGATAAATGTTAGAAAAAATAAAAACTTGTTTCTACTCTCACCCCTCTTGGGCCTTCAAAAAATTGCACAGGATATTTGATTGGTTTAAGAACACTGTAACACTTATGGTGTGTTTGATTGCGAGCATGACATTTGTATCGAAAGAAAAGAAATTTTAGATAATTCAATTGCCTAGAACCTATTTGTATGAAAATTATTAATTAAATGTGTTTGATTGATTTAGTTTTTAACCTAAAAAATATTATATTTGTCCATTTTTTATTGGTGGGTAGATGAGAGAGATGATAGATGAAAGAAAGATATAGAGAATGAATTACCTGGAAAATAAAAATCACTTCACCCTAAAGAAAATATTTTTCTTGTTTCTTTTTTTTCAAGAAAAATATGGTAACGTGACTAAAAATATGAAAATATTTTTCGTGAAAATTGTCAATCAAACAGCACATAAAAAAAAATTAGATGAAAAAAACTCATTTTTCATGAAAAATATTGGCAATAACCCTTATAGTCAAGTTCCACATTGGTCACTAAATTTTTTATTCTGTTTCAAAATAATTATATAAGTTATTGTCGTCATCCGATATTTCAAGTAAAATTCAATAGTCTAAGTTCGGTCCGAGTTTTTAAAAAATTGAAATCATTTATTAAATTTCGAGTATATTGCAAATAGAATAATCTGATTCCTTGTAATTGGTGGAGCCAAACTAGAGCAGTTCCATTCTGGTTCGATTTTACAATTGCATTTTTTCAAAAAAAATAGAAAAAAGCAAAATCACCTTAAACTTAAGGGAAAATTGCAGCCGTGGTCCCAAACATTTCATTTTGTTGCAGATTACACCCAAACTTTTTATTTTTACGGTCGAAGTCCCAAACCTTTATGTGTAGTTGCAATGTCGGTCCCAAGCGTTTAATTCCGTCTATAAAACCGTCAGTCAACGTTTCAACAGTAATTTCGACTCGAAAAAATTGCACCGCTGCTCCCAAACCTTTCATTTTGTTGCAGATAACACCCAAATCTTTAATTTTTGCGGTCGAAGTCCCAAACCTTTATATATAATTACAGCCTTTGTCCATTTCACGCATTCCGTCCATAAAATCGTCAGTCAACTTTCAAACAATAATTTTAACTCAAATGACATCTTAATTGATAGGTAAAATTGTCAAAACAAGTTATCCAAAAAAAATGTTTGTTTTCTTCAAATCCTTCAATCTTTTCACAGACATCACATTCTCATTATCGACAACTATCTGATTAGATAACAATTCGATCCGATTTGTTATAATAATCGAATCGATAAATTACTTTTATGACATGTTATTTGTCACTAAAATAAATAAATGAGAAAATAAAAATAAATAAACTACATTTGGTACTATAATTTGTATGTATTATTAAATAATTTTTAGATTGATTAAAAATTAAAAATAATATTTATCGATTCAATTATTATAACAAATCGAATCAGATTGTTATCTGATCAAATGGTTATCGATGATGAGAATGTGATTGTTGTGAAAAGATAGAAGGATTTGAAGAAAACAAACATTTTTTTGGATAATTTATTTTGACAATTTTACCCATCAATTAAAATGTCATTTGAGTTAAAATTATTGTTTCAACGTTGACTGATAATTTTATGGACGGAATGCTTGAAATAGACCAACGCTGTAATTATATATAAAGGTTTGGAACTTCGACCGCAAAAATTAAAAGTTTGAGTGTAATCTGCAATAAAATAAAAGGTTTGGGACCAGCGCTGCAATTTTTTCGAGTCAAAATTATTGTTAAAACGTTGACTGACGATTTTATGGACGGAATTAAAGGCTTGGACCGACGCTGCAACTACATATAAAGGTTTGGGACTTCAGCCGCAAAAATAAAAGGTTTGGGTATAATCTGCAATAAAATGAAAGGTTTGGGACCACGACCGCAATTTTCCCTAAACTTAATAATCAAGTTGATATTTAGCCCCCCCTTTGACAACGCTTTTTTGAGATCATAAAGTACTCAAATTTTATTTTTTAACAATGCATTTTATTGGACTCATTATTTTTATTTACTTTTTATTTTACCATATATTTTATGGGATCCACCAATATATAATCTCGTCAACGAGTCGAGCCGGCTCGAGCCAAAACTCAAGGCTCGACTAAAAATGACTTGAACTTTTTTTGGCTTGAGCCAAAGCTCGATCGGAAAATTGAAGTTTGGTTCGGGCTTTCGGCTTTGGCCTATCCGAGTCGAGCTGGCTTTTTTTTTTTTTTAATTCGTGACAATCTAAATTTTTTTTAAACAATTTAAAATATGTTCAATTTTACCTTGTATTTATTTCTAGCAAAAAAAAAATATGTCCATCTCCACAAAATTTGAATTTCAAATTCAAATTTTAACCTTCTATTTTGTATTAAATGTATTTTTTTTTTCAAAAAACACGGGTCGGCTCATCACGGGCTAGCTCGACGAGCCACACGATCCAGTTCGGGCTTGGGCCAATACTCCAAAAATGAGGATCAACTCGATTTTTTCTAGCTCATGCCTGCCTGAGCTGCATCACGGGCTGTCCAAGTCGACAAGTCAAATTTGTGAATGGGAGATTGATTGTACATAGTAACTTGACAATCTTTTGAATTTCTAAAAATACATAGAAATTTCCTTAAGAATACTTTGATTTATAATTACAACAAAATACTTTCTCCGAGTAATGATCTCTAATGGAGTCCATCTTCTCCCCTAATTATTACTTATAACATTATTTATTTTTTCCTTACAGATTTTACTAGAGCCAAAACAGAGAAAATCTAAACAATGCTTCAATTTTCTTTGATCCCCACGTTAATGATTAGGGCAGGGCTGAGTGGAAAAAATATTTCAAAAAAATGGGACTGTCAAAAAATAGAAAAATTAATCCATTTCAGTTCAAGCATTCGATTCTGAATCCAAAAATCGAGAATCGATGGCAGAACCATATTTTTTTTATGGAACTACTCCAGAATCGACAATTATGATTCGATTCCATTTAAAATTTCCATCTCTACGTTAACAAAATACTCAATACTAAACAAACTTGAAAGTCTTCCATATATGATATTTCGTTACAATATTTAACTGAGAAAAATATAAATTAAAAAATCGCAAAATTCAATCACCATTTTAAAACAAAATAATCATTTTCTTGTATTGAAGTAGCCAGTAGGGATATGGCCTAGGATGCTGGGGTGGGGACAAATCACCTGTTTTGTTACTTCAACAAGGAACGTTGTACAGAGAGTGAGAGAGAGAGAATCAACAAAGGGTTTTTTCGGAGCTACATTAAAAAAGTAACTATCCTATCATCGTCACACTCGTCATCACCCATCATCTTCCCTCTCTATCTCTCTTCATTTTTCATCAATCAAGAAATAGAGAGAGAAAGAAAGGAAAAAAGTGAAAAGAAATCCACAAAAGAGCAGTGTTTATTTGTGCATGTTATAGTATAGTTATAGGTACATATTTTTGTATTTATATGTATTGGATGGTGATTTGATGGATCTATAGATCTAACTATATTGACAACACATGGGTTGCTACGTTTATTTCAGATCTCAGTCTTTGTCATTTGTTATGATTCAGTAAGTGACCAGATACTGAGCACACCAAGGCCTTAAAGTATTGTATCTCCTTCAATTTCTACTGGAAAATCGAATGAGGCCGTTTTATCTTTTTGTGGGTTTTTTATTTTTATTTTTATTTTTTTAGTGTGAATTCTGTGTTGCAGAAGAAAGACTTTTTGTACTGTAGATTCTAATGGGCGGATTCCACTTTCCCTCTTTGACACTTTTTTCTGCTGTTCCTGATGTCTACAAATGTTAAAATTTTGGGACGTGGGTGGTACTTACTTTTCTTCTCTATGTACAACTGAGGATAGGTTTTAAACTTCAGACCTGTTTTCTAATTACTGGTGCGAACTCTGATATAAAGCTATCATTTTTAGTTGTTTCTATGAGCCTGTGATCTGTATTGTATTGTGCTTAATTTAACTTTTTATAGTTATCTTTTTTATTTGTAGGAAAGACTGGTGATTGGGGACTTGGAGGGTTTTAGCAAGAGTGCCGTTTGCATCCATTTTGGATGTTGAGGAATAGGTGGTACATAGGGGTGAAATGAGGGATGTTATCGCGATTGATAAATTTTCTGCAGAAATGCTGGTGGCGTTCATCGGACCGTCATGTGCACTCTGGTTCTGATACAACTGGCCGGCAAGATGGTTTACTTTGGTATAAAGATTCTGGACAGCACTTAACTGGCGACTTCTCCATGGCTGTTGTGCAAGCCAACAACTTGCTTGAAGATCAAAGTCAGATTGAGTCGGGTTCCTTGAGCTTGCTCGATTCTTGCCCATATGGAACATTTGTGGGAGTCTATGATGGTCATGGCGGGCCTGAGACATCACGCTACATCAACGATCATCTCTTTCAGAACTTGAAGAGTAGGTGAACAGCATTTATAAATTAGTGGAAGAAGACTTTTAGGGATGTTAATAGTTTTTTGTTGATTTTTCTTGGCTTTTGTCTCTATTATGAGAACTACTATTTTTTTCCAGAGAGCTGTTTCATAAATAATTCTGCTAAAACTGGTTTGTTGCAGGGTTCACTGCTGAGCAGAACTCCATGTCAGTAGATGTAATACGGAATGCATTTCAGGCAACAGAAGAGGGATTTATATCTGTAGTTGCTAAAGAATGGCCGATGAAACCGCAACTGGCTGCTGTTGGTTCCTGTTGCCTGGTGGGTGTGATTTGTAACGGTATCCTTTACATTGCTAACCTTGGTGATTCCCGAGCAGTGTTGGGAAGAGTTGTCAGAGCAACTGGTGAAGTTCTTGCCATCCAGCTGTCAGCTGAACATAACGCGAGCATAGAGTCAGTCAGACAGGAGTTGCGTTCTATGCACCCAGACGACTCACAGATAGTAGTTCTTAAGCATAATGTGTGGCGTGTGAAGGGCTTGATACAGGTCAGTTCTTTGCATAGTAGGAATGGGGTTCAAATACATAGTTGATTATATTTCAATGGAAGAGAGTTGCCTACTTAAATCATGATCTTGACTATCTTTGTTTTTATCTGTTGTCAAGACCACAAATTCAGAATGCGATAATCCTACTAGATTAAAGCATATATTGGTTGACTGATAAAAAGTTCTACAATTCTTGTTGCTCTGTTTGCAGTCATTAGTTTCAGCTGTCACCTAAATCCTTAAATTGTGTATTATGCAGTCCTTAAATCTTCAATCTAATGTTCCGTTGTTTAATTGTGTATTATGCAATTCTTAAGTCTCCAATCTAATGCTGCAGCTGAGAAGTGCTCAACATGGTTGAGTGGTGCCAGAATGAGTTTAGCGTGTGTTTGAGCCACATTATTTTGGAAGGATATTTTCTGGAATAGTAAATTGATGGAGAATGTGTGGTTGAAAAAGAAGGAAAAGTTATTGATGTGATGGAAAATATTATTTTAATGAAGAATGTGTAGTTAAAAATGAGTAGAAGAATGAAAATGAAAATTTTAATGGGTACCAACAGAGGCTTAATGTCATTTGTTGATTATATGCCTCATTCTTGAAATGTTCATCCTCTTCTTTCTTGCTTTTCTAGGTTTTAGTTTTATATTGGTCGTCGCTTTTGTTAGGGTTGTTATATCTTCTACATTTAATTTCTAAATCGAGAAAAAGAGTGTGCATTTCTTCCACCAGGGAATCCACTGGCCACTCTTACCTTTGCTCTCAGTGTAAAGGAGATTTGATTCCACATATTGGCATGATATAATTGCCTTTGGCCCATGGAGTAAGACATGTTCAACTTGGGTGGATGTTTAGAATGGTAAGATGGTGAATCAAATAACATCTTAGAAACAAGGTAAAAATAAAATCTAACGAGTCTGCTTGCAGAAGTGTTGGGTTTTCGTAATTTTATGTTCATCTTGGGGGATGACGGAGATGTGATTAGAATGCAAACCAAAAGAGTGATATAGTTCCTGTTAGATTATTCGTGCAAAATGAGCCTATCAAATTAAAAGAGTTTTCAAGGCAATTAGGCTTTATTGCTGGGAGTAAAGTTCAAGCTATCCAAGTTTAATTAATTTGCTGCTTATTTTGTCAATTCTCTCTCGTGTTTAGTGGTTATTTCTTTGATCGTAAGTTCTGAGAGAGTTGGTTCAAAGAGGAGCTATTTTCTTACAGTTGCAGATAACATTACCTATGTGTACATTATGCAATATACCCATGTTTTATGGCCCTGCTCACAATCCCTGCCGTAGTTGATAAGAGGATGAAACAGCTATAAAAGGGTTTTTTTTTTTTTTTGGTGGTGTAGGGGAGGCAAGAGGATGAGAAATAAATATCCCTTAGTGGTCTGAGATAGTCTTAGAAGCCTGTCAGATGTGGATGGTCGGGGATAAGAAATCAAATGCTGTTAGATAGACTTATCTTTGATAAGTGCTGGAGATTTGCTAGGGAGCTGAGTGCTATGAACAACTGTTGTAAGGGACAAGGATGGGTGTCAATGGGGCTGTTGGAACACTGAAACCTTAATGGGTTGAATCATGGACAGCAACAATGAATACTTTGAGGAGAATATGGATTTTGGAGTGGAAGAGACTAGGATAAGTTATTGGAAGCGTGGCTGCTGTGCAGATGCTATTTTAAAAGTAGAATTTCCACACACTAGGTAGCCAATATTGTGCAGGTGCTTTCTGTTAAGAATTGAAATGTAATGAAATATTTAAAGGGCCATGCAGAGTTGCGACCTACAAGCTGTGCAGCCGTGTTTAATGAGAATGTGAATCACCTCGATTTGCATTGTGATGTGGCTGCAAATTTGTGGAAGACTCTTCCCATTTGTTGAAGTTGCAATGGGTTGTGCCTGCAAATGTTCTCCAGAATTTGGTATGTTGGAATGGGGAGGCATTGGGATCAGAAACAGCAGGGGCTGGTTCTTCACCTGTTCACTGAGTTGAGTGGAAAAACTGTTTCTTTCTGTTCTTTTGGAATAAACATCTCATTCCTATTTGTATAGACTTTTGGAAGTCCTCGTGTAATTGTGAGGCCCCTTGTTTAGCTTGTGTACAGGCCTTCTCAACCCCAAGTTTTTCTATTCCACGTATTTGGATTTATCCAAAAAAAGAAGAATACTGAAAATTATTTTATTTTCCGTTTATGCTAATCAAATTTTTTCAGATATAAAGAGAACACATGGGTTAGATTTTCAATGTATTAATCAGTGAGCTTCCGTCCAGATTTAAGATTACTAACAGATGACAGATGAATGGAATCTTTTCACTACATGATGTTTCGTTCACCGCTTTCTATTTTCACGGATCTTCACTTTTAGTAATATTTTCAATAGGACCAAGATTGTTCATTGATTTATTTATTCCATACCTGCGTTCTAACTCCTCCTTAAACACCATCGAATTAAACCACCACCTTTCCATAGAGTTTTCACATTCTACTTTATTCAGTCAAGGTATTTAAATTCATTATAAATGTTTATTTGTTATTATTATCTTTTTGAATGGCGATATTTCATTTTACCTTGAAAATGTCTCTTTTAATGATCAAAATTCATCTTGCAGGTTTCTCGATCTATTGGTGACGTATATCTTAAGAAGGCCGAATTCAACAGGGAACCTTTATTTTCCAAGTTTCGTCTCCGTGAACCTATTATAAGGCCCATATTAAGCTCTGAACCATCAATTTCAGTCCTTGAACTTCAACCACATGACAAGTTTCTCATATTTGCTTCTGATGGTCTTTGGGAACACCTCAGCAATCAGGAGGCGGTTGACATAGTACAAAATCAACCCCACCATGTAAGATGATCATAACTTGTAACTAAATAAATAGGTCTATCTACTAAGCTTTTGGACTTTAGATCCCAAATTTACTAGGAATAAAGCTTAGTTTGTTGTGGTTATTAGACCCCACCCCCATGAAATTGAAAGAAAAAAGGGAAAACTTAGAACTTTTTATGCTTCAAATCGATGGCAAGAGTTGAAGAGAGATTGACTTCTGTCATGCAGGGAAGTGCTAGGAGGCTAGTCAAAGCTGCATTGCAGGAAGCAGCAAAGAAAAGAGAAATGAGATATTCTGATTTGAAGAAGATCGATCGTGGAGTCCGGCGGCATTTTCATGATGACATCACGGTGATCGTTGTATTTCTAGACTCAGATCTCGTCAGTCGAGCGAGCTCGTTGAGGGGCCCAACTTTATCCATGAGAGGAGGTAGAGTCATTATCCCGGCAAAAACTTTAGCTCCGCGTGCAGCTACATCCACATAACTCGGTACCACTTCAGTTTCCTTGTGCTGTATACTCTGCTGCATTCTTCTGGGAATTTCATGTGATATCTGGTAAGATTAATGAGAGAGATTGGAGAAGGTGCAGCCCTAATTTATTCTTTCATGTAACAATGTAGTGTTTAACTTGAGACCTGTCTTTTATTTAGTTTCTAAGCAGAAAAAAGGAATGAAAGAATCAGGTAAAGAGAAGATTCAAAAATTACTGTAGAGATTCTTTCTTTGAGACTTCTCTTTTATTTATATCCATTTTTCGTTCGTTTCTCCCTGAAATTGTGTGATGTAAATGGTGTAAAACTTAATTTCTGGAAATCAAATTCTCTTTTACTTGCTGCTGTATCGTATCAGAAATTATGTTTACTCTAATCTTGGATACTCGGCTCTGGAATGCTGGGTTAGGAGGGACTTTCTGTTTTCACGTTTCTTTTTCTTTTCCAGGTAGCCATTGAAGGTGTGTTTTGGTACTCAGCAGTGAATAGGACTTCGACAGTTTTCTTTTCTATCTTGATACTGTTAAATGCTGTCCTGCCCTTCTTATCAAACATACCACAGAGCATAGGATTGGTAACATCTGCCGGAATAAAGCGGAAGCAGTAAAGGTTTGCTGCATTTCATTAATCATTGTAGCCTTCTTCGTTACATCCTCTATCTGCTCCAGGCAGATCCAGTCTTCAACGAATTTGAAAGATACTTTCAAAGTGAAAGTGAATTATATCATGTGAACTTTACCCTACTCAAAGACATCTTATTTTGGCGAAGTTCATCCAAGCTAAAGCATTAAGAAGTTGGCTACACTTGCTCTGTTTAGTGGATAAAGAAATATTGCTTTCATTAAGCGAGTATGTGTAAATGTTGAATTTGTTGTAGTAGTGAGGATGGAGCAAGCACGAGTTTTTCCTATTACATGAATTTAGTCGTCATTTCATCTAAAAAATATAATAATAAACGTCGTTTTTCTGACAATATCTTTCATTTGATTCAATAGTTGGCAACGAATTGGGATTTCCTTGTTTGTTTAATGAATAATGCTATTTATACACTGTTTTCATCATTACATTCTGCAATGAACTAAAATACGTCCATGCATTGCTATAATATAACTCGCTGTAGATTTCAAATTCCATGATTGCTCTCCTTAAGACAATATTTGTCCCTCACCGAAAAACAAATTTGTCTTTTGGATACAATGAAATCAATTTAATACTTGTCGGTGGTGGACCTGGTGGTGCAATTAACGATGAGAAAATTAACACCAAAGATATATTTGTATATATGAGTCTTTGTAATTTGGTTCTGCAGTATTCGATACGTGGTTTACAAGTGAAGAAAGAAAATCAATAACTTTTAATGCAACGAGAAGAAGAAAATCGAGGAGAATATTGTATGTTTTCTTTAGAAACAATCAATTTATTTATAGATTATAGTAATATTATATTCCAAGACTTGCATCTCTTCACAAGTCACAACATTTCAATTTTAGAATATAGTTGTTTGTACAGATAGCAATTATAGAAAGATTTACAGATGATGATACGATGAACATTTACCTTCCTAATGTAATGTGAAAGTGCTCCAGAACGTGTGAAAGTGCTTGTCATGTTAGCATTTTGTAAAGAAAGGTGTAAGCAAAATTGTACAAGTAACAAGTTCCATATAATTTAACCAATTAGCACAGAATGGGGGCCAAAAAGTGGTTAAACCACGAACAGGTACATATTCTGAGTTGAACACTCGTGTTTGAGTTTGTTGCGGCCTCCTCAACTAGCCAAACTCTGCCAACCATAACAACCACCGCACCTCAACTCTACCCTTTGAACGCTTGTTCTATACTTCATCCATGACTCGAACAAACGCTTTGATACATCGCACAATGTCTAAACTCTAAACGAGATTTAAGAAAAACTCTCGAACGACCTCTCACCATTTTCAAAAAATGATTTTTGAAAAATCTCTCCTATAAAATCACCAAGATTGCATCTTTTGGACTTGAACATCCACTTAGTATAAATACCTCAAACTTAAAAATCTCTTAGTGTTGATAAACCAACAAGTGAATAAATCATGTGTTGAATATCTTGGTTTATTTCGTGAGCCAAACCAGTTTGGAGATGGCACCATCACTGATAATCATATAGGTATAATTATCAAGAATACATAGTAACTAAAGTACTCTTATGTATAGTGTACTAAAAATTAGGTAGCTTGTGTTGGCGTGAGTTGTATATTAAAGGGAAATTAGAGTAACTATAGGAAGTGAGATGGAAAGAAATTATTTTCTTAAGATGATTAGCATGATTATAGGAGCAAAATCTGTACAGCCAAGAATAGAGATTTTATTCTGATTATAAGATGGAATTGTAAAAGAGAATAATTTTATTATTAAAAATACATTGAGAACTTACCGACATGGTATCAGAGCCAAACCCTGGTACCCACCCAACCTAAAATCGCATCCCCTACCTTGCCCACCATGTCGTCTGATGTAGAACCCCAGACTAGTGAGTCTCATTCCGATTCCCTCTTCCCTGAATTCATAGCTAAGATGACCGAAGCTCTCACCAAAGTCCAAAACCCTACCCTGACCACCGAACCCTCCACTGCTCCGATCGGCATCAAGTTGGATGGAACCAACTATGCTCTCTAGTCCCAAGTTGTCAAGATGTATATCTCTGGCAAAGACAAGTTAGGGTATATCAATGGTGATATTCCACAACCATCTTCAACATATCCAACATTTCGCAAATGGCGTACGGACAATGCCATTGTCAAAGGTTGGTTGATAAACTCCATGGATCCCTCATTAATAGGGAATTTCATTCGGTTTCCTATGGCTAAGTTGGTGTGGGATTCCATTGCTACCACTTACTTTGATGGCAGTGACACATCTCAGGTCTACGATCTTCGACTTCAAGTGACACGGTTGAAACAGGCTGGAGGACCACTTGAGAAATACTACAATGACCTCAAAGGCTTATGGCTTGAGATTGACTTCAGGCGCCCTCATCCTATAGAATGTGATGTTGATATCAAACACTATAATCTTATCCTTCAAGAAGACAGAGTATATGTGTTCTTGGATGGCCTGGACGATCGATTAGATAAGATTCAGGGCGACGTGTTGCAGCTTGGCCCATTCCCTACCATGGAGCAATCATATGCCCATGTCCACCGTGAAGCCCTCCGTCAATCTGTTATGATCACTGGCAGTGCAGATGGTGTCTCTGGCGCTGTTCTCACCACCGAAGGACTCAGACTTGGTTTCCGTGCCCAACCTCCTACCGTTCACTGTGGCAAGCATAAATCTCATGCGTCTTCCGAAGATTCGAAGTGCACTTATTGTGGCAATCTGAAGCACACTCGTGGCACTTACTTTAAATTGCACGGGTATCCTGATTGGTGGAATGATCTCCAAACTAAGAAAGGTCGTGACATTGGCACTAAAAATGAAGGCTAGTAAAGTAGCTGTGGTTATTGCCGAACCTCAACTCTCCTTCACACCACAGACAACACTGGTTCCGGACTCAGGTAATTGTGGTTGTGCTTGTTATACTTCGACTAATGATGTTAACCATGATGTGTGGCTACTGGACTCCGGCGCCACTGACCACATGACTTTTGCTGCTACGGATTTCATCACAACTTCCATACCGAAACGTACAAATATCGCCAATGCTAATGGCGTTACCTATCCTGTCACTGGCGCAGGCACTATGGCCTTATCTTCTACGTTGCAGCTGCATAATACTCTATTTGTTCCATCCTTATCTCATAAACTTCTGTCTGTGAGCCAATTGACCTCTAATCTTAATTGCATTGTGCTAATGTATCCTTCTTTTTGTCTTCTCCAGGACATTCTAACGAAGGAGATGATTGGGCGTGGTACTAAGAGAAAGGGACTCTACTATATGGAAGACATGAGTGTGGGCCAAGCACATCATATACAGCATTCTCTTGATCTCAAAGAAAAAGAACTCTGGCTTTGGCACCGTCGGTTAGGACATCCGTCCTTCACCTATATGAAACATTTGTTCCTGGATTTATGTACTCAGTTGAATAATTTTGATTTTCATTGTGAGACTTGCATATTGGAAAAAAGTCATAGGGCTTCTTTTCCATTAAGTTTGAATAAAAAGGATATTCCATTTGCTTTGATCCATTTTGATGTGTGGGGTCCTTCCCCAATCACTACTGTATCTGGCTTCAAATGGTTTGTGTTGTTTGCTGATACTGCACTCGCATGACTTGGCTTTATTTGCTCAAACAGAAAGATGAAGTACTCGGGGTGTTTAAATCATTTCATGCTATGGTGCAAACACAATTTTCCGCTAAGGTTCAGGTCCTTCGATCGGATAATGGTGGTGAGTATGTCAATCACCAGTTTTGTGAATATTTTCAACAACATGGCATTATTCATGAGACTTCATGCCCCCAAACCCAGCAACAAAACGGCATTTGATGAGCAAAAAAAGGGCCATGTTCTTGAAACAGCTCGAGCCCTCTTAATTGGTGCATCATGCTCCTAATCGTTTTTGGGCTGAAGCCGTCACCACTGTCGTTCATTTGCTTAACCGGATGCCCTCTTAGGTGTTGGATTTTAGAAGTCCATTACAAGCCCTCTCAGAACACACTCATGTGCCTACAATCTTAATGCTTCCCCCACGTATGTTTGGGTGTGTCGCATATGTCCATCTCCATAAAAACCAACTGACTAAGCTAGACCCATGTGCTCGTTGATGCTTATTTCAGGGGTATGCTCTTCATCAAAAAAGTTGTAGGTTCTATGATCACTTTTAGTCGCACCTACATTATTATGGATGTCACCTTTATGGAAATCGAAACATTTTTTCCACCCACCTCTCCTCTTCAGGGGGAGACTAGACAGGAATAGAAGAATTGGATGGAATTAAATTGGCCGAACTTATCTGAAACGTATGTAGAACCGAGGCAGCTAGAGCATGTCTCTCCGGCTTCATCTACTGAACACCATGAAAATAATCACGAAGTGCATGTTTCTCCCCCCTCTACACTCTACAGTACCCGAAGACCCAACTCCTGAGAATGATCTGGAGGTAAACCCCTTTAACACAAATATCTTGACATCTCATATTGGTTATGTGTTACCTAATAGGCAAAATCATGGCAAGCCCCCAAGACACAACTCACAGACATTGAGGAAAGAAGATCAAGATAACCTATTGCCAATTATGTGTCCACAAAGGAGTTGACTGAACCTCTCAAAACATTTTGTCATAGCATTTCCGTGTGTCATGTCCCAACAAGGATGGAGGAAGCCTTGGAAGACCTGAAGTGGACTCAGGCAATCAACGATGTAATGGAAGCACTAATAAAGAACAAGACATGGAACCTAGTGCCACTACTAGAAGGAAAAAAAACAGTAGGTTACAAGTGGGTGTTTTCCATTAAACACAAAGTTGACGGATCTATAGAAAGATATAAGGCAATACTCGTGGCAAAAGGGTACACACAAACATATGGTATAGACTATCAAGACTCTTTCTCACCAGTAGCTAAATTAAATACTGTCAGAGTGTTGCTATCTGTTGCGGCGAATTTAGATTGGCCACTATATCAGCTGGACGTGAAAAATGCATATCTTCATGGTGAGCTTGAAGAAGAGGTTTATATGGACATCCCTCCAGGCTACTCAGTGACCACAGGAACTAATGAGGTGTGTAAGTTACAACGAGCCCTGTATGGGTTAAAACAATCGTCGCGGGCATGGTTTGGGCGATTCAGCTTGGCAATGAAAAAATATGGCTTCCAACAGAGCAACGCAGATCACACCTCGTTTCTCAAAAAACAGCAAGGCGAAGTCATGGCTCTTATTGTTTATGTCGACGATATGATCATTACGGGAGATGAAATTGAAGAAATCTCACGTCTCCAAGGACAGTTGGCTAGAGAATTCGAAATGAAGAATATAGGTAGACTCTAGTATTTTCTTGGGATAGAAGTTGCCAGATCAACCCAAGGCATATTTTTATCCCAAAGAAAATATATCCTAGATTTATTGTCTGAAGCTGGATTGCTGGAGTGCAAACCAGTAGATACCCCAATTGTCCAAAATCATAAACTTGGGGTATATCCAAACCAGAAACCAACTGACAAGGGAAGATATCAACTATTAGTTGGAAAACTGATCTATCTCTCTCATACTCATCCAGATATTGCTTATGTTGTGAGTGTAGTAAGTTAATTTATGCATTGTCCAAGTGAAGAACACATGGAAGCTGTAATTCAAATACTAAAGTACTTGAAGTCTTCTCCAGGAAAAGGGCTCATGTTTTCCAAGAATAATCATTTGGGAGTTGATGGCTATACCGATGCAGATTGGGCCTGGAACATCTCTGATAGGAAGTCGACGTCAGGGTATTTCACATTTGTAGGTGGAAATCTTGTGACATGGAGAAGCAAGAAACAAAAGGTGGTGGCACTCTCTAGTGCAGAAGTAGAGTTTCGTGGGATGACCAAGGGGTTGTGCGAGCTCCTTTGGCTGAAAAGACTACTATCCGAGATTAGTTTTGCTCCTAAGTCTGAAATGAACCTCTTCTGTGACAATAAAGCTGCTATAGACATTTCACACAATCTGGTACAGCATGATCGAACCAAGCACGTAGAGGTTGATCGACACTTCATCAAACATAACTTAGAGAATAATACAATCCGGTTCCCATTTGTCAAATCTAAGGACCAGCTTGCAGATATACTTACCAAAGCCGTGTCAAGTAAAGATTTCCACAACTCACTGAGCAAGTTGCGCATGAAGGATCCGTATGCATCAACTTGAGGGGGAGTGTTGGCGTGAGTTGTATACTAAAAGGAAATTAGAGTAACTATAGGAAGTGAGATGGAAAGAAATTATTTTCTTCAGATGATTAAAATCATTATAGGAGCAAAATCTGTATAGCCGAGAATAGAGATTTTATTCTGATTATAAGATGGAATTGTAACAGAGAATAATTTTATTATTGAAAATACATTGAGAACTTCTGACAGCTTGTCCATGCTTTTATTGATGTTTCACTGGTAGGTTGATTTTTCATCATTAATTATTAAATATGGACTTCGTCTCAATCCCCATGACGTTAGATGAATCAAGACCTATATTAAGCTTCAATCTGTCAGAGTCATTACACTTCATTGATCTTATTTTTATTTTTTTTGAGGAAAAACAGCAATATATTCCAAAGAAGGCGAAACAAGCGGATACAAAATGCTAAACCTCCAACATACGCTCTCCAAAGAGAGATAAAGTGTTTCCACAGCCCAAGATACAACCACAAAAATAGGAGACGACCTAAACACAAACAAACTGTACACAACCCAATACAAACGACAGCAATAGAAGACAAAAACATATGTGACTTTACAAAGACTGAAAAGCCCAACATAAAGCCAACTACGCACTTAGCACTTAAGCACCCCCGCACGCCAGGAAACGGGCC
Organism: Fraxinus americana; assembly: GCA_035079005.1. Classification (NCBI taxonomy): domain Eukaryota; kingdom Viridiplantae; phylum Streptophyta; class Magnoliopsida; order Lamiales; family Oleaceae; genus Fraxinus; species Fraxinus americana. The sequence goes on along the minus strand of CM068718.1, from coordinate 26,812,132 downwards.
TTGTCTAGTCTTCGCCACTGCCAACCAAACCACACAACAAAACAACAACAGTACACAAATCACTACAACAACCAACCAAGACAACCAACACACACCACCAATCGACACTCAACAAACACCACCACACCACCACCACGACCGACCGACGCCAGCACTGGAGTACCAGCCCAAAACGACCGGCCGACTAAGCTCCATCAGCAGCTCTCCCGTCGACACCCGCCGCCAGAAACCACGCTCGACCGAGGCTAACCTCCCTGACCCGGCCACACCTCGCGCGCCTCTTCTGCCCAACCGAAGCCCACACAAGCACCGCCTCCAGAACCCAACCAACCCCACCACCAACCCCTCCCAAACCCTGCCAGCAGGCACCATCAGCATCATCAAAAATGGCGAAAAATCTGGGCAACCAAAAGAAAAAAACCGAAAAGAAATCTGGAGAAAGAAAAGGAAAGAAAAAAGGGAAAAGAGGGGGAGCCGAAGCTCCCACCCCGCCACGAACCCGCAAGAACAACCAAGAAACAACCTTCACCTGAGGAAGGGCGGACAGCTTCACCGGAGGAAGAGAGAAAACCCTCACGCCAAGGGAGGGACCCACTTCATTGATCTTATTAGAAGTCACTACTCAAATCAAGATCAATTGGTAATCTCATCACTTGATCATTCTTTGAATTATTACCTGTGTCTCAAATTATTACCTATTTTCCAAGTTTCCAACCTAAATCTTGTGGAGAAGACAATATCTATGTGTTTAAAATTCATAACAGATCAATCGTCTATATTCACATTATGTTGTTGAAATTAGTTACAAAATATGAAATATTTCATGAAATTGCTCCATTGCCTTTTCTACTATTAATCATCCTATATTGATGAGTCTAAAAACTTCTTGTTTGTGATCTTCTTGCCATGGTACTAATCAAAGAGTGCATCGGACATAGCATTAGAGATCTAGGATATTGTCTTAAGATTGTTGGTAAGGAACGTCGTGCAATAACTCACTAAACGTGAACTATAACCCGCAATAGATTCCACGCTCTTTGTCAAACAATTTCTGTCCATCATTAAAAGAAGGGATAATTGCCGCAAAAGTCCTAAACCTTTGAAATATTACCAGACTTTCCCCCAATATTTGATTTGTTGCAGCCGTCACCCATAACATTTCTAACTATTGCATGTGAGGCACTTTTGGATGGTTTCTATCCATTTTTCTGTCAGGTAACCCAAATTTTAAGTTTGACCACATTTTTAATCAATTAAAAGGGAGTAAAATGGTAAATATCTATTAAAATTGTTATCTGACCCCTGAATGATAATTGCAACCAGAGATTTGAATTTAACAAATTTCATATGAAGCCCATGTTCCCAAGCGATGCAAATTGGTCGAAAGTTAGATCGGGATGGGGGTCGGCGACGCATCGCAGGCGACGTCGGACCCAACAGTGGCAATGTCGTGGGCTGCAAAGCGGTGAATGTCGCCCCTACTGCAATGACGAATGATGTTGCGTAGAAAAACTATTGTGCTTCGCGCGTTCGTCTGTGTAGAAAAACTACATCGTGAAGCACCGCTGTGACGCGCCACCACGTTGTTGGGGACAATGCCGAAAAATAGCCGGCGCCGCCCCCAATGATTTTAGGGTTCAGTTGAATCGAGTCTGGGGACGAGGGCTTCATATGACGTTAGATTTCAAACCTCTAGTTACAATTATCATCCCGGGTTCAGATAATAATTTTAATAAATATTTACCATTTTGCCCCCTTTTAATTGATTAAAAATATGGTCAAACTCAAAATTTGGGTCAACTGACTGAAAAATGAATGGAAAACCATCCAAAAGGGTCTTACATGCAATAGTTGGAAAGCTTAGGAGTGACGATTGCAACAAATCAAATATTTGGAAAAAGTCCGCTAATGTTTCAAAGGTTTGGAACTTTTGCTGCAACTATCTCTTAAAAGAATGCACAAGCGAACCAAATTTGCCTCCGGTGTATAATAGAATCAATGAAGTACTTATCGATGTTTGTGTACTAACAACGACAAACCCAACAACAAAGATATATTTAAATACGTACGAGTCTTTGTAATTCGATTCTGCCATATACAGGAGACAAAGCAAGTTTACAAGTGAAGAAAGAAAAGCAAGACGTCTAATGCAACAATAAGAAAATAGTGGAGAATGTTGTAAGTTTTAATAAGAAACAACCTATTTATATATTGTAATAACACCACATTCCAAGAGTTGCATCTCTTCACTAGAATCATAAAAATTCAATTTTAAATTGTGTAATCGAATTAGGACTGCCAAAAAGTGGTTAAAACCAGGAAGCACCTGTTCAGAGTTGAACAAGGCACAAAAAAAAAACCAATCATTTGTATATTGCTGCAAATCACATAGGAAATGCAGCAGGATACAAACCCAATATATTGGGTACAAAGAATGTGTATTCGGAATCGTCAAAATAATGTACTCCTAAGCATTTGTATTTCAACAAGTCACAAAAAGTGTAACTTTTCCCTGTTTATTAAACATGGAATTGCTAGCATCAAAGTACATAAGGAGGAAACGAGAAAACATAATTTAGTATACTGCATTGAATCTTCAGAGCCACTAACATAACAAGCCTATGCCAGTTTCGAGTCTCATGTCAATAGGAAAATGGAGGCAAAGGAGGATAGATAGGCTCAAGTATTAAACACACGTGCCTCATTTTCCCAATAATTTTCATTAATATTTCCCTGCATCCTTGTAAATTACCACAGAAAAAATATTATACCTGCTTCCGTCTCTTCTCTAAGTACGGATGAACTCTTTGAAAGTTCAATACAGCCCATACTAAGTGTCGTAAACCAATCTCTGGCCATAGAGCCTTGGGAGAATACAAAAGGCAGGTTGAAGTCTGCCAAAGGAGAAAATTGCTAAGACGAGTCTCGCCTGACGTTCGAACCAAAATATCAGGATCCGGAGCTACTCCCATATATATGTGCCTCTCAATATCTGCTACCTTTATTGTACGATGTCCCTCGTGCTTTTCTTGACTTATTTCACCATTTTGGGCCATACTTGCTTTACTTGACTCTTGGATTTCACCCCACTTCTCATCGATAGCTTCTTGGGCAGCATGCGTAATTTCATCAGTTGAAGTATAGGCCACACAAATCAGAAGAATGCTCTTGTTGTTGTCTGCTGTAGCTTTCATCGCCTTTTCAGCTGCATCCCGAACAGGAGCATTCAAAAGTTTCAAGTTCCCTACAAAATAAACCCTCACTCCATACTGATTCACGATACTTTCTTCCTTGAGCAATCCTTCAATTTTCTCCAGCATTAAATCCATCAAAGACTGAACTTCCTCAGGCCGTCTTTTGAAGTTATCGATGCTGAAAGCATATACAGTTACATATTTCACACCCAATTCATAGCAGTACTTCATCAGAGACATGAGAGTCGAAAAGCCGACTCTGTGACCCATCCCCTCTCCGAGGTTTTGCTTCTTAGCATACCTTCGATTTCCATCTAAAATAAAGGCAATGTGGTTTGGAATTGGACCTGTCGACAGAACACGAAACAATAATCTTCGCATGTGGCTAACCAAGCTCCCAACCGAACTGCGAGCAAAAGATTCAATTTTGTTCTCCATTTATATCCCCAAGTCAAGTCTACAGCACTGCAATCAAATTTTCAATTATAGAGGAATTAAAACATCATAAAACAATCATATTTGAGAAAGAAACCTTCCAATCAACATGAAGAAAAAGTAAAGGACATGTAAAAGAAGCTTTCTACATAATTTTCGAGAATCTTAGAGACCTTGATTGAAAAATGAACAAAAAACAAAATGTATCTTTGATTTATCCGATACAACCAAACGAAATACATCGTTAAGGTGAGAAAAACAAAGGAAACAATAATATTAAGTTTTGGCCAAAAGGAATTAAACTCTTTAAAGAGACAGAACCACCTATTACCTTATCTCTTTAACTGTTAGATTCATTGAACAGCAACCAATATATTATCACAACACCCGTAAAGAAGATTAAATTGACGAAAGAAACCCTCCTTCCACACCCACACCCAAAGAAGAAACAGACCCACCCCTTCAAACCAAAGCAGTACAAAAGGGGGGAAAGAAGCAAGAAAACGAGACGTAAAATTAACTGCAGTTGTCGTTGATTAGTAGTACACAAATCAAAATTGTTCAAAATGTAAGAAAACGATAAACCAAACTGGCTGCGTGAACTAGGGGCTTCAATCATTGTACTTTTACACTATATCTAAATTGCATATAAATGCCAAAAGTTAGAAATCAAATGAAAATAATAGGCTCCCATGAATATCCGTTAAATTATAAGCTCTGTATTCCATTCGATGAAGTCTCTATCTTTTTCCTCCTCTGAAATTAACAGACCAACCAACTCAACTATTTAATCAGGGATCAACTTTACGTGTGCGTGATCTCGAGCGAGAGGAGGAGAGAGTGCGATTTTACCCCTTCAAAGTAATGAAATGAAATGAAAAAAAAAAGGTGCAATTTTTTTATCAAAACGAACAAGATTCAGAAGTTAGGCAATAAAACCCGGGGGAGAAATTATGGAAACCCCAACAATAATAAATTAAAAAAGAAAACAGACCAAAAATTAGGTTATGCAATCGTAGGTAGAGAATAAGTAAGAGAGAAGAAGAGCAGAAACACATTTTTTACCAATTAAACTGTAGAAAGAGTATCCAAACTCAAACAGAATCTCTAGCGTCTTCGTGTGGGCGATGATTCCTCAATGTCGGCGGGAAAAATTTATTCCTGAGAAAAACGCAGAAGGGGGCAGAAGAGATTTCGAAATCACAGATTTGTTGTGGGTTTCTGCTTCTGGAGTTGTGAATTTATAGTCAATTAATTGGAAGGTTCGTGGGTACTCCAACTTCAATATTCCCCAGGTAAAGAAAAGCAAATGGTATGAGGTAAGTGATTAATGTCGTCGTCTTGAATTATTACCTCACACGTGTTGCATGTTTGTCGGTATGACTTTTTTGTTTTCAAGGATGTTTGTTTCATGGAGAATTTGGCCAGATAGCCGGGCTCAACAATAAATTTGGACAAAAGGCCGTTGACCCATGTTTAAAAAAAAAAAAAAAAAAAGTAATAAAATAGTAAAATGACAAAATTACTCTTCACCTATTAACTCAAAATTCACCGTTTCCCCTAATTTCACCACTGTAATACCCTTCTACATATTTTGAAATTTCTTGGTTTCCTTCTTCCACCTCCATCACCTTTAAACTGCCTCTAAATTCCCTTTAAACTACTCGTCATTGTTGACCATTCGAAGAGCCCAACCCAAGCGTGAATAAGCAGCAGTCATTTGATTTCAGAAGTCTTAGCATGAAGTTCGAGCAAGGAGTCGCTGGAAGGAGGTAAATTCGAACACTTGTATTTTACCTTTTTTTTCGCAGCCATATTTGTAGTGCGGAGATGATTATTGTGGATTGGTATGATTTATGTGGGGTTGTTGCATACAAATATTAGGTATGTGCATTTGAAATGTTTCCTTGCATATAGTTCCTCTTTCTCACTAGAGGTACAATGTGATAAATTCTTTAATCTGAAATTATGGGACAAAATAGAATTTCATGGTGCAACAGTTCTACAAATTTTCTAATGTTATATGTACTATGAGTTTTTTTCTTTTTTTTTTTTGGTGCAAGGTTAACATTTCATTTTAACTCCGGATGTGTGTTTCTCAGAATGTTATATTGTGCATTTGTTTATTGTAAAATATGCTACTGATTAGATTTACTCAAGTCTATAGCAATTGAAGCGGAGTTTGTTTATGTTGTGCAAATCTTGGGGAAGTTATTTTCAAATAATGGATCTCTTCTGATCCAACTCATGTGGGTTTACAGTTTACTTAAGAGATATTGAGAGTTTTCGGTTAATTTGAAGTTTAGGAAAGAATGATCTGAAATCTATAAACTCGTTGAAGGTGCTTCTGCATTACTTTGTCTGATGTGGCATGGTTTTATACTTTTCTTTTCTTCCTCGTTCATCTCCCTTCACGCCCATTTCTGATGTCCCAAGTAAAAAGTAAGAAGGAAAAGAAGGCAGTTCGAAATATCACTAGCTACTAACTCAAAGAAACCCTAGTTGTATAATGCATTTCATAAGCTTAAAAAATTCTGTTAATTAATTATTCTCTTTTGATTTTATACAAGTTATGCCTTTCATAATTGTGCTTGATTTGCCAAATAGTTTCCACAGTTTTCCCTCTCACTATTGAGTACATGGCATTGTGTGTGCAAATTTTTGGGAAGTTGTATACATAATCTATGTTAAGATAAATATAGTTCTATCCTATACTTATCTACTTTATATTTTTCTTTGGTTTATGGATTCATCAACAATACTCAAATTTGCTTACTTAATGGTAGAAAACCATGTTTGTAAAGTGACTCATCTGTGCATCATAACTAGGTTTCATGGATTTGCGCTTTGCTTATGCATCCAGCCCTTTTTTACTTCCATGCATGATAGCTTTTATGTGTATTGGTGGACAAGTAAATTGGTCTTACTTCCATGTTGGTTTGCAAAACTGTGATAGCTCAAGTTCATTTTCATTCGAATGATGCAGTACTTTCTTTATCAAAATAGTCATTTGTTATCTTTAAATTGATAAAAGTATCTCAGTCAATGGGTGGGTATCGAATGATGTGAACAAATAGCTCACACAATTAAAACTCTTTAGTCCAACATGTTGCTCGAGTAGAAGTAACATAGGTATCGAATGATGTGAACAAATAAACTCTTGACATGGAAGGTGTAGGATACATTGAGGAAGCTTGTTCTATGTATATATGTGAACAAATATACTCTTAACATAGATATATTGCTTTGAGAAATAAAATTCCTAACTCAATTATTGTTTTACATTTTTGGTTGTAGGAAAAAATGGATGGTGAAGATATAGTGAACGTGAAGATAAGTAACAGGTGTAGAATGAAATTGGTTGATGAAGTATTCTACAGGTTGGATGACTTACATCAAAACTTATTCACACACTCATGCTTTGGACATTTGTTGAACTTGAGGGAGATAAAACTTACTTTACAATTGGTCCACCAGTTAATTTTGAGGTCTGTAAGTACCTCAAAAGAAAATGAAGTGTGGATTAAAATTGGAGACAAGCTTGCAAGATTTGGATTGCAAGAGTTCACATTGGTGACTGCGTTTAAAGCTGGGGAGATGGAGGACGAGGATCCGACGCTCGGGCATAATTGTAGACTCATGAAAGAACGTTTCAAGCGTAGCAACGGCAGAATAAAAAGAGGTTTATTGTTAAATGTTTTCAAACATTGCAAGAATAAGAGCGATAAATATAAGTTGGGCCTCATTGTTATATTGGTGTATGCAATTTTGTCAGTAGAGGAGAATACGTATATTAACCCGTTGTGGTTTTATTTGGTGGATGATCTTGATAGATTTAACAACTATTCATGGGGGAAAATGTCATATGAATACACTACTAGGGTGTTCAGGCGTAACTTGGGAGAAACGTTGAAGAACTATACAAGTTCTCAGCGATATCCATATTCTCTGCATGGATTTCCCCTTGCAATCGTAATAATATTTTCAAAAACTATTATTTACATTACAGATTTTTAATTATGTTTTTGAAAATTAAATTTTTGATTGTACAGATTTGGGCGCGTTTGAAGCATTTCCCAGTATTGGAAAGAAATTCGGTCGGTGTGATGATGATTCTCGAATTTCAAGAATGATGGGCTGGGAACTGTGCAAACAACTTAGGGGGAAAATACTTTGCACGTTTTTGGAATCGAAAGATGTGAGTTTTGTTTAGTAAAATCTACATGGAGTATTGAAATCGTAACTAAACAATTATGCATTATTGTATTTTCAGATTGAGGTACATCGTACCCTAAATCCTACAGATGATGAATTGTTGGAGCCATTTTGGCAAGAATCCGGACCTTTTATTGATAATACTGCTCCTAACTTGGATAATGTCGCATTTGAGAATGATGGTGGACAAAATACCGAGAGTGATGATGCATCATCAAGAAAAGGTGATCCACAATATCCTAAGACTTGGGATCGACCATCCGTCTCCAGCCATCGACATTCGTCTAAACCAGCTGGACGACCACCGCCCACTTCTTATGATTATGTCATAAACATAATAAAACAAGAACTTAAAGGAGTTGAAGAAAGGCTGCGAAGTGAGATGTTGGAGCACTTTAATTGAGTTGAAAAGAAAATTGATTTGTTTATCCAACTGGTTGGAAGAGGTGGAGTCCAGTAAAAAATGAGTGGATTTGATTACGGTGCTTATAGTACACACTGTTCGCTGAAAATCGTGCCGCAAGCGCTCGGGTCGAGAACAAGTAGTAAAAGTGGACCTTAAGAGTCCGGATTGTCGATCTCACGAGTAATGTATACTTTCGATTACTCTACTCTAATCAATTTTAATTCTAACGATAAAAGAAATACACACAATTAAAAACATAAGATTGGAAATATGATAAAATAAACTAAAAAATCTACAAAATAAGAAAATAAAACATCTTGGAAATTTCGGAGGGAAAAATGTGGTTGGAATTTACGATGTCGCTTAACCTATTATTTCATTAATATCAAACCAATTATGTGCCGATGCAAATTACCAAAATACGATAGTTAGACCCGATTTTCCTATTTTAAATTAATACCCTCTTTCGAGTGATATTAACCCTAATTAATTAATTCATACCACATATTTCTATGTTGATACAAAGTTAACCAATTGCATGAATTTTTGTGAAAATAGATCAATGGATCACATGAGATATGTGTATATTTCTATATCACCTAGACGCGCCTAGTATACTAGACAAACCCATGATATCGATCATTTCGGTCTATTAAATGCAACTATTTTGCAACAATCATATAAACTACCTAACAATTTCATCTAGTGATCAATTAAATAAAATCATTTTAAACATGATAATCAATACACTATTATTTTGATAACAACTGCATTTTTCACTAAACATGTAGATATATCGATAATCAATGAAACAACTAGGTTAAGTTCAAACCATAAATTCCAACACAATAAACTTAGCTCATTTTATAAAGATGATAACAAAGGAGATTCATAGTATAATACATTACAAACTTGGAAAATAATAAAGGAATTCAAAAGTAAAGATAAAATCCTTTTTTAGTGTAGTTGAACCCCTCCAATGAATCTCCAAGTTTTCCTTGATGATTAATCTCCTTTCTAGCAATCTTTCTTCTCCCAAAACAAGCCAAGAACTAAAAGAGAAGAAAGAGAAAAGAAAAGAAGAAGAAAGAAGAAGAGATGAAGAGAAAAAACTAAGTAAAAACTAAAACTAAAACTAAACTAATAATAATAACTAATTTCACTACCAAATCTCTTTTTAAAACCGTCCCAGCCAATTGGTATATATAGGTGAGATATTTTGATAACTTGGCAATTAAGTTACCAAAATATCTAGGGAAAATTGCATCCAAGTCCCCAAACTTTTGAAAAGTGGCAAAATGGTCCCTCAACTTTGAATTAGTACATTTTGGTCCTTGGATCTTTTACTTTCATTTCACTTATGCCCTTGATAAATTGAACTTCAAGTCCTTCAACTTTCAGGCTTGTACATTTCAGTCCCCAACTTCACATTTTTGTTCACTTTAGGTCCTTTTTCGTTCTTTTCGCGCCGTTCTTCTTTTTATCGGGGTTTTCGCCTACAAACATGAAAATTACATAATTATGCGCAGAAATATACTCAATATCATTTCTAATTAAATCCAGAAAATACCAAATAAGTGTGTTTTTAAACACTTATCACACACAGTAGGGAAAACGAAGAGGCAAGAGTGGAAGAGGAAGAGGTAATTATTGAAGATTGCTCCAAAGAAGAAGTCACGTCGAAAAAACAACACGAGACTTTTCCTACATATGAAGATGGTATATTCTCTCTGTTTCTCTTTGCAATAAGCTAAAAATACTTTTTTTGTTAGGTCCCATTTGTAGGATTTGTGCCAGATCCTTCATCTGCCATAGTTGTGTACCAACAACAGCCTTTATTCTGGATTGGAGATAAATTTCGGACCAAGAAAGCTCGACACGATGAGGTAAGTGAGAAGACGATTGGAATGAAAGACGATTCAAACATATTTAACAAAGGTATATATAATTTACATTTCAATATTTCATATTTCCATATTGTGTGTTAAAATGGATTGAATTGTGTGTTTGATCGATTGTTGTAGGCGATATTGGAGAGCCTTCGATATCTTCACATGTATGCACATCTAGTAATGAAATCATTGTGATCGACGATCCAAACTCTACCTGGAAAAGTTGAAAAATATTGAAGAAATCAATAGAACGACACAACTATCGTGTAATTCCACCGTTACTTATTACCTAATCAACATGTCCAGCCTAACAAAGTTAGGGGGTCCAATTGTGGAGGTCGTTCGACTGGAGAAGTTGAAAAATATTGAAAAAATCAACAGAACGACAAAACTGTCGTGTAATGGTGCAAGTGTCGTTCTGCCTGAAAACAATCGTACAGAGCTCCACGACCTGTCCGAGACTTGATGAACTCGTTATATGTACTTATTTAAGTTGTAGGATAGACATTCCTCTTAGAACGTATGGGAGATATGCTCAATACTTAATCGAAATGAAAAACAAAACAACGCAACTGTCGTTTCTGTTCATGAAAATGGCACAACTGTCATTCTGAATGGGAAGATATTATTTATTAGAATGGTATGACTATCATTATATTTACAAGTATAACGATAATTAGAAAGACTTGTGTTGTCACTTGTAATACAATGTCTACTAGAACGGCAAAAGTGTTGTTATGCTGTGTGAAAAAATTCAACGAGAACGCCACTAGTGCCTTACTGTCCAGAAAATGACACTTGTGTCATTCTGCCTATAAACATCTGTACAGAGCGCCACGACCTATTCGAGACACGATATTTGGTTAGATAAACTCATTTAAGTTGTAAGATGGACACGCCTCTTACAAAGTAGGTGAGATATGCTTAATACTTGATGGACATGAAAAAGAAAACGACACAACTGCGCATCCTGTTCTGAAAAAGCACAAGTGACGTTTTAGTAGAACAAAAAAAACATATGTGCATCATAACTGGCGTTCTGGCTTCATTGAGTCTAAGACAATGACACAATCACTTGTTCCAAACATTATAAGTAGTTTGCTTTTCAAAATGACAAAAGTAGTAAATCGTAACATAACACCACCATCATTTTTCAATATTACAAAAGATGTACATCACAACACTACAAAACCTCATATGTGACGTCTTGTCTTCATTGTTCATGTCTCTCACTAAGTGGTACAATGTCTACTAGAACGGCAAAAGTGTTGTTATGCTGTGTGAAAAAATTCAACGAGAACGCCACTAGTGCCTTACTGTCCAGAAAATGACACTTGTGTCATTCTGCCTATAAACATCTGTACAGAGCGCCACGACCTATTCGAGACACGATATTTGGTTAGATAAACTCATTTAAGTTGTAAGATGGACACGCCTCTTACAAAGTAGGTGAGATATGCTTAATACTTGATGGACATGAAAAAGAAAACGACACAACTGCGCATCCTGTTCTGAAAAAGCACAAGTGACGTTTTAGTAGAACAAAAAAAACATATGTGCATCATAACTGGCGTTCTGGCTTCATTGAGTCTAAGACAATGACACAATCACTTGTTCCAAACATTATAAGTAGTTTGCTTTTCAAAATGACAAAAGTAGTAAATCGTAACATAACACCACCATCATTTTTCAATATTACAAAAGATGTACATCACAACACTACAAAACCTCATATGTGACGTCTTGTCTTCATTGTTCATGTCTCTCACTAAGTGGTACACGATAGGTACAAGTGATACGGTTATGCCCAGTTTTCAAACACCTATTACACTTACGAGACTTGCGCATCTCTCCGGCTGATTGTTTCTTTTTTTTGGTGGACGTCCACTTCCTCTTCGTGTCAACGGTCGTATCACCTTTCTTGATCGAAAATTATCGGGAATTTTCTAGTTCGCCTCATACATCCCTTACTACAGCAATTGGATGTGCACGTGGAAATTGGTCCAGATCAAATTTCTTGCATGTGCATGTCCCCCTCTCCAAATGAAAAATGAAACTTTCTATTTCATCACTCACTTGCATCTCATCTCGGCTGAGAGCTTTCACCCCGAAGCCTTTTGACTCGTTATACCTATCATACATCTTCTCCTCCAAAGGCGGAGTGAGGCAGCTCGTACATTTTTTGGCATCAACACGTCTATCATGAAACCATATTTGCATATTCTCTCTGATATGCTCGATCAAAGCAAGTATAGGAAATTCTCGAGCACTTTTCAACAATGCATTCAATGATTCTGCATTGTTTGTGGTCATACTATTGTATCTGATTCCATTGAAATTTGCTCTTGACCAATACTCCACACCAGCATCATCCTGCAAGTACCCTCAAATTTTCTTGTGTAGACTGCATAATGCTTACATATTGATCTCAAATTTTACTAAACTATATGCCTCTGAAATAGCTCTAAACAATGGCATAATATGAATGCGAGGAAATTTGTTATTCAAGTTATTTTGCAAATGCCATATACAATACCCATGATGTACGTTAAAATAGACGTTAAGACCATTTGATATGCTGGGTGCACGATCACATATAAAGACTAACTCATCCGTGTCGCCTGTTATTTGCCGCAATTTCTGAAAGAACCAAGTCCATGAGTTATTGTTTTCTGAATCTACTATGCCCCACGCAAGTGGATAAATTTGACGATTTGCATTTTGGCATGTGGCAACAAGTAACGTATCTCGATACTTAGATTTCAAAAATGTTCCATCCACACAAATTACCCGTCGAATTGAAAAGAGGAATCCATATATGCTTGGTCCTAATGTCATGAAAAAATACATAAAACGTCAATCATTATCAGTTTCAATAAAAGCCAACGTGCCCGGATTTTTTCTCTCCAAAACATGGCAATACAATAATAACTCCGCATAGTTATCATCAGGGCTACCTTGAACCTTTTTTTAAGCAAATTCTTTGGCCATGTACGCCTTGTGATAGTTTATAGTTATGTCAAATTCTCGCCGAATGTCATTGATGATGTTTCTTGGTCTGTACACTATATTGGCATCCTGATACTTTGGAGTTACATGTTTTCCAATTACCGAATAGGTAGCATGTCTATTATCCCTGCGACGAACACTCATGGAGAAAGTGTGATGACCAGAATATTTTCGTATTTGAAAAATCTCAGATTCAGCTATCGTCGTTGCCCATAAATACCAGTTGCAACTTTCCCCAACACAAACTACCGCATACACACTCTTATTTGATTTCTTTACTTTGAATTCAAATTGTTACTTAACAGCAAGGAGTTGGATTTTGATATCAAAGCACGTTTAGTTGGAAATAATTCATCATCATGTACATCCTCATTTTCCTGAATCCTAACTGATGATCTATATGGAATTGAACAGACAACTTATTTTGAAGTACCAATAATGTCCTCTTGCAACGAGAAATCAACGTTGTTTTCATCTCTACGAGGAGATTCATCTTGGAAAACTTATTTTTCGGAACTATCTTGAATTATGGTCAAATTATCTCAATCCACATAGTTTCCTTCTATATCATTCCCATAATCGCCATCATATTGCACAACTTCATTTCGATTGCTCACATATCCCTTTTCTATTTCACCATTGGTTTCTACTACACCATCTCTTTCAAACTCCCTTACACTATCACACTGATCTGCAACTTTGGTTGAAATGGTCATGCAAAGAGTATGTTTTTTACATATAGAAAGAAACCACTTCACTTTCATGTCACGATTAATCCTTTGTGGTGGAACTGAAAACTTTGACATACGAGGGTTAAGAGGCATCATCTCAATTTCATACAACTTTGAATCCACGTTAACAAGTTCTTGCACTATGTTGTACAATTCTATATACGAAATGTTAGTTGGAACATAAAGAATATCCACATTTTTTTCATCATTCCCTCCATAACTCAATGTCCATTTGCCTTCTTCAGTTTTTTTAAACTCAACAAAATAGCATACTTATACCCATATCATTTCTACAAAATCCATAGCTGCAAATAAAATAAAAAAGTTAAATAGTTTACTCAAATATATATCAAAGTAATATGAAATAGCTATCATATTTAAATTATCAAAGTAACCACATTATATTATCAAGAAGGGCAGACCATAACAAATATTGTTTGTATTGTCATTTTTCATAGACGATAACGACTGTAGTGTCGTTCTACACCACGTAAAACGACTGGCCTGTCGTTCTGTACTACAAATCGTCCAGCAGTTGCAAAAATACACCAATAATAAAAAAATCAGCTAAAATATCATTTCATATTATATTCAACAATAAAAGGACCAAATGTACATAAGATTTATAAAAATACCATTTCTTTTCTTCAAATATAATGGAGATTTCAATGTAGATAATATAAAAGCTAAAATTCTTGTTCAAATGCTCAAAATGTTGGAGGAGATAAGTGAGGAATATAATCAATAACAAGATCTTAGGAGGCGGCAAACATTGGAGACGAAGAGCAAGTTGGTTTTTTTATCGGTAAAAGAGCATGTTGGTTTTGATAGAGGTGAAATGGTGAATTTGGTTGGATGAAAAGGGTGTATGGGTCTTTTACTTGTTGAGGATATTTTAGACAATTTTTCATGTTTATTTATTGTATTTTTTAATTGAGGCCGTATAACCAATAAACATTGAGAATGAGTCTTTTTGCCAATTACTTTGTTTGACTAGGTCTTTTAACAAAGAGTCCATTGTTTTATTCATCCACTTCATATTTGTCCAGCGAACTCCTTAACCATTATCACCGAATCATCAATCATAGATGAGAGGAAATTCAAATAGAAAACTCACACCCTGTTTGTTTCCCATCATTTGTGCTCAAGAATTATTTTTTTGGCCCTTTTTTTCCAACCCATGGGTCCCACTGAGAAATGGTGAAATCAAAAGTTACTTATGTGGACCAAGTAAAGGCTAGAATTTTCATTAAAATGAACAAGAAAATTGTAAATAAACGGGGGCTCACATTGGGTTTCGAAATATTCAAGTTTGAACGAATGACTTCCATCGCATTGAGATGATACTCTATGAGTCTATCTCTTAGAATTATTCCTTCTATATCCACATCGATAAACATAGTTGCCTAATCATATGTCAAATGATCAAGAAAACTTGATCATACTATTCTTAAACGACTTGGAGCATAAACTTCTTTTCGCACTATCACGAATATGAAAATAATGATAAAAATCGAATTCAATTATCAACTACTCCATCAAAAATATGAATGACTAGTGATTTCATATGATTAAAGTTGTACGCCTTGTTAACGATCTTCTATTGATTTATGTCAATCTTTCGTACTCAATCCTTGATTTGGTATCTATTTCTTTAGATGAACGAGTAAAAACTGCAATAAGTGAATTGTGTATAGTGCAAACATTGCGTATTATTAAAGTTTGTATTCTTTTAACGTAGTCGTTAATTTTATGTCCTTGTTACCTTCTCTACAATAATAACGTTTAAAGTTTGTGATAACGTTTTACCTCAATTGAGGTTGTACCTCTTTCATAATTGTAATCTGGGTAGAGTGTGAAGTTAATAGACAATAGGTTGGACTTTCAGAAATTAGGGACTTTAGGCCTCATCTAACCCTTGTTCGTTGGGTCCATTTTTCGTATCGACTCTTATAAGAAACTTGTACTTTGTTAGCGTCACAACAAATTTTGGTACAGTATAAGTGCATGTTTAGCAGTTTTTTAAGTTCTTATAAATTGTGAGTCCCAAGTATACTAAATTTATATAATTTATTTCTAATTTATTCTAAAGCCCTGTTTGGTAAACATTATTTTTTTCATTCTCATTCTTCTACTCATTTTCAACCACACATTCTTCAATAAAAATAATATTTTCCATCACATCAATAATTTTTCCTTCATTTTTAACCACACATTCTCCATCAATCTACTATTCAATAATACATTCTTTCAAAAGAATGTGTCCCAAACACACTCTAAATAAAACTTAATTTATCGGCAATGTTCGATCGCATTAACGTACAATTATATGGCACGTCATGTTTTACGTATTACAACCGATTACAACTCCACCACTCAGAAAACAAACTGGAAGTGACCTTACAAAATTTTCAAGGGAAAAAATTGAAAAATATTTGTCAAAATAATAATTGTTCGCGATAAATTACAAGAATTGGTACAAATGAGGATATCTGAGTTGAGAGATGATTAATGCGTAGGCCTATTTTTGGATTCTTTCGACTTCTCCTTCGTGGCTTCGATCTGCTCCAACAGTTCAACGACTTCTTTCATTGAAGGCCGCTTTCTTGGTTCCAATTCAAGGCATTTTAGAGTGAGCTGAGAGACCTGTGATAACACCTTCAACGAATATTGGCCGTCCATTCGTGCATCCATAATGGATTTCAGTTTTCGTCTTTGAGAGAGAAGGGGTTTCATCCAATCAACCAAATTCTGCTTCCCATTAGGCCGTTTTGTATCAAGTGCTCGTAATCCAGTTAGCATCTCAAGCAGCACCACACCAAATCCATAGACATCACTTTTTACGTATAGATGGCCTGGGGACAAACAACATATTTAGCATTGTGAAGTGGACTAAACTTATGCGCATACTCAAAATTTCATTTATATGTTCTGCTCAAGCCTCTACTGGAAACAGATGTGTCCTTTAAGCAAGATCGTTTACTTTGAGTTTGAGCTCTACATGTTATATGACCCTACGCCGCATTTGAATTCAATGACAATCATATCATACAGAAGAAAGTTCTAAACCTAGATTGAACTTTGCATGCCCTAGAATTAATAAGAGCTACAGTCCCACTAGCTTTTCTTTCAAGATAGAAGGCTAGAAGTTGTTTAAGAACTATGGATTATTATCCGAGGCCCAAACCAAGCCTCTCACTCTCGAGCTTATTCGCACTTGTTTGAATTGTCAGTAAGCAAAAGCCTGATCAAGATTTTAAGCTCATTTTTCAGCTGAGTACGACATGTCCAACTCATGGCCATTTTACAGGTGAAGTGTAATTAGGTTAGTACTTGAGCAGAGCACCAAGTCATTTGTCAGTTCAAGATTTGATCATTTCAGTTCTTCAAATGAATGTATAGACAAAGACCTAATATTTGAAGTTTTTATTTGATCTTCATACAATAATTTAAACTACAAGATATCAAGTTTTATAATGAGAAATCGAAACCAAAATCCACTCATTTTAGAATTAGAACATAAATGCCAATTCCTATAATCCTATTCCAACAAAGTTAGCAAACCCCAAACAGGAAGTCAAAGTTTAAGAACATTAAGCTGAACTTTGGAAATGTAAAAGTTGTTTTCAACATGTTTGGATAAGTTACTTTCCCTTTACTTTTAACCTAAAAGAAAATTCATGTTTGAAACACTAGGACACTTAAATTGGAATTCAATAGGCACTGACCAGTTGCGATGTACTCAGGAGCAGCATAGCCATATGTTCCCATAACTCGAGTGGTTACATGTGAATTCCCTCCTGAAGGCCCCAGTTTTGCTAAGCCAAAATCTGATATTTTTGCATTGTAGTTCTACAAATCCAACTACATTTGTTAGAGATATTAAAAATTACTTATTTATTTCCACCCGCATTAAGCTATATTTTATTAACAAACAAATTATTATCTTGTGCAGTCATTTAATGAAAAGAACTGATGAGATACGTTCAAGTTCACAAGGCACGTTCGTTTTATCAGAGATAATTATCCAATGCATAATTTTAAATCATTGGGTTCTACAAGTGACTTCTACGATATGAAAACGTGCTAGCAAACAAACTACAACAGCAATCCCCCGCCACGACCACACTCACACCTTCACATAAATAATCCATCTAAACTTATGTTTACCTCCGACGCCTCCAATTGGAAGATGCTGAGTCTGGCCCCTGGTAACATAGAGTTCGACCAATTATCTCTCTCTAATTTTGACTGACGTTTTGCTTAGTACCTAAATAGCAATAAAGCATTTATTTGCTTGTATTCCCTATCAATGAAGCTCAAAGTTGGGTTAATTTGCATTTTATTTGAACAATCTACGGGGTAATGATACAATAGTCCTAAATAAGTAACATGACTAATTATATACTTCAATTTCTCTTCAACTTATTTCTCTTAGTCAACAAACCAGAAAAAAGAAAGGCCGAGAAAAGGAGGGGGGAAAAAGGAAAGGATAGCCACAGTTGACAAGCGTGATTTTTAGGATCTTACCCCATCAAGCAGTATGTTAGAGGCCTTAAAATCCCTATAAATGATAAGTTCGTCCAAAGTGTGCAAAAATGCTAGGCCCCGTGCTGCTCCAATAGTGATTTTGAGCCGTATATCCCATGATAATGGTTGAATAACAGAACTTCCTGAATATTAAGCAAACCAGAAATCAGTATTATCAAAATTTATTTTCTCTTCTTGGATTCTCTTAATTTCTGAATCAAGTTCTTACTTCTAAAAAGATGGTTTTCCAGGCTTCCCTTCTGCATAAACTCATATACAAGTAAGAGCTCTTTCTCATCCCAGCAGTATCCCAAAAGCTTAACCAAATTAGGGTGTGAAAGTCTCCCTAGAAAGTTCACTTCCGCCTGCATTTTCAAATGAAGTAAACACATCATAAGTATTGACATAGTCAATAGAAAATATTATCATGAAGCTGGTCATTCCATTGATCATTTGACAACTCAAACATCATATTATTACTTTACAATAGTCAAAAACACTTTCATGAGTACTGGCAAGGTCATCGCATAAAAAAGTAAATATTTTTTTATAAAAACTCGTCTGATTTTAGACATGGATTATCTCAATATAGATTACTGGGTAACAGGCTTGTTAGCATAAATCCAATTATATAAAGCTACCTTTAATTTTTTGAAGCTTCTCCAAACTGGTATAAATATGTGCATTACTCTTGTACAGTGGATTCTTTATTTTTCTTCTATTACAAATATGAATTAATCACAGCATATTTGAATAAAATTGTAATTTTTCTGATCATTAGGCAACATATGTGGATTACCACCGGCCCATTTAGACCTGATCCTGGACAGTTCCGTATTTAAGGGGCTCAAAACTGAACCTGCCAACGTTAAATTCCAAGATCCTAACTTCAACTTAAATAGGAAGAGGGGTTATATACTTATCTGTGCCGTTAAACTAGAGCAGTTATTGTTATTTTAAATGAATTGAGGCTTAATTTTGTATATATTTTGTTTGTTAGATAAATCTCGATATAAAACAACGGAATTGGACAAAAGGAGCAGAAATTTGGCTAAAGTTGAATTAAGGATGAAATCGCAATGTGGTAATAGTTGATTCGGACATAATATTGATGATTGGAGAGATGTTGGAGTCAATTAGATGGATTTGGAAGTTGGAAGATCAAGAAGATACGAAATAGGGACCAGAATGACTAAAGAACAAAATTCAGGGACCAAAGTGCAACAAATAGAAAAATGTATAACAGCACGCGCGCACGGGCTGGAGTTCCATTAACCGAGAGCAAAACAAATAAGTGGCGCGTGGGCCTTTTCTGGGCTTGAACGACCCAACTTCCTAGTTTGATCCAAAATCTAATGAAAATCAAATTCAACTTATTATTTAACCTACAAGGGGCGACGAGAACGGGACATAACATAAAAAAAAACGTTATTTTTCACCACAAGAAGAATCCTAGCACATGATTCAAAGGCGATTAACACAAGAGATTGAAGATTATAAAAGTCCGGGTTGAAGATTAACGAAGAAGAAATTGATTTTTCACTTTCCGAGATTTTTTTCAAATTTTTTTGTGCAATTTACATAACAACATACTAAGCTAGTTCTTCTCATGTATTGGATGAAAATTAAACATTTTATTATTTATTTTTAATTTAAGACAAGTGGTTAGTTAAATTCTTGCTTTTCTTGATTAATCTTGCATGCATAATTTTATTATTTGATTGCTTGATGACCAATTAAATATATAGTTGCTTGTTGTAGTATTGAAAGGCTCACAATAGGTCTAAAACACTGCATGATTAACATACGTGTAATAGATATAAGGAATTACATTTATCACGTCTGCAATTTTTGAGATAATTGTGAAATTGAATGTGTACAATTCATTCGAATTCGGACTAGAAATAGATTCGGGTCATGACTAGAATAGATTTACTTTGTCTTGGAAAAGAAAATTATTACAATAAAATTTTCGATTTTCAAGAATGCGTGAATGATACTAGCTACATAATTGAGAATTGAAATAAATAATAATAAGTGGATTCGTAATCCAATATGCTCATTCCTTATACATATAAAATTCGAATTTTATAAGTTTTTTAGATTAATTACAAATCTCTTTTGTTCGTTTACTTTGAATCTGATTAGAAACTAATACACTTGAATTGAATTTATTCAATGTGGGACGACAACTCTTAACTCATCACGTATTACTTGTCAACGATCCATACGCTTGCAGGTTTCGCACGATCAATTTTTTGGATGCCCAAGCTAGAGTGCTTTGATTAACAAATCACCCTAAACTTTCGATAGGAGGGTTTGTTAAATTTACGGCAACTCAATTTTCTTGTATGATTGGAGTAGTCATAGATCACTTACCCTAATCTTTTGGTCGCAGGACGAGTCCAATGTACAAGAACTTACGCCAATCTTTTGATTGGATTGCTAGTTAATGTCCAGCAGCAATCCTGACTTTTTGTTAGAGGAACGGTCTAATATCATCAGCAACAGCAGCTAAGGTTGAACTCACTAGTTGCCTATTTGTTATCATTCACGTGTTACATGTACAACTAGATATAAAAAGATTTTACAGTGGGACTCTCTGAATGGTCACATAAGCTCAGTGTTTATCTCTCTTTATTGTAGATAAGCTCTGAGTTTCTCATAAAGACATAAGTGTAGGCTATTGGCAATATCTTGATGAAGAATATGACAGAGAGATTCAAGAGATGTTATTAAGGATTTTGACAGGTAATACCTATCAAAAAAAAAACAGGATTTTGACAGGTAAAGCTGAGAATTTCCAAGTTTTCTGTGTGACAGAGTTAAAATGATTTAGGGATAAAAATAGAAAGTTTTCAGTTTTCTCGTACTTTTCTCTCTTCTGAGTTGTTTAATTTGAATTTGTAAGCTTAATATATGTGAGAGCTATTAATTTAGCCATGAGGTAGGATTTATGCTGAAAGATGGTCATCTGGAGTCTTATGGCAGAAAATATTCAACAGAACTAAGCTCATACAACGTATAGTATAATGACATAAGATCAACCTCGAAGGTTTTGGTGAACCTATCATTTCAATGTATTTGCAAATTAGATAATTGAATGATAACAATAGGATTGTATGGACATAGGTGCAGTTTCAATGAGAAAAAAGACCACCAAAGTTACCAGTTCCATGGCAAACCTGCCTCCAAATGTCCGATTACACACCTGAACATATTTCACTTGGCTTCAAATTATGTGAACCTACTCCCATAGCACGAGTTCCTTTTCACACAAATTGAACAATGGGTACCTATGTTTGTTCTTAGTTAGAACGTCTAATTTGTGCTAAATAGATATTTTGTAGGAAGCCATAAGTCGTTTACAAGAAAATTCAGATCGAAATGACATGGAATGGGCAGAAGGATACTCTCGGATTCTAGTTAGGAGTAGAAAGTGATCCATTCGCTTACATCTGTTTCCCACCATCCTGTGAAATTTGCCCGTACTATCCTTCTTCCACTCCATCATCATAGAGGAATTGAGTGTTTCATGTGATAATGTATGTTTTAGACCTCTACTACTTGTATATCTCCAGTCCTTCAACTTCAGGTCTGGAAGTCTTCTAGTGACCTAAGACGTCTGCATGTTCTTTCAAGTTGGCTTGGACATCTGCTTCATGTTATCTTTATTTTTTATGGAGTTTTGTCCTCTTTAGTACTCAATGATTAGGATGACTATAATCTTATTTTGTAAGTTCATATGCTCCTTAACTTATTCAATTCCTTCATGTTGCAATGTTTGAAATTCTTTACACGGTAGAGACTTCCATTCAGTTTCTGTCGTCTGAAAGTTTGGTTTCGTAGAGAAATTTCACCTTATCTTATTGTCTCGTCACAATACTCAACTAGTATGTTACACACAAAACTCTGCTCGTTTGGAATCATTGAATCCTGAAAGACGAACAGAGTAGCCACTGATCTCATGTGCAATCTTACAAGCCTTTGTATTACTAATCAGTACGAAACAACCCTCTATATTTTCTCGACATCCACGGGCAAATATAAAGTACGGAAATAAATTTCCTTACTATTACTCCATTACAAGTGTTTCTAACTCAGTAAAATTTACCTTACTGGTTTCATACAGTATGAAGTCTCGATATGGACATCAGAAGATAATCATAAGCACTTAAATCAATAAAATAATTCAAACTAAGCTGTTTCAGTTATATTACCTGCCATTCTTCAAGCCCTTGTATACTTTCTGAATTCAGTTTTTTGATAGCAACCATCATCCCAGTGCCATATTTAGCAGGTGCAAGCGTCTTTTCATCAACCCATCCCTTAAATACAGTCCCGAAACCTCCTATTCCCAATACCATATCAGACTTGAAATTTCTTGTGGCATTCTTCAGATCAGCAAAACTAAAAATCTTCAAAGTCGGTGTAGGCAATATGTCTCCAGCCAAACAAGTATCCTCACTTGCTGCACTTGCTGCAGCTGAGAATAGGCTAAGGCTAGCACTGCTGCTCGTGGCAGAAAAACCACCAGCGTTGCTGTAATTACTTGACTTCCCTTTATTGATGGATAAAATGTGCAAATGAAATGTAAATTTGTCAGGCTTTTGCTCTTTGCTTACGAAAAGAAACTAGTATATACATTCTGAATGAGGTCACACTAACGAAAAGAATGATGCATAAATTGCATTTGCAATTCATACGCAAAATCAAAACAGACAGTGTTGGAAAAACTCAGAAATCAAGCAAGTCCAATTGATAATATGAAAAGCGAATAAAATTGAATTCGCGAACACATAAACTACTCAATCAAACGGTCAATCTTAAGAATTTTCTACCATTTCCCCCAGAAAAAAAAAAAATCATGAGGAGCCAGAAACTTGTAATAAGCAAGCATAAATGCTAAATTTTGGGAAAATGAAGGAAGTGAGAAAGTGTACCAGGAGCGGAAAGTCTGGTAGAAGTATTGGGCTTACTGGAGCTAGAATTATGATCCGCAGGCTGAGATCCAAAGCAATTTCCCATCAAAATACCTCCCTCTATCTTCTCCAATTATTAATTACAGAAAAAGCAAAATTTGGTTCCAGCGGCCTTTGATCAATCAAAGAAAAAAGAAGCTAGATAAATATTTGACGACAATTATTGCTTGTAATTTGGAAATAAAATGTATATACGTATCATTTGAATGATTTTGATTTGTGGTACTGTGTTTAGTGCTCTTGCCGCAATCATTTTGGTTTCACTATATTGACTTTTTGTTCAAACAGTCAACGCCCGCCGGACAATGGCACAAACTTTCCACAATAAATTCGTCTGATCGTGAAAGAAAATAATTGAATAGTAGTTCCTCTTTCAGCATCCTCTGAATCAGAAAAAATGACACACGCAGAACTTTATATTTGGAGGGACACAATCGAACTTGTAAAGAAGTTGGTAGAATTTTTACAATCGAAAATTTACGTCCAAAAAAATCATACTTCATGTAATTTTACATCTAAAAATTTACATGAAATATGACTTTTTCGGATATAAAATTTCGTGAAAATTTCCTAATAAAATAATGAAAATTACATTGAGAAATTTGTATCGCAAAAATAATAAATACTGATGAAATAATTGATTTTTTGTTTAAAAAAATGCGAGTTAGACGTCTTTTTAAATGTTCACGTTTAACGTATTTTTAACTGTTTTCGACATATGTTTGAACTATTCGATATATCCATAATATAATTCTTGAAATAAGTTTCGAAATGATACAAATAATTTGTAGATTCGATTAGCGTACGATCATCGGAGAATTTTTAAAATTTGTATATTTCGAAATTCAAATTTATTTTTATTTTACTCCTGTTTGGTGGATATTAAAATTAAATTTTTGATAAATTTGGGTACAAATTAAATAGTTATGAATTTCATGAAAATATGTTATTAAAATTAATTGTTAACTTTGATTTAGATTAAAATTTAAATTTCAATCGATAACAAACGTAATTTTAAAAATAAAAAAAAAAATTGAATCTCAAAAGTTGGGGGTGCACCTGCCCCCAGGACACCCCTTGGGTCCGCCCATGATTACTGACTACATGATTCAGTAACAAACGTTTGATATCTTTTATAGCACCAAAAGTAGGCCCGAATTAATGCCCAAGATAGAGGCTGTGGGGGCTAGAATACAGGGCATCACTGAGGAGTCACGCCTCTGCTTTATTGGTATAATAGCCATGTTGTTATCTCGATCTTACTACCTTTGAATATGGCTATGTAGTCCGATAGAAATTATGAAGAACGCCTTTGTTAAACATGTCCGTTGAATCTTCGATTTCGTCCATATCGACTATCTCAACCTCTCTTCAAAATTAGTATTTTTTAAATAAGATGAACAATTTCCTGAGATTTTTTTTATTCTGAAAATTGACTCTAATGACGACAGCGCTAGTGATCATGACAACACGGATGAATGCTATGGTACGTAAGTTATCAATCTTAGCCTTCCAGTGTCAATGATTGAAGTCGAAATATTTCCAGGAATAAGTGATATTTTTACTTATATGAAAATTTTTATATTTTATAAGTGTATTTTTGTTTTATAAATATTTTTTTTACACAAAATTGATTTTTCCTTATAGATAACTTTTTACTTATAAGTAATTTTTAAATTAAAAAATAATTTTTTGTTTGTAAATAACTTGTGAGTTAATATATTTTTATTTACAAGTTAATTTTGAAAAAAATACGTTGGTTGGAATTATATAAAAGTTAAAATTATAAAAGAACATGAGAAAATGTCAAAACCCACCGATTAGGTGTGTTGAGAGAAATTGTCAAAATTATACTACGTTGATTTTGAGTGGTTTTTAAATCATCGAAAATCGGTACTCAAAATTAGTAAACGCTGATTTTTTTCAACCCCTCGTAAACGGTTCATATCCGACCAATTTATAGTCCAAAGTATATTGATTACCCCTAGAATAATATCTTCATCGGTAAGATATTTCATCGTCGTGTCATATTCATTGAAATATTTTTAAAAAGTGCTTGACATCCATTATACCTCTATAGTGTAGACCATAAATAGTTTAATGCAATCTATTTATTCATTTATCTTCATTAACTTCTGGTTTAACATTAATATCTTCATGTGACTAAATCTTGCAGTTCCAAAAATAATTTGCAATTGTTGTTATCTATCTTCACACAATGTTCCAAGCCGCATTAATAAAATTGATAGCATTCAACATGTTTATTTTTTCAAAATTTGTTGCTCCTAGCTCGTACCCTTCCGAGATTATTGAATAAAAACGACCTTGACGCCGATTTTTCAGTGCTATAATAATTCAAGCATCACATGATTGAATCTTTGATGTTGTATTAGGAAACAAGAAAAATAGTTTAATATTTTTCAAGCTTTCAATTACCCTTGGATGTGCTGGGCAAAGGGCAATTGTCCACAATAAGGAGCACCTTTCCACCATTCATCTTCTTGTTGAATGTAAAAATAAATTCTTGAAAAAGTAAATCAAGTTATCCATACTTTCCTATTTACTCGATAATGACAATTAAGCAATTAAGTGCTCGATTGGTAAATATTAAAATTGAAAATATAGTCGTTATTCGATCTCGCCCGTTAAATAAAAGTCAACAATAACGGCTAGTTTTTCAATTTTAATCTGATTTTAATCTCTACCAAACATTCCCTAAGATTGATCATATTCACATTTTTAATACATCTAGGATTAGCAAACTTACCAATAATCCAAAAAGGTACTTTGTTTGAACCGTCACGGTAAGAAACTATTATTATTTAAATAACATACAATTATGTAAATAACAACCAACTAAAATATTTCCCTACTCTCTTAAAGAAGGAATCCTTCATCTACTGTTCAGTTATGAAGTATTTTTATTTTCCTATTTTAAACTGAAACCACTGAAAAAATATTTTCCTTTTTAAATATGCAAGTTCTGATATCTATAGTATCATCAAACTATAGAAAAGAATCAAACCTCAAACACACGTGAGCAGAACAAATAGCAGTCAGCATACTATGTCTCTATTATACTTAAATTTCACTCTATGAAAATTCCTATAATATCTTTCATCATCTAAAAGTGAAAAAAAAAAAACCATTAAAAACCAATGAATTGAAAATTCTTTCATCAATTACTTGCTTAAAAAACACACAGAATTCACATTCAAAATGATGGGCAATAAATTTTTAAGGGTCCGTTTGATTGCAAGGATGGAAAATGGGTGGAAAGAAAATGTTTTATAGGGAATTGATTTTCTTAGAAAATGTTTTATTAGGAATTGTAATTAATTGTGTTTGATTTGTATAATTTTTCATGGAAAATGTTGAAAATTTGGTGTCCATTTGATTTCGTTTTTTATGGAATTTGTCCATTAAAATGATAATTTTTTCTACTATTGAGACTAAATTTGTTCTCATTGTCAAAAAAAAATTTTGAAAAAAAAAATTTATCATGCCGAATATCATTCGTTTGACTTTATTTTGCATGAAAGTTGTCGATAAAAGTGAATTTTTTTTTTACCATTGTATCTAGAATTTGTTCTCATTGCAAAAAAACGATAAAAAAGGTGGAAAATGTTTTCCCACATATTAGGTGAAAAACATTTTCCACCATTTGTGCATCAAAGGGTTGTACCTAGAAAAAGGGAGGAAAACATTTTCCGTGAAAAATTTCGCATATTTCCCTATCAAAAAAGTGAAAGTAGGAAAATATTTTCCTACTTCCGTGAAAAATTCCGCCAATTAAACGGAGCCTAAATGTAGAAACATCAAGAAGGATTGAGAGATGATTACTTTTAAGAGACTCTAAAACGGGTGAAGACAATAACGATCACCAGAACAACCAAAGAAGTAATTATCCTGAATAAACGAATTTGTTTCGAAAATCTTAACAAAGATCGAGCCACTACTATCGTTGATTCCACCAACTAAAAAATAGAATGGAACCTTATGCATGGAGTCAGGCGTTAGTTCATAAACTTTCAACAAAAAGTTCACATGTGAATGATTCTCAAAAATTGCACAAGAAAATTGGCGAGTACTGGGATAAACTAATGACTTGACACATTTTATGTTCAACATGTATTATGTCTTTCTTTCAATGTTTAAGGTAATCTTAACTTTTAGAAATTTGTCTTTCTTAATAACACTTCTTGCATTATTCACCACCATCTATTCTGATTTAGTCCCTATATAACGAATCGCCTGAAATCTGCATTTCCACCATGAAATCTTCATGAAAACAAAGGAATTCTACTTATTTTCTACTACTTTTCTATTCAGTTTTATTACATTATTAGGCTGATTTATATTTATTTATTCCTGAATTCTGATGGCTAGAAGTGAAAAGAAATTGGTGCCTTTCCCTATGGAGAATGGTCATTTTACAGGCATGTCATCTATATTGGAAGCTGATGTAAAAAATATTGTAAGGATGGCTAAAGAAACTTCTGAGAAGCAAGTCTTTTCTTAGTTCCATTGCACTTTACATAATAAGGGAAAGTCCATCCCAGTGTAGCCACAGCCTATGATACTCGGATTTGGGTACAGGTGTCGGGTGTTACCCCCCCCCCCCTCGTTTCGAGGGTGGCAGAAGGCCGGCCACGTGGCAAGCCACGTGTAGGGCAGTCAGAAAAGAGCAGAGAGGACAGCCAAGTGGGTCGGGAGCCCCGTGAAGGAAACGGGCCGAGGCCCTTCATCAATAAATAAATAAACATTTTCTATATAGCCTCGGCATGAGGCGCTTCCTCAAGGACGACAACGTGCGTGATCCGAGGTCTTCCCGATGTCCTTTGAGGGTCATGAACTCGACGTTGCTCCGAGAAGATTCGAAGATCTTTTTGATTGATTGATAGGACGCCTACAATAAAGTGGGCAGTCGTATTTAATGTCCCCCAGTCACTAGAGTGGCTGACCTTCGGTCAAACATTAAATGCGATGATTAGACGGCGACGTGAAGCTTCAGCTTGGGAGATGTCTCCACGTGGATCTGATCTAACGATCGCCACATTTGCCAGAATTGTATAAATAATGCATTTCTATGACGAGAAAAAGCGGGATGATTCCTTCGAACAGAAAAGGAGAAAAGTCTGAATGTTATCAGAAAAACCCTGCTAAACACTTGAACTTACATCTTATCTATCCTTCCACATATTCCCTGGTAGAAGAGGAATCTGGACAATAAGCGTGAAGAAAATCCGGAAATTATTGATAGTGTGATTTCCCTCATATATTATTGCCGGAACCCAAAACATCACTGTCTCTGGCCAGAAAGTACCTCCCACGTTCATGAACAGTTGAGCTACCGATCGCATTCCGGTAGAAACGTGCCGGAATCGTACTTGACACGGCGAGAGTGGGCCCGGTATCTGTTGAGCTCGTTTTTTGGGGTCAACAGATTGGCGCCGTCTGTGGGAATCGATACGGTTAACCATGAAAGCACACAAAGAAAAAAGCTAAGTTACAACCTTGAAGCTCTGCTTTGGAGCAAGATTCGGGAAGAGAGGAAGGATCAGAACCTGTGAATACGAGGGAAGCTCCATAGATCATGAGTTCGACCGACGAACAAGCCCCAAGAAGGACAAGGGAGCACCCTGAAAGAGGGGAACCCTCACACACTTCTCCAGCCCCACACCCACGACCTCCGATACGAAGGCGCGGAGGATCTAGAGGCGGAGGCAGGGTGGCGGCCAGACTCACAAGGGAAATGGCTACCATGGCCGCCAACATGAGGAACATAACCCAACAGAATCTGGCCATGCAAGAAATGCTGGCAAACATGCAATGGCAGGGATATCATGCCCCCCCATATACGGTCCCAGACGACATCCTTCCTGAGGCACAAGGGTATTATCAAGAGGAAGAAGTTCAAAGCCAAGCGGCCAAGACCCCGTATACTGGAGTGCAAGCCCCTCGAAAGGGAGACGAAATGGAGACATCCGTAGATTACGCCCCAGAAAGGCCATACGGAGCACCGTTTGACCATCTCCCGAGTCACGAGCCAAAAGGACGACCTCGAAGGGCCGGAAGTGTTTTTGACAGGATAGGTTCGGAGGCGCCTAGAAATAGGCAAGACCTCTCCCCTCCCGCACCTAGAAATAGGCAAACCTATTCTCCTCCAGACATGGGGTGGCGGCCGGACCCTCTTTATCATGAGGGTCGGCCAGCATGCAGCAACGAGTCACTGGCCCCGCCCCCTAGAAATAGGCGGGAAAGGAGGAGCCAGGCTAGGAAAGAGGCAGCAATCCCACCGCCTCGTCCCGAACCCTTCAGGGTTGAAGACGAAGACTCTGAGCCCCAAAGATCCTGCGATCTAGACGACGACGATGAGCAGTCCCCCTTCTCAGAAGCAATAAGAAATGCCCCCATGCTGAACCACTTCACTCTCCCTAAAATCCCGAAGTATGATGGGAGAGGTGACCATGCTAAACACATAAATAATTACAAGACAAAGATGAATTTGAAAGGAGCCACTCCGGCGACGAAGTGCAGGGCTTTTCACCTAACGTTAAGTGGAGGTGCCGAAGTGCAGTACACCGGGCTACGAAGGAAGCATCCGAAGTTGGCACGACATGAAGAAGACATTTCTAAAACGCTTCGCGAGAAGCAAGGAGGGAGATAGACCAATCCGGCGAGCTGCGGGACATGAGACAACAAAGGGGTGAGGCATTAAAAACCTTCTTGTCCCGTTTCACGGACGAAATGACCTATTGTGTACAAGTCACGGACAGGGAAGCGTTAACTGCCCTGAGAGGAGGATTAGACATGAACTCCCTCTTCTGGAGGGACGTGCAGAACAAGGATCCAACCACTTACGACGCCCTTCTAGAAATGATAAGGCGAGAAATTCTGAATGAAGAATTAAAGGATCACAGGAACCGGGCAAGTCGAGGCCTCCCGCCTCCGCAAATGCAAAGAGGAAAAGGCCCAACTTCTCACTTAATGGACCATCAGGCCCCATTGAATCATGGACAAGAGCTCGCTGCAGCCACTCTCAATGCCGTACCCACCTTAGCCTATGAGGAGGTGAATCCTGGTGCTGAAATGCATCAGCGTCAACCTTACCAACGACCGTCACAAAAGGGTCAAGGAAAGGGACGAGGAGCTGAACCTAGAGATAGGGATGAAGCCCCCAACTACTGCTCCTACCACCAATCCCATGGTCATCGCACGGAAAACTGCTGGGATGTCGCGAGACACGCGCGAAATCAAAACCAAACAAGGGGAAAGCATCCCTCCAGGAACGCTCCTTACAAACTTAACCGACCCCCTGGAAACCACGAACGACGTCGGATTAACCACAATGACCACCCCCAACGAAGGGAGGACAACGTCGAAGGACCTAGGGAAAGTCAAAGGCAAGGGAGAGGACCTCAACCGAGCAACGAACCTGTTCGGGAGATTGACACCATCATCGGTGGTCCTCACATGGGAGGAGATTCGAGGAATTCCCAAAAGAACTATGCCAGGGAAGCAACGTCCGGCCAGGTCAAGTTACATAGTGAATCAATCTATGAGTGGGTCCTTGTCTCCAATCACTTTCACGCAAGAAGATACACTGGGGGTACATTATCCCCACTGCGATGCTTTGGTGGTTAGAGCTGTTGTGGCTCGCAATGGCTTGAAAAGGATGTTGGTAGACAATGGAAGCTCGGTCGATATCATCTTTGGTGCCACGTTCGACAAAATGGAGGTCGATCACGAGTTGTCCCCAATTAACTCCCCTTTGTTCGGATTCACGGGAGATAGCATCGTTCCAAGGGGAAAATCACCTTGGCAATGGAAATTGGAGCCGAACCACTGGTCACCAGAAACTTCATGGAATTCCTTGTAGTTGATAGCGAGTCCGCCTACCATGGGGTATTGGGAAGACCCGCGCTAAAGGAATTATGCGTGACCTCAATTCACCACACTGTGCATGAAATTCCCGACGGATGGCGGGGTGGCTACGATCAGGAGACCGGCGAGGTTCTAGGGAATGCTACTCCAACTCCTTGAGAAAGGTGAACCAAGAACCACCAACGTCATCCTCAACGACGTCGACATGGAAGAACTCCACTGAACAAGGGGCTATGCCGATGCCAAGAGACGTTCTCATGACCGAGGCCCCCGAAAAAGGGACAAGCTGTAGAAAAAATGACTTATCTGGAAGAATTAGACCCCGCATTATCAATTGCGAGCCCCAGACGACCCCAATGGAAGAAGCGGAGACCTTCCCTATTGATACAATGGATCCATCCAAGTGTCTACGGGTGGGAAGCAAGTTGCCACCTAAGGTGAAGGAGGAGCTAAAAAATTTCTTAGTAAGGAACCTTGATGTTTTCGCACGGAAACACGGCGACATGGTGGGCATTGATCCCGGGGACGGTTGCCACCACCTAAACATCGATCCCAAGGCCACGCCGCATCGGCGAGAAACGAAGAGCCCTCAATCCGAGAAAGATATGAGGCCCTCGGGGAAGAAGAGAAGAAATTAATCGACAACGGTTTCGTTAGAGAATCAATGTATCCGAAGTGGGTTTCCAATCCGGTCTTTGGTCAAAAAACACAATGGAAAGTGGAGGGTCTGCATAGACTTCTCGAATCTAAATCGGGCGTGCCCTAAGGACGACTTCCCACTTCCCCGGGATAGATCGGCTCGTGGATGCGATTGCGGGACATGAAATACTTAGCTTCATGGACGCCTACTCCGGCTATAACCAAATCCCCATGTTCCCACCTGACGAGGAACACACTTCCTTCGTCACGGACAAAGGGTTGTATTGTTACAAGGCCATGCCCTTCGGTTTGAAAAACGCCAGGGCGACCTATCGAGAGGTTGGTGAACAAGATGTTTGTCAATCTCATCGGCGAACCATGGAGGTCTATGTGGATGACATGCTTTGGTAAAAAGTTTAAGGACGAACGATCACGTTACCCACTGTGCGAAATGTTTCAAATTTTACGAAAACACCGAGATGAAGCTCAATCCTGCGAAATGTGCGTTTGGAGTATCATCGGGGAAATTCTTAGGCTACATTGTCAATCGGAGGGGGATCGAAGCTAACCACGAAAAGGTCAAAGCTTTGATTGAAATGAGATCGCCTAAAAAACCGAAAGAGGTACAAAGCCTCACCGGACGGGTTGCGGCCTTAAGTCGCTTCATATCAAAAGCAACGGACAAATGTCGGCCGTTCTTCAAAATTCTCAAAGGGAAATAGATTCCAATGGACCGATGAATGCGAAGCGGCCTTACAAGAGTTGAAGAAACACCCAGGACGTGCATCTCCTCTCCAAACTAAAAGACCATGAAGTATTATACTTATACACATCGGTAACCCTGAATCCTTGAGTTCGGTTACGATAAGAGAAGAAGGTGAGCATCAATTACCGATCTACTATGTAAGCAAAGCGCTCATAGCGGCGGAAACTCGGTACCACGACATGGAAAAACTAGCTCTCTCCACGATAACGGCATCTAGGAAGGCGAGGCCCTACTTCCGAGCACACAGCATCCATGTATTGACCAATTATCCCCTTAAACAAGTACTTCAGAAGCCAGACGCTTCTGGAAGACTGCTCAAATGGGCAGTGGAACTCAGTGAGTTCGACATTCATTACAAACCTAAGCTGGCCATAAAGGGACAGGCATTAGTGGACTTCGTGGCTGAGTTCACGCCCGTTCCCGATTTTGAAGTAGAAATGGAGCCTTTAGAGCCTCGGTTGGAGACTCTCGGTTGATGGGTCGGTGGCGAGGCGCTCGGGAAGCGAGGGTTGTATTGACCGGTCGAGAAGGACATAAGCTCAATTGTGCGGTAAGATTCGGCTTCAAGGCAACTAATAACGCAGTGAATATGAGGCCACCTGCTAGCGGCTGCGTTTGGCAAAAGAAATGCAAGTAAAGAGGCTGATAGTCAACAGCGACTCCCAGCTTGTTGTCAGTCAGGTGCATGGAAATTTCTCTACCAAAGACAAATCCATGGCAGCCTACTTAAAACTGGTGATGAGTTACGTCCCTTCTTTTGAAAGGTTTGAACTGATGCAGATACCAAGGTCTTACAACTCCCATGCTGATGCACTGGCAAAGCTAGCAAGTAGCAAAGATTCCGAACTGCTCAACGTAGTCCCAATTGAACACCTCCTGAGACCTTCCATAGAGGTCGGCGAAACAGTCATGTGGACAGAAGGTACCCCTCCCTGGATGACGCCCATCATGTCATACCTAAAAGACCAGACCACAATAGCCTTGGGGAAAGAAGAAGCTCAGAAACTTCGAAGAAGAGCGCCCGCCGTCTTACAAGACGATGTCTTGTATAAACGCGGCTTTTCAATGCCCCTGCTAAGATGCATCGGAGGGGAACAAGCAGACTACGTGCTTAGAGAAATCCACGAAGGT